>JAOWBW010000485.1:469566-960965 GCA_026119855.1 Campanula takesimana
GTAAGTCAGTCTTTTACATATAATCCAAACAAACCAACTGATGCAACGCTCAAATTGTGTTAATCAATTTATTTTATATCAGAATCTTTTTTTCAATATTACCAATTTTGTTGGTCCCAGAGGGCAACAAGGGGTATAGAACCGCTAAGGGGGGGGTGAATAGCGGTCCGAAACTTTTTTGAAATACCCTTAAAATCACCGAGTACTTATCAGTTTGGCCAACTGCGGTTCAAGGCACAAGAACCGAACTGATAAAATGCACAGCGGAGTTTGCGGTTTGGCCAAATAGGTTAGTTAAAGAGTTTGGAAGTTTGACTCGGTTGAGAAAACACTATGATGCAACAGAATAGTTAAACTTAAAGTTTAAAGGAAAAACCAATTCATCTTTCAAGTCATTTCGTATATGGAAACAAGTTCAAGACCACAAACAAGAAAGATAAATATCAAGACAGAAAATAAAGATCAAACACACAAATTGAAGAGGTTCGTTCTTAAATGAACTACGTCCTCTACCTAGATGGTTAGTCTAGGATTTTCTAATAGCTATAAGACTTGTATTAATTTAGAGGAGGTTTTACAAGATAAATCTAAACTCTAAACAATGAGTCTAACCTAAGCTATAATAACAACCGGTGTTTTCGAAGTATATAATCTATATGATCATATAAATCGGGTGTGTGTGTGAAAAGAAATCAAATGCTCTAAGTATCTAAATGATGGTGGAGCAAATAGAATTCTTTCTGTGTAAAAGCTAAGTATGAGTGGTTGTTAGGCTTGAAGCTTTGATGAAGAACTGGGTTTGCAATGGAGATGGTTGAAGATATGAATATCTGGGTTTAACTCTTCAAAGCAAACTTGAATACTTGGGAATGAATCTCTTGAAGCTCAGCAACCTTCATTGTTGAATAATGAAGGCTATTTATAGGCAGAGCCCCTTGTGACCGTTGGGTAAAGATTTGAATCAAATCTGAAGGGTACAATGCTGTCGAAATCCCATTGGTTGAGCTGTCATTTTCGTCCTTGGTTTTGTCTTGTAGTCCTAGGTAGTTGTTGCACCACTACCTGACAATTGTCCTTTGTTGCAGAAAGGACTAACGGTAAACAATTTAAACTGATGGACAAACCGACATTCCTTGCAGAAACTCCAAGTTAACTTAGAGTTATTTTGACATGACATAACAACATCCTTATACTGTCAATAAGGGAATGTTTGTCTAAGGAATAAATGACATCTCTTTAATTCTTCAATAACTGCTCTGCGGTTTCACCAAGCATAGGGCGGTTTGAAGAATGGTCTTGATGTGCGGTTTCATCAAACATGCAAACTGCGTTTGATGAGAATTGAAGAGCTCCATGCTGGCATTCTTTAAATGATGGCTTGAAGCACTAAACCGCTAATGATACAACCGAACAATACTCAGCCTGAAAACAAAAAATCTAGAAATGGACTTATCTAAAAATTGAAGTAGAACTTCATTACATGCGGTCCTAAAGTCCATAAAAGACACGTGGAATGGATCAATCAAATTAAGGTGGGTGCACTAACAATGAATCCTAACAATCTCCCCCTATTTGATTGATGCCATTACCACACTATGATAATAGCAAAACATTGTACTTGGTAAGAACATGTCAGAAATAAATTTCATGAAATTGCATGTCCCAAGTCAATGCACACACTATGCTAGATCATAGATTTCTAATCTATCAAAATAAAGGAATGAATAAGAGATAGAAAAGAAATACATTCAGATGCATAAAGAATGATATGATTTTGAGGATCAGAAATGCATGTTTAAACTGAATGTTTAAAACACAATGCACTTAAAGGTATTTTCATGATGAATGTAGTGCATGAGGTTTTAAGAAATACAAGCATTGTTTCACAAACAAGCAGTTTGAATAAACAAAGTTTTGGAACAGAATGCTATGCAGTCATTCTCATTATAATTCAATCATAAAGGATAGTAACTTACAATGTATGAATTACAAGAGATACCAAAAAGAAAGACTAAGAAAAGAGTCTAGTCTACTTCATCTGCAACAGAACCCCTTGCAGCAGCAGCATCATCTGCGGTTTGGTTCTGAACGGTTGAGCATCTTGAGCAGCTTGTTCTTGTGCAATTTGAAAATTACAGCGGGAGCGGTTTGATCAACATTTCTAGAACCGGATCCACGGGTGGTTTCAAAAACAAAGTCAGCTGCACGAAGCCGAACTTCAGTCGGTTCATCAATCTTCAATTCAATTGCAGCGGTTTGTTTGACAAGTTTCCCGTTCTATGAAGTATAAGCTCAGAAGAATCAAGCGCATGCTGGGGCCAGAATATCCAGTTTCTCAACAACAGATTGAAGTGAAGCATCAACGGCTTGAAACTTTAAGTTGCAAAGATCATTGTTGGTTCTGACAAGATCTTGAAGGGCCAGTTGATTTTCCAAGATTAAGTTCAGTCTCTCATCTAGCTGTTGTGTGCTTGACCTATCTTCAAATCTCTCATTTACTCTCTCCCCCTTAATGGCATCAAGATCAGATTGAATGGTGAGGAGATGAGTGTCAAACCGAGAAGTGGCGGTTTTGTTGATGAAATTGAATATTTCTAACCGCATCTATCAAATCGGCGGTTGAAGCATGAAGAGGTAGAATTGGATAGGAAGGAATTGAAGAGGGCGGTTCATCAGAAGGAGTATAGGGAGGGATGTGCTCATCACTGGAATTATCATCATCAGAAAATTGGATGGCATCATCAGATTGATGGGAAGGAGAGGCATCTTGGCTTTACCTTTCAACAGAATGTGTGCCTCTTCTAAGGTTTCACCCATAGAGATCCTAAGGGCGGTTTCAAGCTCAATGGGATCAAAGAGGGGAAAAGAATGAATAGGGATAATTGCAGTTTGAGGGTGAAGAAGGAAGAAGAGGAAATCTCAAATAATCATCATTTAAAAGAATGGAAGGTGAAGGCACAAATCTCCAATTCAACATAGGGGATAGGCTCTAGCAGTTAATTGTAGAAAGAATTGACTAGCAAGAGTGGGATCCATGAGTACCTGATCGGCAATCTCACCCATCACTTTGTCTGCAACTGAAAGAATTAAGTGTTCAACTGCGGCTTCCATCTCATCCTTGGGAAAGATAGCAAAAGGGTTAGGGCGGCCAGCCTTCAAGAATCTAGCTTCGGCTTTGGCGGCGGCACGAGCATGGGCTCCAGCCCTTCTTTCCCTAGAGGTTTCAGTTTTGAACCGCTTCAAATATTTTGCTAAGTCAGCAGCATTCTTTCGTTTCTTTGTCTTCGGTTAAATGAATGAAACCGATGTCTGTGGAGATAGCTGAACTGGCGGCTGAGAGAGAGGTTGAGCTTGAGTAATAGCCAGCGGTTGAACTGAAGGAAGAGGCAGTGGTTGAACCGACACAGAAGTAGATGGCAAAACCGGAGTTGGAGCATAAGGTAAATCAGGAGATGAAGAGGGAGTATGCTCAGGTGAATCAAAGTCCAACTTTCTTTTAAGTGAAGGAGAGAGACCTCAACCATCATTGGGTCATGCCTGCCTTCCTCATCTCAGCTCTTTCTCTTAGCTCTCTTGCAAAAGCTCCTTCAAGAGGTGAGTGATCTCTTTTGTAGTCAGCCTCACTGAAGTCAATAGCGCCTGGTGGCCTTGACTGCCAATGCTCTACATAATCACTTTTCTTCACCAACTTCCTCTTCTTCTTTGGCGGTTGAACCTCAAGGACTTCAAACATCTCTCAGGTTCACCAAGTGCCTCAGACATATCAGTCTGCTCAGGCAATGCTGCAGCCTCAACTCATTGGTTTGCTCAGGCTGAACCACAATGGTAGATACAGCGGTTTGTTCAACTAGAACCGCATCCTCAGACACTTCGGTCTGCTCAGGATCGGTTTGAGAGGAAGGTTTAAGTTTGGGAAGGCTTTGAAAATTTCAGCCAACTGTTCTTCAGAGAATTGAACAGATGGCGGTTAGAAGTGGAAGGTTTAGGAGGAGAAGGGATAGGAAGAAAAAGATGAGGTGAGGGGATAAGTTCTGGAATGGATTTTGCCTTGGCGGCTTTAAGAGAGGAGGCATCCTTAGCAAAATTTAAGGATTTCTCCACATTTTGATGTACTGGAGAGAGGGGTTTAACTTGAGGTTTGGGAATAGAGGGTTTAGAAGGCGGTTTTGAAAGAGTAGGAGATAGTCTGATGGGAGAAAGAGGTTGAAGAAGATGAAGGTTTAGATGACGGTTTGGATAAGGGTTTGGAAGGCGGTTTGGATAGGTTTGCTTTTGTAATAACCGAAGGGATTTGAGCAGTTCCCTTTCTTTTCCTTGGAGCGGCGGTTTCCTTGGGACGAGCCGCAGGTATAGACCGAGCTGCAGGCTCCCCCTCAACCGCAGGCTCCCCCTCAGCCTGTACCGCGGTTTGAGCTAAATGACTTAACCCCAGTCGGTTTAGAGTGGCAGTTTGACCTTCATTTCTTAGCAGCGTAGCATGGGCCTGATCAGCAATGGCACCAGCATACGGTTTCCCTGATTTGTTGAGCCGAGCTTCAGGAAATGGGCCACGTTCGGCTTCAGGAAGAGGGTCCTCATTCCAAACAGTTTGAGCAAACCGCCATCCAAAGGTTGTTCTGAAGGTATCAAGTCTTGACAGTCCAAAGATAGATTTTTCACTAGGATCCAACCAATAGTCCTTGTGTTCAGTAGAGAACTTGAAAATGGCAGTATCTTGATGCAAGAACTTTGTCAGCAACCTGCAATGAGTTCTGACCTTGGATTTCCAGCGGCTTTAGCAGCATGGAGGCGGTTTAGAGCATTTATAATCTCCTTCATCACAACCTTGGGCCAGTGCAGTTTCTTCCCTTTAAGAATGGCCACACAGTAAGCATACTGTTCACTTGTAAAGTTGTTGTGGTTTCCATTCTTGCACATAACTCCAGAATCTACCAGTTCACAAAGATGAGCCATCACCTCTCCAAAGTCCTTTTTGGAGGAATTCTTGGTGGAGAAAGAGTTAACTCCAATCAGCTCCATTGTAGTATTGCTTAGAAGTTCCGGTTTTATCCCCATAACTCCAGAGTTCTCAAGACCAGCTAGAACTGCAATCTTGGAAGCGGTTAGGATCACTTCTTTGCCACAGACGGTGGACTTGATAGCATCTTCAAATTTAATTTCACGGGATTCCAGATCCCTTATCGGTTCTCCTCTTACATCTAGTAATTCAGCCTTCGTGGAGATCCCATTCTCAAAGAATTCGGCGCAGATAATAGTAACAAACTGCGGTTCATCCATAAGAAACAGAGGTAGCAGTTTAGCATCATTCAACAATTTGAGGAGCTTCTTCCAACTGCATCTTGTTTAAGTTCATTCTCAAGAATCCTAGAACCGGGAACAAAGTTTGAGGGATCCTGAAAGACATTCTTAGTTAGAAATAATTTAAAGAATGATAGTTTGAATCCTTAAGCAAACCGCGGTTTGATTAAGTACTACAAACTATAACAAGGAATCCTAACAATGAAAACAGCCGGTTCAAGGAGAGTAAGGGTAAAAATGTAAAAACAAAGAATGAAGGAATAGTGAAGGCAAAATGGATCAAAGAGGAAAATTTTGAAAAAGAGTTTGAATGCATGAAGAACACGAAGAACAGAGTATGAATATGCAAAACAAAATCTTAATCAAAATATGGAAAAATTATATCAAAATGATCACAGAGAGTGATTCTAACAAAGTTCTAAATAAACTAAGACAAATAACAACACATGAACCCAGAATCTGCAAAATTTCGCAAGAACACCAAATAACCCCAAAATTGATTTTGCTCAAAATTGAACACAAATCTTAAAACAAAGTAATCAATCAGTGTATATAAGTAAATGCGAACACAAACCAACCAAGAAATCGAAGAAAAAGCATAAAATGATCAAAGGAAGATGAACAAGCTTTTAAGCTTCAACAATGGCGGATAAGTGAGATATACTGAGTTAGGGTTCAGAATTTCATACCATATCAGGCTTCGATGGTTTGGATGATGTAGAAGAAGAAGCAAGATCAATTGATTTCTTTGGTGCCATAGAAAATTTTGTTTAAGTAAGAAAATTTAGTGAGAACAGAGAGAGAGAAGGATGAATGCGTACAGAGGAGAGAGAGGGGTTTTTGCTAAAAAGAGTAAGAAGGTAAAAAGATAAATTGAAAAATGGTTTGTCTTTTATACTCAATTAACCACCTCGGGTGGTGGGGGTGGGCTGCGGCTGACGAAGGAAACTCAACCGTCAGTGTACCTGTCGATTCACATTTAATGCGGCAGAGATAATTGCAAAAAGGTCCTTAATGAATGAAGTGACATAAGTAGGGACTAAAATGCAATTTCATACCTGAGCAGTTTTGCGTAAACCGACTTACCTTTTCTTATTATCGGTTTTGGTGAAACCGATATCTTTCAGATCTATATTCGGTTTCAGTAGAGAAAACCGAAACCTTGCTTTGACAATTCGGTTGGATAAAACTGAAATTGTTCTACTTGACTCTTCGGTTTGAGTGGAATCTTTAGCCGAACCATCTTTTTGCGGTTTTGTCTATTGAACCGCAAACTATTTGCATTTTCTTAATAGAGCCAAAATACTTGACAAATATTATTAGAACAAGAATAAATAGGCATGAATTATATTAAGTAAGTTCCAGCATACCCATTTCTCCTCGTAGATGAAAGAACCTAGAATTTTCGAGCGGTTTGGTGAGAATATCTGCAATTGATCGTCGGTTCCCACCTTTGCTAGGAAAATGTTCTTCTTTTCAACATGATCTTTGAGGAAATGATATCTTATGTCAATGTGCTTGGTTTTTGAGTGTTGTACTGGATTGTTGGAGATTGATATAGCTGCAGTACTATCACAGTAGATAGGGCAGTTTTTCTCAAATACTTCATAGTCTTCCAACTGCTGTTTCATCCAGAGAATTTGAGAGCAACAGCTTCCAGCCGCAATGTATTCAGCTTCAGCGGTTGAGACTGAAACCGATGCTTGTTTCTTGCTGACCATGATACAAGCCGGGTTCCAAGGAACTGACAAGTACCACTTGTGCTCTTTCTGCTTATCTTACATGCTGCAAAGTCAGCATCTGAATAACCTAATAGATCAAATGAAGATTCTTTGGAGTACCAAAGTCCAAGGTTAACAGATCCACATAAATATCTAATAATTCTTTTAACAGCAATAAGATGAGATTCTCTAGGGTCAGCTTGAAATCTAGCACAAACACAAACACTGAACATGATATCTGGCCTACTAGCAGTTAAGTAAAGTAAAGAACCAATCATACCTCGGTAGAGAGTCTGATCAACTTTCTTACCTCGTTCATCTTGATCCAAACTGCAGGCCTTTTGCATTGGGGTATCAACTGGCTTAGCGGTTTCAAGCCCAATTTCTTGATCAAATCTTTGGTATATTTGGCTGGTTGATAAAAATTCCATCATGACATTGCTTGATTTGGAGTCCAAGAAAGAATGTCAACTCTCCCATCATACTCATCTCAAATTTACCTTTCATAAGCTTCTCAACTTAACACAACATAGTCTCATTAGTAGAACCGAAAATAATATCATCAACATATATTTGAACTAATAATGAATGACCTTTGTGTTTAACAATAAATAGGGTTGTATCAATTTTACCTCTAGAGAAGCCTTGTTCAATAAGAAATTTAGATAGAGTGTCATACCATGCTCTTGGAGCTTGTTTGAGTCCATACAAGGCCTTCTTGAGTTTGAAGACATGATTGGGATATTTGTTGTCTTCAAATCCTGGCGGTTGAGCTACATAAACTTCTTCTTGTAGTTCACCATTCAGAAATGCACTCTTCACATCCATTTGATATAACTTGAATTTCTTGAAGGAGGCATAGGCCAGGAACAATCTAATGGCTTCAAGTCTGGCTACAGGTGCAAAGGTTCATCATAATCAATCCCTTCTTCTTGCCTATACCCTTGAGCAACCAACCTTGCTTTGTTTCTTGTAATGGTACCATTTTCATCCATCTTATTTCTGTATACCCATTTTGTTCCAATTACAGTGTGATCTCTGGGCCTTGGAACTAGAGTCCAAACTCTGCATCTTTCAAACTGATTAAGCTCTTCTTGCATTGCAGCTACCCAACTTGGATCACTTAGAGCTTCATCTACCTTCTTCGGTTCCATCTGAGATATCAGTGCGGTTGAGAACAAACTGTGGTTATCTCTATGTGTTAAGCTTCCTCTTGTTTGAACACCAGAACTGATAGGACCTATAACATTAGTTGTTGGATGGTCTCTATGCTCATTGATTTCTGGAGGGAGGTCATCATGAACCACTATTTCTTGAAGATTTTCCAGAGGAGGCTCTTCTTGATATTCATTGAAATCTTCATTGAAGGTGATGTTGGGAACTGGATCAACGGTTTGAATGGATCAGAAGAATGCGGTTCTACAGCAACACCTTCGGTTTGATTTGGAGCGGCTGGAGAACCTGATGGTGCGGTTTGAGTAGGTTGGTCATTTGCGGTTGCACGATTAAGGTAAGATGTACCTGTCTCAAAACCACTGAAATCATCAGCAACATTTGGAGCCATATGTGGCTCAAGAAGATTATGTTCATCAAATGTAACATGGACTGACTCTACAATTTTTAAAGATGTCTTATTGAAACAACGAAAAGCTTTGGAGTGTTTTGAATAACCAACAAAAATACCTTCATCGGCCTTAGCATCAAATTTACCTCGATACTCTTTGCCATTGTACAAGATGTAGCACTTGCATCCAAATACCTTGAAGAAGGCAATGTTGGGTGATCTGCCTCTCCACAATTCATAAGGAGTCTTATTGTGAACTTTGATGATTAGGGAGCGGTTCTGGGTGAAACATGCGGTATTGATGGCTTCGGCCCAGAAGTATTTGGGAAGCTTTGCTTCTGCAATCATTGTCTTCCCGGCTTCAATCAAAGTCCTGTTCTTTCTTTCTACAACTCCATTCTGTTGTGGAACCCCAGCGGCAGAGAAGTTATGATCAATTCCATGATCATCACAATATTGAGCAACACCATTGTTTGTAAATTCGGTTCCATTATCTGAACGCACGGCAACAATGTCATCCAATTTTTGAGTTTGGAGCTGTCTAAAGAGAGCGTTACGATGCCATAAGTATCATCTTTAGAGGCCATCATTTCCACCCATGTATATCTTGAATAATCATCAACCACCACAAGTGTATAGCGGTTTCCTCCAATACTGGCGGTTGGGACAGGTCCAAATAAATCCATGTGCAGCAATTGCAAACAGCGGTTCGTTGAAGGTGCGGTTTTACTAGGAAATGACTGTTTGGGCTGCTTTCCAAGCTGGCATGCTTTGCACTTTTCATCATGATGGTCAGTCACTTTGGGTAGTCCTTTTACTAGACCATCCCTGTGCAGTTTTGCTAGATACTTGAAGTTCAAGTGGCTGAGCCGCTTATGCCATAACCAGCTGCTTTCACTTATGTTTTTGGCTACAAAACAGGTCAGCAATAGAAACAATATTACTCAAATCTATCATATAAACATCACCTGTTCTGTTGCCAGTCAGTAGAGTGACTTCAGAGGAAGCATCTTTGATATAACAGTTAGTTGATGTGAAGATGCAGTTCATTCCTTTGTCACAAAACTGAGATATGGAGAGAAGGTTGTGCTTGAGTCCTTCTACTAATGACACATTTTCAATAGTCACCTTTCCTCGTTTGATTGCTCCATAGCCTACTGTTTCTCCTTTCTTGTTGTTACCAAAACACACTGGGGGACCTTTCATTTGGATGAAACTGCAGAGTAGTTCGGAATCTCCAGTCATGTGTCGTGAGCATCCACTATCCAAATACCAGAGATCCTTCTTCTTCTTCGCGTTCCAGCCATAAAACATGAAATCTGAAAATAAACATGAAAGGTTTTGGTCCCCCTTATTCCTTGGGTCCTAGGGTTAGCAGCTTTTTGGGACCCACACTTGTTTGGCATTGGGTGTGAATCTTAAAAGACAATGACCAGCACTATGACCAAAATCAGCACAAATAGCACAATGAATAAATCCAGGTTTTGGTTGCGGTTTTACAAACCCTTTACTGACCTTCGGTTTCTCATGTTTTACTGGGGTCAGCGGTTTTGGCTTTAACAAAGATTACCTTCTTGAGCTCAACCTTCCTCTTAGGTGCGGCTTTAGGGAAAATGATAGGAATTTCCTTAAACCGACTAGGAGCGGTTTCATCACTCAATACTTCCTTGGTTGCCTCAGCCGCTATGGATTTCTCTTTCCACTTTGAATCTCTCCCAGTCTGGTTTTTAGGGTACTCAAAGAAATAATTTTGCCTTTTAATTTCTTGTTTTGAGCCCTTTTACCAGCATGATTAACCTTAGGAATTTCTTTGGTTTGTTCAGTAGGTTTCACACCACCTTCGGCACAGAGACAAGGACACTTACACCCATCATCGGTTTTAAACCCCAATCCACTTTTATCCGAAGTAGGAATTTGTGAATTTAGGATTTGTTCCACAGTGACACCAGACTTGGTCCATACATCGGTCACTTTTTGGAGGTCATCCCTTTGTACGGTAAGATCATGGATTTGGGTGAGAAGTACCTCGGTTCTGTCCTTCAGATAGCGGTTTTCATCCACAATAGTAGATACCCCAGCAATTTGGAGCTTGAGATTTTCAATTTCCTCCTTGTGGGATTTACATACACGTTGGGATTCTTCAAGTTCCGCAGCCATTAGTTTATATGCCTTTTTAAGTACAGTGTGTTGTTGACATATAATGTTTGCACGTTCTAGTACCTGATCATCATGACTTTGGTCTGCTTGAACCTCGGGAGTGTAGTTTGGTGTTGTAGGAGCTCTGCTTGATCTAGCCTCAGGAGTCTTAGGTGAAACTGACTTCATTTGTTGTTTTGGCAGTGGAAGGCTTTCGTCAATTTCAATTCTTTCTTCAAATCCCATGAGACAGAGATTAGCAGTTTCTTCATCATCACTTTCATCTGAGTCTGAACCCATCCATGTCAGCGGTTGATCTCCTTGGTCAGCTACCATTCCTCTTCTTTTCACGAACTTCTTGTTGAATGGTTTCTTTGCTGGCGCGGCTTCATAGCGCGGTTTAGGACAACTTGACGCAAAGTGACCTGGTTGTCTGCAGTTATAACAAACCAAGTCTTCCCTTGTCTTGGGATCTGCAGTTTTGTTGAATCTGGTTGGAGGGACAAACTTTGCTGGGCCTTTGGATGGAAATTGAGATCTATTATTTTTCCTGAACTTGGTGTATCTCTTCACATACAAAGCAAATTCTTCATCATCCATTTCATCAAAATCAACTTGAGTAGAACTTGAGGATTGTGATCCTACACTCTGAGCATAAGAACTTTGAGGAGGAGTGTAGGATTGATGAGACTGCTGATAAGATTGATAAGATTGAGGATATGGTTGATGTGATTGAGGATAGGATTGTTGAGACTGCTGGTAATATTCAGAAGGTGCGGTTTGAGGATTATATCTAGGAACATTTTGGTCAGGAGGAGCGGTTTGCAAGTGGAGGTTTGAGGAGCGGTTTGATGATGGTCTGGATTGTAGACAGGAGATGAGGTATTGTTGAATGCAGCTAGAGAGAGGGTCTTAAATCTGCTTTCGGTTTCATGGACCTCTTCAAGCTTAAATTCAAAAACCTTCAGCATGGCATACAAGTGTCGAAGATCAAGAGCTTCCAAGTCCTTGTTGTCTTCAATGTTAGTAGTTTTGATCAGCCATTTGCTACCAAGTGCTTGCATGAATCTCATGTTCAAATCTGTATTAGAATAGACATGTCCAAGAGAAAAACAAACGTTAACAATATCAATAAACCTCTCATAGCATTGTCTAAGAGATTCCTTAGGATCTTTAACAAAATAGTCAAAGAGTCTTCTCTGTTGATAGAGGCGGTTCTTCTTGGTATCTGAATCTCCTTCCAGAAAATCAACTATAGCATCCCATGTAGCCTTTGCGGTTTTGCAGTGAAGCACCTTAGAATGAGTCCTCAGGTCAATAGCTGACACTAGCATGGACATAGCTCTTCCATCAAAATCCACATTGATGCGGTCTGCATCAGTCCATTCACTTTCTAATTTCTTAACTTCAGCTTCTTCTCCTGCGGTTCCTGCACGTGGATTAGCTTTCATAGGGACATATGGTCCATCAGTAACCGCGGTCCACAGTCTACGATCACATGAAATCATGTGTTTCATCATCCTATCTTTCCAAAAAATAAAACTATCTTCATCCAGAATCGGTAAGTGATTCGAATTGGATGTTTGCATCATATGGGTGTTTGTGTTTGCCATTGGATCAGCACCCAAGCGGTTAAGCTTGTAAAAACAAGTTTGGTGGATAGGCTCTGATACCACTTGTTGGTCCCAGAGGGCAACAAGGGTATAGAACCGCTAGAGGGGGGGGTGAATAGCGGTCCGAAACTTTTTTGAAATACCCTTAAAATCAACCGAGTACTTATCAGTTTGGCCAACTGCGGTTCAAGGCACAAGAACCGAACTGATAAAATGCACAGCGGAGTTTGCGGTTTGGCCAAATAGGTTAGTTAAAGAGTTTGGAAGTTTGACTCGGGTTGAGAAAACACTATGATGCAACAGAATAGTTAAACTTAAAGTTTAAAGGAAAACACAATTCATCTTTCAAGTCATTTCGTATATGGAAACAAGTTCAAGACCACAAACAAGAAAGATAAATATCAAGACAGAAAATAAAGATCAAACACACAAATTGAAGAGGTTCGTTCTTAAATGAACTACGTCCTCTACCTAGATGGTTAGTCTAGGATTTTCTAATAGCTATAAGACTTGTATTAATTTAGAGGAGGTTTTACAAGATAAATCTAAACTCTAAACAATGAGTCTAACCTAAGCTATAATAACAACCGGTGTTTTCGAAGTATATAATCTATATGATCATATAAATCGGGTGTGTGTGTGAAAAGAAATCAAATGCTCTAAGTATCTAAATGATGGTGGAGCAAATAGAATTCTTTCTGTGTAAAGGCTAAGTATGAATGGTTGTTAGGCTTGAAGCTTTGATGAAGAACTGGGTTTGCAATGGAGATGGTTGAAGATATGAATATCTGGGTTTA
Organism: Campanula takesimana; assembly: GCA_026119855.1. Lineage (NCBI taxonomy): Eukaryota > Viridiplantae > Streptophyta > Magnoliopsida > Asterales > Campanulaceae > Campanula > Campanula takesimana. The sequence continues at coordinate 482,696 of JAOWBW010000485.1, forward strand.
ACTCTTCAAAGCAAACTTGAATACTTGGGAATGAATCTCTTGAAGCTCAGCAACCTTCATTGTTGAATAATGAAGGCTATTTATAGGCAGAGCACCCTTGTGACCGTTGGGTAAAGATTTGAATCAAATCTGAAGGGTACAATGCTGTCGAAATCCCATTGGTTGAGCTGTCATTTTCGTCCTTGGTTTTGTCTTGTAGTCCTAGGTAGTTGTTGCACCACTACCTGACAATTGTCCTTTGTTGCAGAAAGGACTAACGGTAAACAATTTAAACTGATGGACAAACCGACATTCCTTGCAGAAACTCCAAGTTAACTTAGAGTTATTTTGACATGACATAACAACATCCTTATACTGTCAATAAGGGAATGTTTGTCTAAGGAATAAATGACATCTCTTTAATTCTTCAATAACTGCTCTGCGGTTTCACCAAGCATAGGGCGGTTTGAAGAATGGTCTTGATGTGCGGTTTCATCAAACATGCAAACTGCGGTTTGATGAGAATTGAAGAGCTCCATGCTGGCATTCTTAAAATGATGGCTTGAAGCACTAAACCGCTAATGATACAACCGAACAATACTCAGCCTTGAAAACAAAAAATCTAGAAATGGACTTATCTAAAAATTGAAGTAGAACTTCATTACATGCGGTCCTAAAGTCCATAAAAAGACACGTGGAATGGATCAATCAAATTAAGGTGGGTGCACTAACAATGAATCCTAACACAATTTATTCATTAATTTAATATGTATTAGAATACACAATCTCAATTATATTTTGTAATTAATTGATTTACTATGCCCCGTCGAGTATCGACGGGCCCACAAACTAGTATATGTAAAGATTACAACTTAACACATGCACTCAAATAGATCTAGCATGGCTACTCTCCAATAATAATCTCTCACCTATACATTATTATCTCTCCCCCCAAGAACATACAAACATAGTCATGGCCGAGTTGTAGGATCGCCCCCATGGCTCTCCTAGGCCCCAGCCCCCTCCTAGACACTATTTTGTGCTCTCTCTTTTGATATCCTAATTTTCTCCTACACAAAGTAAAGTACTCAATATTATGGTGGTAGCCACAATATATTTATAGGAATACAAAACCTAATCCTGATCAAAACCTAATTTACCTGGAGTCCCTGAGACAGAAGGAGTGAAATACTTTTCCTCCAAGTATACGTGGCTTTAAGAAAGTTAATGTTATTAGGAAATTGGGAATTAATTCCTTTAAGGAATTAGATTCCTTTTCCCACACCAAGACAAACTTCCCTAGCCTGCAGCAACTTTACGCCAAGAAATCCGTCCCGACTTCCTGCCTCACTGGGCGGTCGCCCACCTCCTCTACGGGCGGTCGCCCACTCCAACAGTCCTGCTCTGATTTTATGTTCCTTCTTCATCTTCGGTTTTGATCTTCTCCTTGGTTTTGGCTCCAACCCCAACAATCTTCCACCTGGAGACATAAACCACCATTGTGACATGCTCCTATCATACTCCCACCAGAGAATGATCCACCAAATATTTTACCACCATGTTAAGCCTCCACGCTCCTCCACCATGATCCTCCACGCTCAAGTAATAAGGCGAGTTAAAACCAATCGACGCTTCAACCTCTCCGTGTTAGATCCTTCTTACCTCCCCAAATCAACTTCTACCTTGATTTCTTTGCAAGACTAACTTCGCCTTCTCCCTCCTAGATCCACTCCCCTTGCAATGCTCCCCATGAAACTCGGACACACCTTGCTTCTTGCATTGTCTTCTTGTGGTCTTTTCTCGCTCTCTGTTAGGGCCACTTGACTCCCACCGCGTTGCAACTTTTTGAGTCACTCTCCCCCCTAACATGCCGTTCTTTGATGTCTCTCCGTTTTTACACCAATAGGCCGGTCTTCGCGCCTCTTGCTCTCACCCGGAACGAATTTGATGTTGTCGGTAGAGTACAACATCCTCATATCTCCCATCCGTCGTTTGCGAGAAGTCCTCCTCTTCCCACATGGTCTAACCGGCTTATACCACTCACCTTTGCATCGTCTGTTGCTTACGCAAGTGCCTGGTGCATTCCTCCTTTTCTTTCATATTTTCTCCATTACCTAAATTTGCACAAAACAAATTTCTCCCATTGCGATCTTTCTCCAACCACCTTGACTGCCCCCTAACAGCATATCTTCCACACGAAGCATCTGCACTGCATGCACGTGCGCTGCACAAAGCCTGTACGTGCAATGCACAAATTCTCACGTGCACTGCACGAAAATCTGCAGTTTCTTTCTTCACCTTGGAACTCCCGAATCTCAAACCAAAGCTCTGATACCAATTGTTGGGTTAATTGGGGGGATCTCCGCATCCACTAGCCCATACTAACAGTCATCAACATAGGAGAATAATTCAACACATGAAATAATAATATGAAGAACAATTAACACCGATGTTTGATAACCCAGTTCATCAACACATGACTACATCTGGGGGGCACTTAGCTAGGATATCATTATAATAATATATGTAATGATTACAACTTAGCACATGCACTCAAATAGATCTAGCATTGCTACTCTCCAATAATAATTACTTTTATAGTCACAACATTTACATCACTTCCACCCTTTCTTAATCTACGTGCAAATGAGAGGGCGGACATATACTCTGGGACGGAGGGAGTACAATGGAGCTCCATTATCCACCCATAACCGTGGAAATTCTACCTTCAACCTCCATGAATCATGAATTTTACACCCACAAAAACCAGATACACGAGGACGTCTACGGTACAATACTAGCAGAGAATACATTGGGTGCTCATCACGATCACTTCCTTACGTACCATCTTGATCTTGATGTGGACGGTGATGCCAACTCCTTTGTCAAGACTAACTTGCAGACTATGAAGGTACCTGATCAAAAAATGCCAAGGAAGAGATATTGGACGGTTGTCAGTGAAACAACTAAAAAGGAGAAGGATGCACAGATTAAGCTAGGAGGCAAAGCAACCTAGTTGTTAGTTGTCAATCCTAACAAGAAAACCAAAGTCGGGAATCCCTTTGGTTACCGTCTGATCCCAGGCGCTGGTGTGGGCCCACTTTTGTCCGATGATGATTACCCGCAAATCCGTGCTGCCTTCACTAAGTACAATGTGAGGGTAACACCTTATGACAAGTCAGAGAAATGGGCAGGGGGACTATATGTTGATCAGAGCAGAGGAGATGACACTTTAGATGTATGGAGTCTCAGGTAATATATTCTGCAATCATATTACGTATAAGAGAGTTGTACCTTGTAACGTGGTACAAGTACTAACAGGTATAGTTTCACCAACTGTGCAGGAATAGGGATATAGAGAACAAGGACATTGTATTATGGTACACATTGGGGTTTTATCATGTGTCTTCCCAAGAAGATTTCCCAATCATGCCTACGCTGAGTGGGGGGTTTGAGCTCAGGCCAACGAATTTTTTTGAGCATAATGCCGTACTAAAAGTAAAACCCCCAAAAGATGTGAACTGGTCTAATTTCTCCACATTACAAGTCGCTTGATTTTTTTAGAAAAATATTGTGATTATGCTCAAATTAGTAACGGTTTAGCAGTGTAAGTCTCCACAAATGGGGAGAGTTCAAGTCACACAAGAGGCAGTTAGTGTCAGTCCAGTGAGCCTAGTGGTCTGACTGACAAATCTCTCCCTCTCTCTCTCTATCTCAAACATTCTTAGTTCATATTTTTTGCCAGCCCTAATAAACCTAGCTGGTGTGTAATAATACAAATGCTTCCTAGTTCTTTGTGATGTAGGGATTGTAATAAATTTCATGCTGCTATAGGCGATTCACTATCGAGATTTCAAGCAAAATGATACTTTGTCATGTCTCCTGGACCCCACGCCGCATAGTGAGGGCTCCTCTTGTAGCATTAGGTTACCCCTTTTTTTCGCTTGTTAAGTCTAATGGATCTTACAACTTGTGGTAACAAGAGTGATTGAGAAGCGTGTCCAGTGCATTTCATTCTAAAGAAAAAAGCAGAAATGCAAATCAAGTAATCTTTGCTCATAAAGCAAGCAAGACATAAAACTGCAAATGACCCACATTACTAGTCATAGGCTGTACATGGCTGCCTTAGAAAGGAAAGCTGGCATATTATAATAACAGTATGACAACATCTTAAATGTGTTTGTCAACTTAAGTTACCATAATCAATAACATGTGGTGTTACAATAAACAAAGATTTGTTTCTTAAGATAAATAAGGAGACAGTAGTTGGTACTTGGTACTATCAGATCTAAATCTTATCTCTTTCCAGTTTATAGGAAATGGACAGTGTTTTGACTATTTCAGTCCTAGTTTTAGCAACTCTACTGCAATTCTTTTTGAGTTCTTGTCTGAAGCATCCCCTAGATCCTCTTAGCCCTACTGAAATAAACCAAGTCAAACACATTATTCAAAACTCTCACCTACCCACTCTTTCTAATCTAACCTTTCATTTCGTTGACCTTGAAGAGCCTGAGAAAGAAGATGTTCTCAAATGGCTATCTTCACGTAAACGTAGTGTGCCTTTTCCTTACCGTCAAGCCAAGGTAGTGGTTCGTGCTGGGGGTCAAACCCATGAACTCATTGTTGACTTGGTTCATGGTTTAGTCAGATCAGACCATGTTTACACGGGTCATGGTTACCCTCCATTCACATTTGCTGAGTTTCTACAAGCAGCCAGATTGCCATCAAGGGATCCTCGATTCCAAGATTCAATTAAGAAAAGAGGCTTAAACATCTCGGAGGTCACTTGTTTACCATTAACGATAGGCTGGTTTGGAGAATCTGCTACACGAAGAGCTGTTAGGTTATCATGTTTCTATCGTGGAGGTACCACCAATATATTCGCAAGGCCTATTGAAGGGATAAGTATTTTAGTCGACGTTGAATCAATGCACATTACCACATATGTGGATAGACATAGAGCTCCTCTGCCTAAAGCTAAGGGTACTGATTTCCAGTTTTCTGGGCAGAGACCACATACCATTCCTTGCAATGGAACAGACAGAGGATTCACCATTAAGGGGCATGAGATCAAATGGGGTAACTGGAAATTCCATGTTGGATTTAATGCTCGGGCCGGACTAATTATATCGTCAGCTTCTATTTTTGATGCTGGAAGAAAAGGGTATCGTTTAGTGCTCTACAGAGGGCACGTTTCAGAAACATTTGTTCCGTATATGGATCCCACGAGTGACTGGTATTATAGGACATTCTTGGACATGGGTGAATTTGGGTTCGGGAGATCTGCTAGTACGCTTGTGCCGTTGACCGACTGTCCAAGCAATGCAGAATATATAGACGGCTATATGGCTGGTGCTGATGGACAGGCTCTGCAGGTCCCTAGAGCAATCTGCATTTTCGAGCGCTATACCGGTGATGTTGCTTGGAGACATACTGAAGTTGGTGTTCCAGGAAAAGTGGTAGGTTAATTAGAAATTTACTATTAATACTTCGCAATCAGGTTACCAACAATACGGATAGTGTTAATGGAATTTATTCATTTTGCAGATAACAAGCGGAGAGCCAGAAGTTAGTTTGGTTGTCAGAATGGTGGCCACAGTTGGAAATTATGATTATATTCTTGATTGGGAGTTCAAACAAAGTGGGTCCATCAAAGTTGGGGTAGAACTTCTCAGTTATCATATGTGTCAATTAACATTTTCATAGACATCAACCTTTGCATGATACTAGTAGTACTAAAAAGAAAATAAATGTGATTCTTTTTCCTTTTTGGATGTGCAGGTAGGCCTAACAGGTGTATTAGAGATGAAGGCAACGTCATACACGAGTAGCAAACAGATGACCGAGGAAATATATGGCACCCTAGTGGCAGAAAACACGGTAGCTAATAACCACGATCACTACCTAACCTACTACATTGACATTGACGTTGATGGTTATAGGAATTCATTTGTCAAAGCCAAGTTAAAGACAGCAAGGGTGAAAGATGCCAATATCTCTCCAAGGAAGAGTTACTGGAGAGTCGTTAAAGAAACAGTCAAAACAGAAGCTGAGGCGAGGTTCAGGCTGGGTTTGGAGGCAGCGGAGCTTTTATTGGTAAACCAAAACAAGAAGACAAAGTTGGGAAATCATGTAGGGTATCGCTTAATCACGGGACAGCCAGCAATTTCTTTGTTGTCTGATGATGACTACCCGCAAATACGTGCTGCCTACACTAAATATCAAGTTTGGGTGACAAGCTATAACAAGTCAGAGAGGTGGGCAGCTGGGTTTTATGCTGATAGGAGCCAAGGAGATGATGGCTTATCCGTTTGGGGAAACAGGTAAATTTAAATAGCAATACTAGGGGCACAAAATCCTAGTTGGCAATTAGTAATTGGTATTTTTATCATTTAAAATACTTGGGCCCACAAAACAAACATCCAGTTAATGATTGCCAACTAGGATTTTGTGAGCAAGATTTTGTGCCCCTAGTATTACTCAAATTTAAATTCCTTTGTTCTAATGCTCATTAGAAAGAAAAAAAAATTGAAGGTTTAGGTAGATGCTTATATGACATGTTATTACTAGTATAATATGGACGTGTTTAAGAGGGTTGTGACTACTTGAATCTTCAGTACTCGTAGCTAAGTCTATGAAAACGTTGGGATTATTTAGCTACTATGTTCACAGAAGCAATAACTGTCCCACGGGGCATTCTTCCTTCCACTAGCCATCTGAAAGATTCATCTCTACCTGTTTATGTCTTTAGCATGACCACTTTATGAATAAGTATAGGTTTAAATCGAGATGGCAACTTTTACTGGGGTTTTCATTTGTTTGATCATTTATCTAATACTTTCTGTGCCAATTTGCAGGAACAAATCTATTGTAAACAAAGATATAGTGCTGTGGTATACCGTAGGATTTCATCATAATCCATGCCAAGAGGATTTCCCAGTTATGCCAACACTCTCGGGTGGATTTGAGCTCCGGCCAGCAAACTTTTTTGAAAGAAACCCACTGCTGAAACTTTAGAATTGTCATTAGTTTGAATACATTAAAGTTCATTGTAACATTATAGACTTGTCATACACAAGAAATAGCCGTCAAAATTGAAAATTACAGCAATCATCATTGTGAGTTTCACGGAAATGAGCAGTCCCTTCCAACACTGGATTAAAATTTCAAAGATAGGAAAACATTCAGCACCAAAAGAGAACAAAGAAAAAGACATGCTTTCTTGGAGAACTTATCTTCATTGGTTGGACATGGTAACTGATGTAACATGTAACAGACTGAAAGAAAAGGTAGGAAAGCATTCAGATCCAAAAAAAAAAAAAAAAAAAAAGAGGAAAGAGCAGTCTCTCCAACACTGAATTGAAATTCAAAGATAGGAAAGCATTCAGCACCAAAAAAGAAATATGCTTACTTGGAGAACTTTTCTTCATTGGTTGGACATGGTAACTAATGTAATAGACAGTACTAGAATTGACATGCCAATTTAGACTACTCAACCACACAATCTAATCAAAATGTCACATGTTAATAGGAAACAATGAGAGAAGAATGGACATGAGTTGAAAAATAGAATGAAGTGAAAGGTAAATAGACTTTTCTCACAAAAAAATTAGTCCAAATTTTTATCATATCAATAATTCAGTGCCCTGGTAGGACTAAATTGCGTGTAGAATACATATGGAAGGAATAAGGGTTAAAATATACTACGTCCGCCACACTTACCCGTTTGGATAGTGTCATTGATAAGTCCCACTTCCTAAAATCGAAATATTTTATTGTTATTATATTAACCCTACCCCACTTGTCATACTCATACAATTAAATTGTGGGCCCCACTTGCAAATCTCACTCACTTGTCATACTCACAACACCATTCCCACTCACAATGTTTTCAATATATATTCACGCCTTAATTCTTGTGCCAACAGTAACCGTACTTGCACAGGAGTAAATATATGTGTGTTTGTGTATGTATATGTATAAGTCTATATACATGCAAGTGTCTGTAGCATAATAGAGATCCTGAAGGAGAGTCGTAACTGACAAGATATATGACTATTGCAGAATGGTCCAACTTTATGTTTTTCAACCGTAGCATGTTCCTGAAGAAGTTATCCATCTAACTACAAACTTCATACAATTATCCAAATAGACTGTCAAATGACTTCCTAACAAACGTTGTTTTCTATGACTCAACAAGAAACAGTAGCTTTGACTTGAACTAATTGGCGACGAAGACTCACGATGTATCCGAGAATTCGCTGGAATTATGCCATCACTCTCAACAGAGTTGACCTCTCAGAAAACTTTTCTGAACCTGAAACAGTAGAGATTTTGATGCGCATTAGGTTAAGTAAATTCATCAACGGCCATTGATAGCATCCACAGAAATTTCATTACAAGGAATAGCTTCTATATTTGATGACTTGAATTTTCCAAGCATGCAAAGTAGTCAATACTAATATAACATAACTTCTTTCAACTTATTATCACTGACAAGTCTCCACACGCAACCAAAAATTAGGACAATCGTAGCGTGGTCCCTGACTACATTGGCATGCCAACCAACCCCATCACATAACAAACGTATTAATAGTTGAAAATTATGGAGAAGTAGTTACATGACTTACTAAAGGACAACAGAAACAACATAAATTATTTCATCGTTTAAATTTTTCCTAAGTGTTCCCAAACTTTTCAATAATAATAATTATCCATAAACTGGGAAATCCCAAACGTCAAACACAAATTCAAATCCAACGTTCACTTGTAACGGCTAGTGTATCAACCACCCTTCAAAACAGTGCGGAAGCATAACTATAATTCAAACTTCAACGGCTAGTACAACCCACTAGCTCTAACATAAAACAAAACAATTGACTTAAACCTATTCGATTGAACCACAGACTGTCCTTCCTTGCGATCCAATCATTCCCTCTACTCTTTACCTGGGGGAAATAATATAAGAGGGGGTGAGCGAACAATGCTCAGTAAGGTCCTACGCCGCCCCTTCGGTTTCTAAGAAAGGGTGACCTCAAAGAGTGTATCAATAATCAATTTTCAATGAAAAGGACTTATTAAAAATCCAACAATATTTTCCAATGTAAAGAAAGGAATTATGGCTCAATTCAATATTCAATGATACCAATGTCAAATATGATCACTTAATATTATTCTTGTCAAATTCGATGTTTCAATATATAACCCTAATAAGGTTTTCAATGGTCAATGTATCAATATTTCGGTATATCCGGATAACCCATATAATCACAATTTCAGTGGTGTCGATATCGATGGTTAATGCCACTTAGGCATGTCATGAACTAACCCTCATGACCGGGTGTCAATAGTATATCGATAATAACCCACAATATAAATGGGTGTCATTAAGTGATCATTCTTTTATCAATGAGGTTCTTTAATTGACCAATAATTCAATGTCAATTTAAGTTCAGATTTAGTTTAATTGACGGAAACGCTTAGAGTGAATTGCAATCAAAATTACTGGCCATAACGGAAAAACAATAATTACTCTAGGAACGGAGGGTCAATAAATAACGATATACAATAGGACTAAGAGACGTAAATCCCTTACCTCGAAACAACTGAACTCAAAGACTGCTTTCGAATACAATGAGTGCACCTAATACTGCTGCACGAACACATCACGCGTGTATGGTTCGTACGTTACCTACTCCCTCGGTGAAGGTTAATCCTGCACGACATAATATCTTTCGTACCAATGGTAAGGTCAATTATAGGGCGGTGCGCATTATTATTGACAGTGGCAGCAGTGAGAACTTGGTGGCACGAGGGTTGGTAAATACACTCAAGCTTGAGGTACGTGACCATCCATCTCCTTATGTTGTTGGGTGGATCAATGCTACGGGTTCTTTGAAGGTAACACAACAATGTATCATTCCCTTTTCAATTGGCATATATAAGGATGTGATTACATGTGATGTTGTGGATATGAGCGCTTGTCAGATTTTGCTTGGTAGGCTGTGGCATTTTGATGTTAGTTCCATGCATTGTGAGTGTACTAATGTGATCCGGTTGATTAAGCATGGGCGTCGGTGTGTTTTGTATCCATTGAAAGACAAGGAGAGTCGTGGGTGCAAAGGCAACGAAAAACATATTAGTTCTCTTTGTATTCCTAAATCTTTTGTTTCAGGTTCGTTACCTAAGCAGTTGATCAAGGGAAGACCGAGGCGATTGATCAATAACAGGACGTCCGAGCTTGGCGTTAAACTTCCCGTGGGATGTTCTTTTATGGTACATGATTCGGAGACGAATCATTTTAAAGAGGGGGTGTATGATGTAGCACAATCCGTGAAAAAGCCGCCAGATCCGCCCAGGAAGACAGATCGACCGAAACGGCACGGCCGTGCTCGGTTAAACGCACGACCGTGCGCAAAGTCGACTGAAGAAGGAGCCTCACGACATGTTTGGCACGACTGTGCTGGATGAGGAGCACGACCGTGCCCGGCCTGGACGCCAGGAATTATTTATTTTCCAAATTCCTTTTTGGTTAATTAATTAGGGTTATTTTGGTAAACTTTTAGGAGTCCTTTTTGGAATAGGGTTTTATTATTTCCTAGCCTTTAAATACTCTTTTCTTTCATTGTATTGAACACGTTTTTGTCATTAATATTTTATAAATTTTGCTTTGTGCATCTTTGTGGTTTTAAACCATTGAAACCTTAATTGGTTTTGTTGAAGGTGGATTCCTTCGGAAGGTGGATTCCTTCGTTTCTTCAAGAGCTTCATCATTATTGTTGTTGTTCTTGCCAAACCCTAATTCGTGGATTCGAATTGGGTCAATTAATTCGTTGATTCGATTAATTGCTATCCGGTTACTATTTTATTTTATTCCGCTGCAACCCATTACATCACCAAGTGATGTGGAGAGGTGCAGGAAAGAGGTGGAGGAAGATTGCTTCTGTATGGCTGGTGTCTTAGTTGAATCTGTTTGTTATAAAAAGAGGACGCCTTTGATAAATGGTAGAAGAAGTAATCCTTCCACAAACAATAGAGTCGCGTTCCTTAAAGTTCCCAATTTGAATAGCTCTTCAGTCATTCCAACTGGTAAAAAGAAGGATTCCCCATCATGGGTTGTTTTACTAGCAGGCCTTATATTGTGTTCTGTGCTAGCTATGCTCTTTGCAGCCACAGCAATATATTATCATCCTTTTGTACAGAAATACAGACTGGTAGATCCTCAGGAAAAGCGGAAGCCAATGGAGCTGAATTTGAAGACGTTTTCATTCAAAGAGCTGCATGAACCAACAAATGGGTTCAAGAACAGATTAGGCCGACGGGCTTTTGGAACGGTCTACAGCGGAGTTCTACAAAATAAAGATGAAGATAAGAGCGAGCAGGTTGAGGTTGCAGTGAAGCAGTTAGAGAAGGTGTTTGAACAAGGTGAGAAAGAGTTCTTGACTGAAGTCAATGTAATAGGTCTAACTCATAGGCTTTTGCAATGAAAAGAATCACCGGCTTCTTGTTTACGAGCTGATGAAAAACGGAACTCTGTCAAGTTTTTTGTTCACTGAAGCTCAAAAACCCAGCTGGGAGCATAGAGCTGAAATCGTGCTCCAGAGTGCAAGAGGATTGTTGTATTTGCATGAAGAGTGTGAGACACAGATCATACATTGCGACTAAAGCCTCAAAACGTTCTTCTTGATAGTAAATTCACCGCAAAAATTTCAGATTTTGGCCTCGCTAAACCTCTAATAAAAGATCAAACTCAAACAAGCACTATACTAAGGGGTACAATGGGGTATATGGCACCAGAATGGCTTAGAAATGCTCCAGTAACAACCAATGTCTATAGCTTCGGTGTGATGATGTTAGAAATCATTTTCTGCAGAAGGCACATAGAGCTATATCGATTTGAGGAAGCTAATGAAGGTATCGAAATGATCCTAATTGATTGGGTTCTGGCTTGTGTAAGAGCTGAGAATTTGAAAGCCATTATGAGTGATGATTATAAGGTTGAGGGTGATTTTAGCAGGTTTGAAAGGATGACAATGGTTGGGTTATGGTGTCTATCTCCTAACCCAACAATTCGACCATCTATGGCTAAAGTTGTGCAGATGTTAGAAGGAACTTCTGAAGTTGGAACCCCGCCCATCGTTGACACCGAGATGTACTAAAGAAATTCCACATCTTCTCATCTTCATCAGTCCAATTCGGGCTGCTTTAACGGGATCGCAATGGTTAACACGAGAGCTAGTAAACTACCTATTGTGGTCAAGTTCTATGAACCTTGTAGATATCAATCAATGTATTAAAAATAGAAAGGAAAGCTACACAATTAGCATTGTACTATTTTTAAATTATTAAGTGCTTTTGCAAACAATTTCATACAATTTCTCCCCGCTCCACATAATTAATGAAGTGCTTTTGTCTACAAGATTTAAGGTTCGAAATAATAATCATTACACAACAAGAACTCAAACTCGTACTAGAGGAACTGCGGGATTCATGGGACTAGAATGGCTAAAGAATGCACCAATTACAACTAAAGTAGATGTTTACAGTTTTGGTGTAATGCTGCTGGATATCAGCTGTGCACGAATGCACAAAAAATTGAACAGAGTTGAGGAAGAGAGTGAAGAGGATTCCTGAGTGGGTTCTAATCTGTATGAGATCAGGAAGGCTGGAGGCTCTAGTGAGGCATGACAATGATGTGTTAAGCGATATAAGCTATCACTTAACGTTTGAAAGGAGTTTGCTAGAGCTGATATTTACTTTACAGAAAGTACAACACCGGAAAAGGTCATGACCGTTCAGCACCATAGCGTACAAAGACCAATATGGTCCATATTTTCATAGTGAAAAGTTCACTTATTAGGAAATTCTGGATTTCTTCTCTTTCAAATGGTTTAAGTTTAGTCAGAGTGTATGGATTATGGTCACTAATACATAGAGCATTTTTGTCAATCAAAATAATCTGAAAGGCCATAAAAATATATGTGGTTTGTAGTTACGGAGTTTTATAAATAGAGTATTTTTTTTAATTTAATAGTAGAATGCTTAAATCTCCAAATTCTACTCTAAAGTAAACTAAAACTTACAACAAGACCTCGTGCCCATGCTCCTCTACCAATTGCAGGTTTTAGAACTTGCCGAAATTCATTAATGACATCATAGAAACAAATAATTAACTGAACTGATATCGACTGCTCATTCAATCAAAAACTTGTTAGGTCTCAATTGAAAACCTACATTGTTACATATGAAGATAATTTCACAAATTTACAGGTTGATATTACCTATATTTTGAATCGATCTGAAAAATACAGCTATAAAATATGTAAAACATGCTATTAGTACTATAACGGATTTCTTTAGCTATTGAAAAAAAAAACCTCTTCAAATTTCCTGGAAAAGTTCAATTTGACTAAAAAAAAAATAACGTGATGAACTGGTGAAGAGGACTTACTTACTCGACGGAAAATTCAGCCCGAAATCTGTAACGTTTGACGAGAGTTTCTAGCAGGACGATGCCGAAGTCTCCATATTATGTTGTTGGAGACAGTAGGCGCCGGAGAAGTCGACGCGCAACCGCCGACGACGGTAACGGCTCCGTTTCCGGCTAAGCGCGTAAGTTGAAATGTTTCGCGCTAGAGCGAAACATTTATGAAAGGTTGGGCCTAACCCGAATTCATGTGTAATGAGAGCTGGAGTCTGGAGATTAGGAGATACCCGAATGAGCTTTGCTGGCCCGACCCAAAAGTGTTGACCTGAACAGGCGTCGGGTTTGACCCAACCCACTACAAAATTCTGGCCTAGACTAACATGACTTGTACGCCGCCTCCTCCGTCTCATTTCAAATTGCAAAATTCAAAAATAGAAAGTTACTATTACTCACTTGCATACTCACATCAACTAACTCACTAACTATTTTTTACCTCACTTTCTCTCTCATACCAAACTATCAAAACTCAAAACACATCACTTTTTCCATTATTTTATTAATTTTGGTTTTTTCCTTTAGGGCCCTTCTCACCCAAATGTTATTCTTTTTTTTTTTTAAGGAGAAGCCTTTTTCAAAGTCCAAATAAGGAGTTCAATTAAGATGATAATTCCGCATACACCCCTCACGTCTATTGACCAGTCAAACAAAATACCTAAACTACCCTCGCCCCCCAAATAAAACCTCTAACATCCTCTCCCCTCCTCTCATTCACAACACATACTCTCTCACACACACACACACACGACCTTTCTCTCTCTAACTCTCTCTGCAGTCCGCCGGCGTTCCTTCACCAGCGATAGCGGCGGTTCGTTTCCTCTCATCTGACTAAAACATTCCAGATCTGGCCGGAATTTCTTCTTCCTATCTCCAACGCTAGACCTTGACGGACTTCTCCATCTTCTCCGACTTCTCTCTTCCCCTTCCTTCTCCGGCGTGACACTCAATCTGTTCTACGAGGTTTCGGCCATGTCTACTAATTAGGCCAGATCTGCACTGTTTCATGATAGACGACGGCTTCTCTAATGTTTCTCAGATCTGGATAGTTCAAGGTGATGGAACCGCTTCTCTCCAGCTCCGGCCACTGTCCTCTCCTTTGGCTGCCGCTACCGCTCACTAGTATATGTTAATTATAAGAGGTGGATAAACTTTATGTCTCAGTTTTAAGAGTTGACTAATATTTGACCAAATATGAAAGTCAACATTAATAAGAGTTTGAAAAAGGTGAAAATATTTGACTCTTATATGTTAATTATTGATCTTATATGCCAGTTATAAGAGTTTGATCGGGATTTGACCAAATAATATTATATTTTTTTCTTAAAAGTTGAAAAAATTGACTCTTATATGTTAATTATTGGTCTTATATATCAGTTATAAAAGTTTGACCAGGATTTAACCGAATAATATTATATTTTTTTTAAGAAAAATGGAAAAAGTAAAAAAAATGACTCTTATATGTTAATTATTGGTCTTATATGTCAGTTATAAGAGTTTGACCTAGATTTGACCGAATAATATTATATTTTTTCTTAAAAGTTGAAAGAAGTGAAATTTTTTGACTCTTATATGCTAATTATTGGTCTTATATGTCAGTTATAAGAGTTTGACCGGGATTTGACCGAATAATATATTATAATTTTTTCTCAAAAGTGAAAATATTTGACTCTTATATGTTAATTATTGGTCTTATATGCCAGTTATAAGAGTTTGACTGGGATTTGTCGGAATAATATTATATTTTTTTCTCAAAAGCTGAAAAAATGATTTTTTTTACTCTTATATGTTAATTATTGGTCTTATATGTTAGTTATAACTTATAAGAGTTTAATCGGGATTTAACTAAATAATATTATATATTTTTTCTTAAAAGTTGTAAAAGTGAAATTTTTTTTGACACTTATGTGTCAGTTATAAGAGGGCAGTTCAGTTTTTTTGCAACCGAAGGGTGTCTCTGGTATTAGTAATCTGTTTGGTCCTTATTTAGAATAAAAGTTGGTAGTGAGGGCCCTAGAGTCCGAAGCCCATTAATTTTTGTGCAAAGAGAGTTTTTTTTTTTTTGACCAAGCCTGTTTCCCTCTCTATTTCTTTCCTTTTTTTTTCTTTTATTTTTCAAACTTTTAAGGATAGTATGACAAAAATACCTCTAACCCTAATAGAGAATATTAGACCAGTCCTTCAGCTCCATCCAACCCATAGGCTTGCAAGCTCATGGCCCGTGGCGGATCTACACCAAAATATTTGGTGTTGCCTGTACTTAAGAAAAAATGGGCGCGAAACTAAGATTCAATACGTTTACATACATAAATACATGGCTGATCCGATCAAATCTAAGGCCCTAACCGAACTCTTTTAATGGGGCAGCACATTATTTTTAAAAAGTTTAATCTTAAATAGAGATTTACTTGGACAGTTGTCCTTGAGAATTGGGTTGATTGACATTTTTATATCGAGATTATTGCAAAGAATTCAATAATGGGTTAATGACAATTTAGACCCTGAAGTATAATACCACCCTTCCAATCGAGCCTTGCATGTCTTTTTTCGCCAGATCGGACCCTGGGGTGATTCATTTTCGCCAGTTAGGGCCTTTTTGACGGAATTCATTAAAAAGTCAGTTAAAAGGCATGTGACGTGCACGTGACTAACGGAATTGGGTTGTTTGAAGTTGATGTTTCTTTTAAGGGGTTTAATGAAAATTCGAAACTTATTAGGGCTGAAAATAAAAATAATTAATAAAATAGTAAATAAAAAGGTTTTTAAAGTTATTTTCAAAATATTAATAAAAAAGAAAATTAAATAACAATTTTTTTTGTAAACAAAATAAATCAAATTTTACATTTACCAAAAAAAATCTTCATCCAATAAATATGCAACATTTTATAATTTATAATAAAAAAGAAAATTAAATAAGATTTTTATTTTAAAACTTGTTATTGTATCACGATTAATAATAAACTAAATAACTATTTTTAGATTTTCATTAAGATAATTATTTTTGTTCAAATTGTTGGTCAAAGTATAAATTGCTTGACCAAGAATCTTAAGTCGGGCGGGACAGAGGGAGTATATTTTTAGCAAATGTGTTATCCAAATCGTTTTTTACGTTTACCAAAGAAAATTATCATTAAATATTCTGATGCTCAGACTCTTTAATTTACTCCGCCGTAGCCGTGTCGGACACACGTATTTTAGTCTTGTCGAGATGAGTCCGGCGAGGTAAACAAAAGAGTCTGAGTATCTTAGATTAAATAAATATGCAACATTTTATATTTTGTAATAGGAAATTAAAATAAGTTTCAATCATTTATTTTAGATTTTTTTTTTTTTTTTGAAGAAAGAAAAACAAAATCTTAGAATAACAGCCACCATCATCTTTAACAAACCCGGCCAAACCCCCACCCCTTTCCCCTTCCTCCGGTGACCACCCCTTTCCCACCATCCTTCCAGCTTCTACCCACCATTACTACCACCGGACCACCACACAACCACACCACCACCGCACCACCACCATCGGACAGCCACACCGCATACCACCAAACACCGCTACTGCCCACACATGAACACACACAGATTATACACACAAACCAAGAAACACATACAAACACTCCAGATCTGAAATCAAAAATCAAAAATTCAAAAATCAAAATTCAAAAATCAAAAATCAAAAATCAAGAATCCGTCGAGTGATGCTTCTCCATCCTCATAACCGTCGGCGCCTCCGCTATACCTTCTTCCGATGATGATGATTCCGACGAGTGATGCTTCCCCTTCTCCATCCTCATAACTGTCGGCGTCGCCGGTGAAATTGGGAAGAGAGAAGGGAGTTTGCCGCCATGGGAGGAGCGGAGTGGCCAGAGTCGATGGAAGGAAGGGGCGGAGGAGGAGAGATCTACCGACGATGGACTGAGAGGAGGGGGCGGAGACGAAGTTGCCACCCGGCAGCAGTCTTGGTTGGCGGCGTTGGAGTTGAGACGGCGTGGAGAAGAGTTGAGACGGCGTTGGAATTGGGTTTTTTTTTTTTTTTTTCTGGATAGGGAAAGAGGATGGGGAAAGGTTTATAAGTTTTGAGTTTTTGTTTACACCTCCCTTCAGTTTTTAGATATGCTATTTAACACCTTTAATAGTTAATCTTAATTCAAACAACCCAATTCCGTTAGTCACGTGCACGGCACATGCCTTTTAACTGATTTTTTAACGAATTCCGTCAAAAAGACCCTAACTGGCGAAAATGAATCACCCCAGGGTCCGATCTGGCAAAAAAAGACATGCAAGGCTCGATTGAAAGGGTGGTATCATACTTCAGGGTCTAAATTGTCATTAACCCTTCAATAATATGTATCAAATTTTTAGGCATAATCTAACGACTCATGAAAATTTAAAGAAAAAAGTAATTTTAAGATGAAAACCCAAACAATAATTCAAGAAAATTAGTATCGTAAGGACGCTGAATAAATAAATAAATGAACTAGTCTTTAAAAATAAAAGAAAGCTGACATTGCCTTTAAAAAATTGTTCTAAGAAGGAAACCTAAAAAAGAAGTACAAAAAACGAATGAAGTTAAAAAGGAAGCCCAAAAGTAAATAGGAGAGAAAAAAGATTTGAACATCATCCTGGAGTCGAACCCGAGCAAGCTAGAAACTAAGGGTCATTTAGTAACTTAAAACCATTTTTGTACCCACTGAACCATCATGATTTTTTACATTATGTAGAGATATTAAATATATAGCTAATTGTGCAAAAAAAAAAACATTTTTTTTTTGCATTGCCTGGTAGGGATGGCCAAACCGGACCGAAACCGTCGAACCGGCCCGGAACCGGAACCGAAAAAACCGTAACCGCCATGAATCGCCACGAAAACCGGAACCATGGGAACCGGAACCGTTTTGGATAAGGGCCGGTTAAGGTTCAACCCCCCAAAAAACCGTGAACCGGCGGTTCCGAACCGCCCAACCAAACTGCGAACCGGAACCGTCTGAACCGTCAGTAAAACCGTTAAAAAACCATCAAAATCATTAGATTTCTAACAGTTTCATTAGAATTAACCGTTACTAATGGATAGTTGACAAGAAAAGTTGTGTTTTGACTGTTTTTTTTTTTGCCAAAATCAGTGAATGAAAATAATAAAAATGTGTTTTTGACCGATTTCTAACAGTTTCATCAGAATTAACCGTTAAAAAACCATCAAAAAATGAACCGTGGAACCGAACCGGAACCGGACCGGAACCGTATTGTGACAACCGGAACCGGAACCGGTGTAACCAAGGGCCGGTTAAGGTTCACATAAAAGCTGAACCGGAACCGGCGGTTCCGAACCGGAACCGTAACCGGAACCGTGTCTGGTCATCCCTATTGCCTGGGCAATACCAGGCACACTAATGGGATCCGCCCCTGCTCACAGGTCGGACTAGCTATGTATGACTTGCAGGACATGTAGAGTTAGGCTATTCAGTCCGCAAGTCACAGACTAACTTTAAAAGTCATTTATGCATAGCAACATCCAGTACCCTGTTCACAACGAGTTAGATTGGACAATTCACAACAACTTCAAAAATGTTACCCTTCTAACGGACTCCACTACAGTATGCGACTACTAAAGAGAAACATGAAGCAACGACTACAAATTAGATTCAATCATCCCAATCATTCAACTGTTTAATAGGTTTATTTCAGTATTCATAAAGACGATAAATAATACTCTCTCCATCCCAAAATGAACTTTACGTTTGACTATTCAAACTTTTTAAGGATATGAGCATTTGCTTTTCTAGCTATATTGTGTTTATGCACATTTAAGTCTAAATTGTAGAAATGAGAAGAACTTTTTGGGACAATGAAAAATACCTAACGTGAAGATCATTTTGGGACGGAGGGAGTAGTTTCATTTACTCATCACAATGCAACGTACGCTGGAAAAATGGCATTGAGCCATATTTCTTATATACTCCCTCCGTCCCAAAATGATCTTCTCATTTGCCATTTCTTATTGTCCCAAAAAGTTTTTCACCTTTCTACAATTTAGGCTTAAAAGTGCATAAACAAAACATGGCTAGCAAAGCAAGTGTTCATATCCTTAAAAAAAATTGAATGGTCAAACGCGAAGATCATTTGGAGACAGAGGGAGTAAATAAATAAGCACCATTTAAAAAAATTAAAAATAAATAAATAAATAAAAATCCAGAGTGTTTAGAACCTAAAAGAAAATAAAGCCAACCAAAGGATTTGGAATGGGGCCATTAATGGAAGGTATCATAACTTACCAAAGGGTGGTGAGTGAGGTCATCATCACTACCTCCATAACAAACTCCTTGTTAAGAAAATGCTCCCTCCGTTTCACGTGACTTTTGATCAACAATATCGTTTTGACGAAGACTTTATAGAAAATTTGATGATCTTAATAAAAAATTTAAAAATGTGATTGAGAGTGTTTTTTATGGTGAATCATTTTATAATTTTAAAATTTCTATTAGGATCATAAAATTTCTATAAAGTCTTCGTCAATACAATATTAAATTGACCAAAAGTCTCAAATGACGTGAAACGGACGAATTACTTGTCATGCATTTTGTATCCATTAGTTTCATACACTAGTTGGCCTGCCTGTAAATTCATCATGCATCGGAGCAAGAAACAAGCCCCCTTCAATCCTCCTTGTGCAGTTAACTTGTCACCATTATGAAAAATTATGCTTTATTTATTTGTACATTAAAATGTAGCGTTTAATTATACTAAGAATCTTTTTTAGTTTAAAAATATGATATTCAATTGGATCACAAAATGAAATATAAACATTTATTTTGAGACAAAACTATGAGTATGACGAAAACTCAAATGAGAACACCAAAACTCATCTCATAATAAAGAAGGGTCATGGATCCGAGCTGTTGGTGTAATATCGACCCATGACTCGGACCCATGAACGGGGGTCTAATAATTTTTTTTTTAAAAATGGTGTTTTCCCGTTTGCCAAAAGTAATACTTATTGTAACTAAATGTAACAAACGTGTTACTTATATTTAACATTATTTGTCCATAAATGTAATACATATGTATAGAAAAATAATAGTGTTTTTTCGTTTGCCAAAAGTAATACTTATTATAACTAAATTTAACAAACGTATTACTTATATGTAACAGTATTGTTAAGTTTACACGTAAATGTAATACATATGTATACAAAAATAATAGTTCAACCCTTTACACTTTAGAACTAAAAACACTTGTTTTAGTAAAATTGTAAAAATAAGAAAATAACAATTTCTATAAATGAATGTAACACTATTATATAATAATATATTTTCTTTTACCAAAGTGTAAAGTGTTACTGTAAGGGACATGGCTTGCAACACAAGTCATTTAGACTTTCATTTATAAAATTATGATTATAATGTTAATTTATAAAGTATAGTTGATAATAAAATGTGTAGAATTCCTGGATATATAATTACCTAATTGTGATGGGCAAAAGGGTAATATAATATCACTAAGCTTCTTGAAAGGGTGTATTCCCTAGGTGAAGTGACACAATGTTTCCTATTTAAAGGCCCTTCCATCAAGCCTAGAAACAATTATTCATTCTTGTTATCTCTCCTAAATTCTCTTCACATTATTGAAGTACTTGAGAGATTAAGAAGTCACTATTACTTAGAAGATCTTCATTCCCTACTTCTTCTTCTTCATCTTATTTCTCCCTACATCATCCATGGATTCAACAGGTATATATTTTATCGCTTCCGATTCATCTCTTCCTCAATCCTATTCTAAAGTGAGTGTGGCATTCAGGGATTAAAATTGTTCCAACAATTGGTATCAGAGCCTGGTTCATCTTTAGTTTAAGTTTGAGTTCTTTTTTTTTTGGAAAGTGTATACTTTCAATTTTGATTCATTTTCCCTGTTGAATCATTAAGTTTTGATGTTGATTAGGGACTCTAATTCGTTCATAGAGCACTGATAATCATCATCTAAAATTCAGAAAAAGGTTTGAAAGTTTTGTTCATTAAAACTAAATGGTTCAAGTGTGACTATCCCTTCATAACATGGTTTTATGTTTTCGTGCATACCATGTGGATCTACTCACTTGATTCCATTAATTTTAAGGCAAGATTATCCCTAAATAACATGGTTTTATGTTTTAAGTACATACCATGTGGATCTACTTGCAATTCATGGCCTTTTGGGAATAAATTAAACAAATTCAGAAAGTGCAGAAAATGGGGTGCTCGGCCGAGTCATTTGTTTTGCTCGGCCGAGCATATGAAAAGGCGCGAACTGCTCGGCCGAGTCTTTGGATTTGCTCGGCTGAGCACATGAACAGGCGCCAAAAATGGCATAAACCGGTCGGACCTTTGGTCGAGTTCGGTCCGGTTCTCTTGAATACCCGGTCGGGTCTTTGGTTATGCCCGGTCGGACCAAGAATTGCGCGACCGAGCATTTGGTTATGCACGGTCGAGCATTGTATGCCAAATAAGGCATTTGTTTCTGATTAAGGTGCTCGGCCGAGCACTTCATAAGACTCGGCCGAGCAGTTACTGTTCACAGGTTTTGGACTTTTCTAAGTTTTGCACTATTTTGTTTTTCCCTTGGAACAAAACCTACATTATTTCAAACCTAAAAAGTTATGATTAATTATATGCTTTGACAATTTTATTCATTGTTTAAATAATATTGTTGCCTAAGTGATTTACGTTATTTAAACCCTTAAATTGTAAAGTGTTGGCTGTTTAAGTTAATATGTGAATGACTTGAATTTTCCAAAGAAGATCTTGACATTTGACTAAACTTAGGCATTCATGTGGTAACAAATAAAATGAACATTAGGATATTTTCTTAGGTACTTATGTCGTCCCAAAGGAAGATTAAGTATTTATTAAAATATAAGTTCAAATTACTTGTTACCTAAGGCAATCATTTATGACTCAACTCGCAATCCAAAGATTAGTTTTGATGTCATGTTGATTGTCTTATTAATGGATTTCGTTGATATAATTAATCATTTTTCATTTTGTAGTTTCTTATTCATGTTTTTGTTTTCATTCTTTTTTGTTCTCAAAACCCAACAGATTTACTTATTGCTTCATCCGTGATTACTGCTATAAAAACTTTACCGATGCTTAACGAGACTAATTTTAAAACTTGGAAAAATAAATTGATGATGATCTTAGGCTATATGGACATAGATCACGCATTAAGGGAACCGTTTCCTCTTCCTCTTTCTGATATAAGCACTCAAGAAGATTGCTTAAATAATGAGAAGTGGGAACGCTCCAACCGCGTGAGCCTAATGATCATGAATATAGTTGTCCCGGAGACCATTTTGGACGGTGTCTCCAAGGACGTTGATGCTAAAACATTCCTTGATATGATTGAGAGATGTTTGGCATCTACCTCTTCTCATGGGACAAAGAGAAAAGGGAAGGACATTGCGGTTGCAAGTAAAAAGAAGCTTAAAGGATCATCTCATGATCATAAAGAGGAATGCTTCTTTTGCAAGGACCTCACTCACATGAAGTACGACTGCCCTAAGTATCACGCTTGGCGTGCTAAGAAAGGTATGTCATTTAGAATTATTTGTGATAAAGGCTAATTTGGTTTCATTTCCTACATATACATAGTGGTTGAATTATGTTACAACAACTCACATAATGAATGTCTATGTAGGATTGCCTGAAATACCGAAGTCCTGGAGAAGATGAAGGATTCATCTATATGGAAGCCGGGATCCGGTTGAAGTGAAAGGCATCGGGAATTTTGGTTATTTTTAAAGTGCTTAGTGTTATTTGTATAAATAATACATTTGTTGTACCGTCATTTAGACGGAATTTGATATTTATCACACTATTGAACAAAAAAGGTTATTTTGTTCATCTTTTATAAATGTGATTTTTATTTTAAATTTCAAGGTTGTTGGTACTAGTACTTTGTCAAGTGTTCTTTATTTACTTGACATTATTCAAACAATAAATGTGTCCCTTAAATAATGAGACCAAAACTAGAAAGCAAAAGTTATCAAGTAAAGTTTATATTTTATTAAAGCATAGGCATTTGGGTCATATTTCCAAGAGGAAAATTGATAAGCTTATGTTAAAGGAAAATCTTAAACAAACTTGATAATTTGGAAAATACTTTTGCATTAAATGCCTTAAAGTAAATTTACAAACATTATAGTATTCTCGAGAGCATCAAGTGTCTCAATGAACTAATGCATTCGGATATTTGTAGGCCATTAATTATTCCTTCATGGAAAAGGTCAATAATAGTTATTATGTTCAAAATGACTAACTCTTAGTTTGAATACATTT
Source organism: Campanula takesimana (assembly GCA_026119855.1). NCBI lineage: Eukaryota > Viridiplantae > Streptophyta > Magnoliopsida > Asterales > Campanulaceae > Campanula > Campanula takesimana. The sequence goes on from JAOWBW010000485.1 coordinate 506,456, forward strand.
ATTTGCTTCATAAAATATTGAGTTTGGACGTTGTAAAAGTCTTATAAAGACAAAGTTGGAAATCAACTTTGAAGACTATTAAGAACATTAGGGTCATTCATGATGGTGTATACATCTTTGGAATGATTGTTAAAAGGAACAACGTCTAGGTCCTTTTTACTCGCTATTTTGAAAGAGTGTGGGATTATCTCTCTCTACATTGAGCCGGGTACGCCTAGCATGAATATTGTAATAGAGACATATTGAAATCCTTAAGGATATGGTAATAAGTATGTTTTATACTTCTCTTACCTCACTCATTATGGGCGATACGTTAAAGCCGCAACCTTTATTCTCATTAAAGCTCCCTCTAAGGCTACTAATATAAACCCTTAATGATTTAAGGACGCGTTCCTTATTCGTCCTTAAATCATATTCATTTATGGGGTTGTCTAGCATAAGGATAGACTTTATAAGTCTACTAAGGGCAAGTTAGACGTAAGATTATTAGTAGTTATTCATGGGGTAAGACGAGAGAACTAGGGGATATATAAATTTTACAACCCGAAAGTTAGAACGTTTTGAAAAACGAGAAAAGCTAGGTTCTTTTAAGGATGTTGAATTTAGTGGGAGAATTTGGAGTAATATTTTGAATTTGAAAAGGAAGAGGAATTCATTTGTATGGAATCTATTTATATACCACTTCCCATAGTTCCAATTGGATATCAAGTTTTGAACTTGACATTCAAGAAGAACATACAATTCAAAATAAATATGATTTCACTATAAATATTGAACAACATGGAAATGTTGATCATAAGAAGGAAATTCAACAACCTCAAAATAAGATAGACCGGTGCCCTTTGGAAGATCCAATAGAGTAAGAAGAAAGTGCAAATCCGGATAATTATGAAGTGTATATTGCCGAGAATAAAGGACACTTAGGTTTAGTGGGAGATGAGTCTCTCATTTTCCATGAAACCATTAATAGTTCTAATTCTCATATAGTAAATTAATGTCATAAATGAAGGGTTAAAATCTATAAGGATAACAACGTTTGGGATCTTGTCCCATTACCTAAAGATGTGAAACCTATTGAGATTAAATTAATCTTTATGACCAAAAGGATTCACAAGGTAATATGGAAAGATATAAAGCCCATCTAATTGTTAAAGATTTGACTCAAAAGGAAGACATTAATTATAAAGAAAGCACTTTTCCGGTATCTTCTAAAAACACTTTTAGATCATTATGGCACATATAGCATATTATGATCTTGAAGTTTATCAAATGGATATAAAGACAACTTTCCTTAATGGAGACATTGAGGAATATATGGTTGATTTGGATCAAACTAAGCAATTAGTTTGTGAATTTAAAGAAATCCATTTGTGGACTCAAGCAAGTTTCTCATCAATGGTACTTAATCAAGTTATTTTTATTTGGTTTTGAAAAGAATCTTGATTAAGATTGTGTATACCATAAGTTCAGTGGGAGTAAATTTATAATTTTGGTCTTATATATGGATGATGATTTTGCTTGCTAGTAATGATATGAACCTTATTAAGGAAACTAAGAAATTTCTTATTTGAAATGAAAGATCTTGGTAAGGCATCTTTGTATTAAGAATCCAAATTCACCGTGATCACTCACGAGATGTTTTAGGATTATCACAAAAGGCCATATGGAAAGGTATTACAAAAGGTTTATGTCACGACCCGAAAACCCGTCTCTATTTTATTGATAATTAATTATTTATTTATTTATTTATTTGGTTTAATTATTTATGTGCGCATTTTATATCTCATAATAATTAGTGCCTAGCATTTTAATTGGTCTTTTGTTCTAGTGTAGAGTTTTGGGTCTTAGTAGTTAGTGGGGAAATTGGGTTGTGTTAGTAGATGAGGAGGGGCCTAAATGTAAGTTTTTGTAAAAGATTTTAACTACTCCCTCCCTACTCCTTCTCTTCTCCCTCACCTCTTCCATCACCCTACTCCCTCATCTCTCCCAGCTCATTTCTCTCTCTCTCTCCAAAGAAGAAAAATGGTAAGTTTCTCTCTTCCTTCTCTCTCCAATCTAACCATCTTCCTCTTGTTATTTCTCATTTCTTAAAACATGAAACTTGTTTAGATCGTCGTTAGGATCGTAGAGGGCTAAAAATATTCGAGTTCCGGCAACTTTGAAAAAATTCAAGTAAGTTGCTTTTCCCCCATTTTTATGCTAAAATGTTCATATCATACTTATATAATGCTTGGGTTGTTATAATTGAAGTTTGGATGAGGTTGCAATTTATTTCGAATTTATTTGGGAATTATTTGGGTTTTTGGGTTAAAAATGGTGAATTTGTGAATGTTGGGTTTAAATCTTGTTTTGGGTTGTGAGATGGTGTTGTTTAGGTTCCCTTGATGTTTAGATGTTGTTTTAGTACCTTGGAAACTAGTTTGAAAGCTTTGATTTTGAGCATTTAGTGAAGGTTTGTGTTTTGGGTCGAAAATGGTGAACCCAGCTCTGTTCTCCGACCCAGAATTCATCCGGGCGCTCGCCCATGCGCCCTTGAGCGCCCGCTTACATGTGATGTTAATGACACGTAGTTTCTGCCCCTCGGGAGAGCCCGCCTGTTCCTTTTTGAGCGCCCGCCCGTACCCTTTCGGGCGACCGCCCGCCTCCGCCTAGGCGCCCGCCCGCCTACAATTCCTGGTACCTATTCTTTAATTGTTTTTGAAGTAGATTATAACTTCAACCCCTATTTTGAGTAGTGTCCCTCTAGGCTTAAATGACCATTATAGAGTACTCTAATAATGATTTTGGTTCCTTTGTGAATGTATGTGATATGGGATTTGATTAAATTATTATTTGGAAATATGAAGCACTTTTATGATGCGCGTTTATTCAATTCATCTTTTTGGTGATTAATTGGAATGATTCCCTACTTTGGAATCAATGGTTGTTTATCGTGCTAGCATTTTATTACTTAGCCTTTACTTAAAAGTCCAGCTGGTATTTGTGTGTGTTTGGGCGATGCGAAACATTATGATGGCACAGCCAAGTCCATTGTGATGTTGACCATTGTTTTGCCCCATTATTTCCCTCCTCCAGATTGGCCTTGGATGTGAGATGAGCTAGCCCCTTTGTGAGCACTTTAGCTATTGGTTTTCGGGCTTTGACTGTGTGTCACTGCCCCCTTGTTATTGGTTCCGGTACCGGGGGTTTTCTCTTCAAGCTTTCATGCTATTATGAAGATGATGATTTGTTGATTATTGAAGCTGCGCAGCGACCTTTATTTGGTTTATCGGTTTGGAAAACCTTGGCTAATATCCTTTGTTATGTGTTTATTTCCGCTGCTATCTGTTATGTGATAAATGCTATGTGTTAAGTGATATTTATTATTGTTTATTGCTTATTGCATTTAGCATGTCATGTAGTTGCATTAGTGACTTATTGAGATTTATCTCACCCCCTTTCTTTTTATCTTTGTTTTTCCTTAACCCCCCCCCAGGTGGAAAGGATTAGACTCGCTGATCACGAGGCAGGACGTCGAGTGGGTTCGAGCTTTTGGGGCAAGTTGTTATTGGTGGGTTTACATTATATAAATGTGTAACCTTTTTGGGATATTTGTACCAAACATTGACGTCATTAGGATTTGTATATTTTATAACTTTGGCGTATAAGCTTATGGGGTTTATACTAGTTTTATTTTGTTGTTGTTAAATCGTTTTCCAAAACCTTGTGTTATCTTCTTGTGGTATAAGAGGAAATTTTTATCTCCATTAAGTTAGAGTTTATTGTTTAAGTCGACGTCCAGCTCGCGTGATCCCGACCCGCGGGGTCAGGGTTGGGACAGTTGGTATCAGAGCCATGGTTTGGCTCTAAGTATAAGTCTAGGTGGACTAGTATGACCTAGGAGGGTAGTTGTGTTCGGAGTGAGTAACGGTTGATGTTTTATGCAGGTAATTGTTTCCAATGGCTAGAAGAAGAACGGGTGAAGGTTCTAGTGGAGCTCAGAATCAGAATGATCTTCGGGAAGAGAACCGTGCAATGTCTCAGGGCATGTTTGAGGCGGCCATGAAGGCAATTCATGACCAAGGACCGAGAGTAGAGCAAGAACCACCACCCCGATATGGTTTGGAGCAATTCTTGAAACTGAAACCGGCAGAGTTCGATGGTGAGCCCGATGTGAAGAAAGCCGAACTATGGGTTGAGTCTATGGAGAAAATTTATGATGTGCTTGGGAGCACAGACGAGGATAGGGTGTCCGGTTCGCGGCTTACAAGCTTGTGGGTGCCGCCGAGCATTGGTGGAAAGGAGTTAAAGCGAGTTGGGATGACACTCACACCGTCTATGCATGGGAATTGTTTGTGCGGAAGTTCAAAGAGCATTTCATTCCGGTAGTGGATCAGAACCGAAAGGAGATCGAGCTTCTCAACTTGGAGCAAGGTTTGTTGTCTATAGCTCAATACTCGGCTAAGTTCACAAAATTAGCCCGGTATTGTGACTATCTTGTGAGGACTGAGGAGCAGAAAGCTATGAGATTTATTCGGGGTTTGAAGACTTCTATTCGTACTCAGCTTATAGCCCAGAGGATTGTGACATTCCAGGATACGGTGGACCGTGCCTATCTTATAGAGCAAGATATTGGGGAACATAAGAGGAAGACCGAGGTAGCTAACCCGAGTAAGCAAGGAGCGCAGAGCAAGTCACAACCAAGGATTGATAACCGAGGTAACTTTGGGGGACCATCTCAGTCCCGAGGGCAACCGATCCCAAGGAACCCGGGTACTACTTCCGGGAACCAAGGGAACCAAAATAGGAGACTTTGTTCCTATTGCCAAAAGGTAGGCCATTCAGAGGACCGGTGTTGGAAGAAGCAGGGAAACTGTCGCGCCCCGACCCGTGGTCCTACTTGGCCCCACGCCCGGGACACGCGAGGAAGACGTCGTAAAGCAACTCTAAGAAAATTTTTCGAAATATATTTTCATAAAAAGGTTCACACAACCAACACGTTACCAAAACATGATTTTAAGTCACAAAACGAACTTTCTCAAATGAGTACTTAGCCACTTGGCTATAACAAACTTTACCTATAAAATTTACAAACACGAACACCTACTAAAAGAGATGATACAAATAACTGAGTCACGGGTACACTACCCTAAAGGTATTACATTTACATAATGTATCCTTTATACACATCACTTCCCAAAAGTCTTACCAAATATCTCTTTACCAACGTCCTCCCTGTGCTGTGACCTATTCCCTGGACTCCTTCTTATCTAAAACGGTAAACAAATAAGGGGTGAGAATAAATCTCAGTAAGTTACTAAAATGCAACTACATTACATGCTAATATGATGATCATAAAGAAACAATATTAACAAATAAGCGTATAACACATAGCACATAACATGAGAGGCTCCCTATCGCCAACCGTCCCATACCGGTTGGAAATAACGACCAACTCATCATGCAACACATAAAGCGGAAATAAACACTCATACGTGGATACTGAGCCAAGGTTCTCAAACCAAACAATAGCCATCTGAGAGGCATCAACTGAGCAGCATCGAAGAGCTGAGACGGGTTCCGGAACCAAACAACAACAACAACAACGGGGGGGAAAATGACACAAAGTCATAACCCAAAGTGCCCAACCTTTGGCCTAAGGAAGGGGGTTAAAAATGGGAAACCAATGATAGGAGCCTTATAATGTACTTGGCTCGGAGACCATTATAATCCCTATCACTGCCCAACACACACAAAAGTACCAGCTGGACTTTACACGCAAGCACCACATAGAAATACTTGCTTAAACAACAATCAGGGACAATGATTCCAATGTAGGGAACCATGCCAAACACATCAAGAAGATGAACCATTCAACACATTACAAAATGTTCAACAATGCTCACTTAATCCATTACTCACATTTCACCACACTTGTGTTCACAAAGGAACCAATTCTACCACTTTAGTGATCCACAACAATCATCTAACTACTTTAGGACACTACCCAAAAACTAGACTAAGATTGACCTCTAAATCCCTAAGTTTGAAAAACTCTAAACTTTTCAGACAACTGGGCGGTCGCCCAAACAGGGCTGTGCGGCCGCCCAAAATGCTCTGTTCCAAGAAGAAAAACCTTTAGATAGATGTGCGGCCGCACGCCCAATTTTGGGCGGCCGCCCACATCACCCGGCAGACCAAAACTTTACCAAAATTCACTCTTTTCATTTACAACCCAAAATTACTTGTACTTGTAACACTTAACATTTGCAACTAATACAAAGACTACAAATTCAGTCTTTAAACAAGTCTAACACCCAACAAGAACCATTTCCATACTACTCCTTCTATCCCAAATTTATAAGTAGAAATAAAACATACCCAAAACATTATTTCACAACCTACTAGGCATATATAACATGTTTATATCCATTTTATTAGGTACAACAACATTACTATACTTTCACAATACTACAACACCCATTTGTATTAACATTTCCCCCATGCAACAAATTATTACTACTCCCTCCGTTTCACAAGTATCATTATAATATTTAATATACTAATATACCCACTTTAGGATACTTTTACTTCTTTCCCCGTCCCATAAGTAATAGTATAATTTTATAATACATTTATTTAACATTTAACTAAAGATATTATTTTACCGTCCCACGAGTAGGAGTATAACATATAAAGCATATCTAATGTTGCATCCTCTCATACTCCCCCAAATCAAAACTACTATACCCATTTCCCACAAATAACAAGTCTATAACCAGTTTTACTACTCCCTCTGTCTCAAAATTACAAGTATATAAAAGTATACCCAAAACATTATTTTATAACATATAAAGCATATATAGCATACTTATGACCATTTTAACATTTAAAGGGGGGATTAGTAACTTACCTATTTTTCGGAAATGAGTCAAGAAAAATATATTGTTCGGTAGATATGATCTATTCAACTTCCTGAACATTTATATATAATTAGATTTGAAAATGGAGTAGTAAATAAAATAAAAGAAAATGAATAAGAACAAGACTTTACCTTAGTCAACAATGGAGCAAAATTGGGTTTGTCTTTGTAAAGAAATGGTGAGTCGACAGAGAGAGATGGGGAAGAAAGGTGCAAATGTTGTTAGAATGTAAGCAGTGTGAGTGTCTGAGAATGAGGAGGATGGAATGAAGATAAGCATGCTTAATTAGTATATATACTCATCCACCAAAAGCCCTTCTACTTTCATTCTAAGCAAATAAACCCCTAAAGTTACTTAATTCCCTCAACTTTTTAACAACTAAATTATTAGCCCATAAAATTCCACTACCCAACTTAACTATCAAAACAAATGTTACTACTACTACTAACATTTTAACTAACACAAATAATAAATTAAGATATGCAACTCATAAAATATGATGCAACACAAAATTTTAAATTAAAATCCTCAAAATATATAAAGTAAGTATAAAATAAATAAAACGGATTTTGGGGTCGTTACACTCACTCCCCCTTAAAGAAAATTCGACCCGAATTTTAGGATTGCTTACCTCCATTCTCAAACAACCAAGATACTTACTTTCATTCCAATCCCGAAACTCCATACTGAGTTCAATATCCTCTAAAACTTTAGATATATCGGAGAAGAATCATAAACACAATTGCGTGGCATCAACACATGGAACTTATTATCAACCTCGTCGAGAGAAGGAAGTAACACAAGACGATAAACTCAACCTCTAGCTCTTTCCAAAATCTCAAAAGAACTGACATATTAAACAATTCCACGAGAAGTAAAGGTATATCCCTCGAATTCTTAGAATCAACTAAACAAGTTCTCAAGAATCTGAATGGTTATTTCTAACTGACCATCTGACTGAGGGTGAAAGTCATACTAAGTCTCAATTCCGAACCCCAGGCCTTCTGAAATGCTTGCCAAAATCAAGATGTAAATAAGGAACCCATATCTATTACCATGCTCGTAGACATACCATGAAATCGAACTAGCTTCTGAACAAATCACTGACAACTGATGATTTACTTCCAGATTATTCACAACTCAAGGACTTAGTTGAATACTTAGAATTCCTCGCATCAAACAATTAAAGGTAACTCCTCGAATTTATCTCAATACTCTACTTCTACTCGAATTCATAATTAAATTGGTCTTGTGTATTCCTTCAAGTATCTATAGTTGAACTCCGTTATACATGTTTAATTCCACTAAGTTTTGACTACATACTCTGCTATAGAAGTTAAAATTCCATCACTAGCCACGAACAAAATCTTATTATCTGTCATTATTCATTCCACGAGTAATTTTCGATAGTTGATATTATTCAATAGAGTAGAAATTTAAAGCTTTCACAATCGCAAAGTCACACCATGTCTCAACTCACGAAGACTCCAAAGTGTTAATTCCTCTAACATTCTCCATTTAGTTTTATCACCCATGAACTATAAGTCAATGAATCCTCTAACACAATACCTTTCCCGATGATATAATATGGTAAACAACTCAAATCTAACTCCATCAAAGTCATTCACTAATGCAATGGATGTATAATCGCAATAAATCTCAATTTATGGGTAGGATAATTTTGTTGATAAGGAATCAATCTTCTCAAATCACACATTGTTACCGAACCATCCTGAAGCAATGAACATCTCAATCACTCTTTAAGGCATCTCTATGAATAAGGAATTTATCAAATCCATTATAAGGGTAAGCTTGACATATCCACTAAAAATTAGTAACACTAATCATATCCTCTAAATAACTGTAGTACTAGTTAAATCCATTAAGCAATATCAATACTGAAGTTGTCATCAACTCTCGATTCATCAATTAACACTCGCAACAATTAAACTCGTTCACTCTTACCAATCCATCGAGATAGTGCATCTTTCTGTGCTATGCAGTTAACAGTGTAGCTACCTTAGAATTCCATCAATAAATCCTCAACCCTATGCCTGAGTTGAAACTTTCCTCAAAATAATATATCCTCTAACATGAAGACATTCTACCCTGATTTTACAACTGCTACCGCTCTCAAAGAACTCAGACTAGGATTACTTATACAATTCAACGTATCCAACAATACCACTGAAGCAGATGAGAATTCAAACTATATAACCACCCTCCATGATGTCCATACCCGATATAAAAGCCATCTTTGAAATATACTCAACTAAAATTCTCAACAAATGATAATCACTTCAAATCAACCACTAAACAATTACTGATCTCTGATGTTGCTCAAACATAGCACCCAACCACTCAAGATCACCCAAGGTTCTCCTCAAGAACAAGTACCACTTCAAGGGAAATAAATTTAAAATCTCACAAGGAAAAGATATCTTTCAATTTAAATGCAAATTTTTCACTACTAACTCTATAAACCAACTACCAGGCACAAGCTTGCAACAACAATTTATAAATTTCTTAATGCATAAATAGCATGAAAGCTAAACACATATATATACTCTGCTTAACTAAAACACATTAGCATATAAAATTCCACCACCATAACATCAAAATCTTGTGATGACAACATCACTAAACCGGCAAATAAAACATGCCCATGAATACGCACATCACAAGTATACGACACTTTATCGCTCATCTAACACTCCCCCTTAGGAAGACACATCTAACACATAAGGTAAAGACTCAGAAGACACATGCAATCAAAAAGCACAATGCACAAACACACAAGTATACGAAGAGCCAGGGTCTATAAGTGTGTGTGCTCTCAAACTAGACATAGAAATTATACCTCCAGTCACATTAGAAGAATCTGAAATCTGTTGTTGATTGATGAAAGAAACACGATCTTGCACCTTAACCTTTCCTGAAACATCCCTCTTTTGGCCCCGAGATGACCCAGCTGCACTTCCTGATAACTGATTCTTAAATCTAAAGCAACTCTTCTGAAAGTGACCCTACTGACCACAACTCAAACATTTGCCTTGCTTTTTCCAACATTTTTCTTCTAAATGTCCCATCCTTTGACAATAGTTACATACTCGTTTACTTCGAGTTCCTCTATTATGCGGACCTTGAAAAGATGCCCTAGCTTGCGAAGGTGTTCCTTGATATTCTCTACTATCTCCACGCTGGGGTTGCGGTTTTACCTGTTCTCCTCGTTTTGTCACATCTGAGGTTTCAATCTTGGTTTTATGCTCCTCTATATCGTCAATGATTTTCATGACAGCTTCAAACATACCTTGGAACAGTGCTCGAACCTCTTCTCTAGCGTTACCCGACCCTGAAGGCCCTGACTGATTCCCTTCGGTGCCAACCATTTTCAATAAGTACCTGCATAAGACTCTCAACGTTACTTACTCTATACACAACTACCCTCCTAGGTCATTTAGTCATTCTAGACCATCTACAACCAGGCTCTGATACCAACTGTCGCGCCCCGACCCGTGGTCCTACTTGGCCCCACGCCCGGGACACGCGAGGAAGACGTCGTAAAGCAACTCTAAGAAAATTTTTCGAAATATATTTTCATAAAAAGGTTCACACAACCAACACGTTACCAAAACATGATTTTAAGTCACAAAACGAACTTTCTCAAATGAGTACTTAGCCACTTGGCTATAACAAACTTTACCTATAAAATTTACAAACACGAACACCTACTAAAAGAGATGATACAAATAACTGAGTCACGGGTACACTACCCTAAAGGTATTACATTTACATAATGTATCCTTTATACACATCACTTCCCAAAAGTCTTACCAAATATCTCTTTACCAACGTCCTCCCTGTGCTGTGACCTATTCCCTGGACTCCTTCTTATCTAAAACGGTAAACAAATAAGGGGTGAGAATAAATCTCAGTAAGTTACTAAAATGCAACTACATTACATGCTAATATGATGATCATAAAGAAACAATATTAACAAATAAGCGTATAACACATAGCACATAACATGAGAGGCTCCCTATCGCCAACCGTCCCATACCGGTTGGAAATAACGACCAACTCATCATGCAACACATAAAGCGGAAATAAACACTCATACGTGGATACTGAGCCAAGGTTCTCAAACCAAACAATAGCCATCTGAGAGGCATCAACTGAGCAGCATCGAAGAGCTGAGACGGGTTCCGGAACCAAACAACAACAACAACAACGGGGGGGAAAATGACACAAAGTCATAACCCAAAGTGCCCAACCTTTGGCCTAAGGAAGGGGGTTAAAAATGGGAAACCAATGATAGGAGCCTTATAATGTACTTGGCTCGGAGACCATTATAATCCCTATCACTGCCCAACACACACAAAAGTACCAGCTGGACTTTACACGCAAGCACCACATAGAAATACTTGCTTAAACAACAATCAGGGACAATGATTCCAATGTAGGGAACCATGCCAAACACATCAAGAAGATGAACCATTCAACACATTACAAAATGTTCAACAATGCTCACTTAATCCATTACTCACATTTCACCACACTTGTGTTCACAAAGGAACCAATTCTACCACTTTAGTGATCCACAACAATCATCTAACTACTTTAGGACACTACCCAAAAACTAGACTAAGATTGACCTCTAAATCCCTAAGTTTGAAAAACTCTAAACTTTTCAGACAACTGGGCGGTCGCCCAAACAGGGCTGTGCGGCCGCCCAAAATGCTCTGTTCCAAGAAGAAAAACCTTTAGATAGATGTGCGGCCGCACGCCCAATTTTGGGCGGCCGCCCACATCACCCGGCAGACCAAAACTTTACCAAAATTCACTCCTTTCATTTACAACCCAAAATTACTTGTACTTGTAACACTTAACATTTGCAACTAATACAAAGACTACAAATTCAGTCTTTAAACAAGTCTAACACCCAACAAGAACCATTTCCATACTACTCCTTCTATCCCAAATTTATAAGTAGAAATAAAACATACCCAAAACATTATTTCACAACCTACTAGGCATATATAACATGTTTATATCCATTTTATTAGGTACAACAACATTACTATACTTTCACAATACTACAACACCCATTTGTATTAACATTTCCCCCATGCAACAAATTATTACTACTCCCTCCGTTTCACAAGTATCATTATAATATTTAATATACTAATATACCCACTTTAGGATACTTTTACTTCTTTCCCCGTCCCATAAGTAATAGTATAATTTTATAATACATTTATTTAACATTTAACTAAAGATATTATTTTACCGTCCCACGAGTAGGAGTATAACATATAAAACATATCTAATGTTGCATCCTCTCATACTCCCCCAAATCAAAACTACTATACCCATTTCCCACAAATAACAAGTCTATAACCAGTTTTACTACTCCCTCTGTCTCAAAATTACAAGTATATAAAAGTATACCCAAAACATTATTTTATAACATATAAAGCATATATAGCATACTTATGACCATTTTAACATTTAAAGGGGGGATTAGTAACTTACCTATTTTTCGGAAATGAGTCAAGAAAAATATATTGTTCGGTAGATATGATCTATTCAACTTCCTGAACATTTATATATAATTAGATTTGAAAATGGAGTAGTAAATAAAATAAAAGAAAATGAATAAGAACAAGACTTTACCTTAGTCAACAATGGAGCAAAATTGGGTTTGTCTTTGTAAAGAAATGGTGAGTCGACAGAGAGAGATGGGGAAGAAAGGTGCAAATGTTGTTAGAATGTAAGCAGTGTGAGTGTCTGAGAATGAGGAGGATGGAATGAAGATAAGCATGCTTAATTAGTATATATACTCATCCACCAAAAGCCCTTCTACTTTCATTCTAAGCAAATAAACCCCTAAAGTTACTTAATTCCCTCAACTTTTTAACAACTAAATTATTAGCCCATAAAATTCCACTACCCAACTTAACTATCAAAACAAATGTTACTACTACTACTAACATTTTAACTAACACAAATAATAAATTAAGATATGCAACTCATAAAATATGATGCAACACAAAATTTTAAATTAAAATCCTCAAAATATATAAAGTAAGTATAAAATAAATAAAACGGATTTTGGGGTCGTTACAGTGTACCAATTGTGGTCAAATGGGGCATTTTGCGAGGGATTGTACTAGAGGCAGAGGTCAACCGACTGGGTTAGGAGCTGGGGCTCCTCAGGGTCAGAAAAGGGACGCTACGGGAAAGCCCAAGGTCCAAGGGAAAGTGTTTGCAATGAATCAACAACAAGCCACAGATGATCCCACAGTTATTGGAGGTATTATTTCTATTTCTAGTGTGAGCGCACGAGCGTTAGTAGATCCAGGATCATCCCATTCTTACATTTCTGTGCAATTTTCTTCTCTTCTAAATGCTGCATCTGAGTCATTGCCTTATGTGTTAGAAGTGTCTACTCCGATGGGAGAGTGTCTGGTGACTGATAAAGTCTTTCGTGCTTGTGATGTTATTATTTGTGGTCGTGTCTTATGTGCGGACTTGGTAGTCCTTCCCATCCAAGACTTTGATGTTATTTTGGGTATGGATTGGTTGAGCAAGTTTCATGCTTCGGTTGATTGTCGTAAGAAAGTTGTTACTTTTTCTATTCCCGATATGCCTAAATTTGTTTTTGTGGCTAGCCCTTTGAGTAGAAAAGTTCGTTTAATTTCTTATGTGAAAGCGAGAAAATTATTGCATCGTGGGTGTGAGGGGTACTTGGCTAGTATGCTTGATACTAGGAAAGAATCCCCTAGTTTGGAGAGTGTTCGGGTAGTTAGAGAATTTCCCGATGTTTTCTCTTCTGAGTATGATATGCCTCCCGATCGTGAGATAGAATTTTGCATAGATCTTTTGCCGGGTACGGCTCCGATTTCAAAGGCACCGTATAGATTGGCTCCCACAGAGTTGAAGGAGTTAAAGGTTCAGTTGCAAGAGTTGCTTGATCGAGGGTTTATCCGCCCTAGTGTTTCCCCGTGGGGAGCACCGGTTTTGTTTGTGCGGAAGAAAGATGGTTCGTTGAGATTGTGTATTGACTACCGAAAGTTGAATCAGGTTACAGTGAAAAACAAGTATCCTCTACCTCACATTGATGATTTATTTGACCAACTTCAAGGCTCCGTGGTGTTCTCTAAACTTGATTTGAGGAGTGGGTACCATCAGTTGAAGATTCGATCGGAGGATATTCCGAAGACTGCCTTTCGCACTCGGTATGGTCATTACGAGTTCTTGGTTATGCCGTTTGGGTTGACTAACGCGCCTGCCGTGTTTATGGATTTGATGAACCGGGTTTTCCATCCTTACCTTGATTCGTTTGTGGTGGTTTTCATCGACGACATTCTTGTTTACTCTAAATCTAGAGAGGAGCACGAGCAACATTTGAGAACAGTGTTATCCGTTCTTGCGAGGGAACAATTGTTTGCGAAGTTTAGTAAATGTGAATTTTGGCTCGAGAAGGTTTCATTTCTGGGTCATGTTATTTCGAAAGACGGGATTTCTGTGGATCCTTCAAAGATAGAGGCAATAGTGGATTGGAAGAGACCCGAATCAGTGACAGAGATTAGAAGCTTTCCGGGGTTGGCCGGGTATTACAGAAGATTTATTGAGGGGTTTTCGAGGATTGCTACTCCGATGACTCAGTTGACCCGGAAGGATGTACCGTTTGTATGGAGTGAAAAATGTCAAAGTAGCTTTGATGAATTAAAGAAGAGATTAACTACGGCTCCTATTCTTGGATTACCGAATGGAAATGACGACTTAGTGATTTACAGTGATGCTTCGAAAGAGGGTTTGGGTTGTGTTTTGATGCAGAATGGGAAAGTGATTGCGTATGCTTCGAGGAAGTTGAGCCCGAGTGAACAGAATTATCCTACTCATGATATGGAGTTGGCTGCGATAGTCTTTGCGTTGCACAAATGGAAGCACTACCTTTATGGGGCGAAGTTTGAAATTTTTACCGATCACAAGAGTTTGAAATACCTTTTCTCCCTGAAAGAGTTGAATAATAGGCAACGCCGATGGATGGAATTGTTGAAGGATTATGATTGTACGATTTCTTATCACCCGGGAAAGGCAAATGTGGTCGCCGATGCGATTAGTAGGAAGTCTTATGTGGCTTCGATGATGGTCCGTGAATGGAAAATGCTTGAGGATGTTCGAGATTGGTGTCCTCGTGAATCGAGACATGGGTCTATTTTTGCGAATATTAGGGTATCTCCGACCCTAATTCAGAGGATAAAAGAAGCTCAAAAGGAAGATCCCGAGTTAGTGAAGGTAATGGGTAAAATGAAGGAAAAGAACTTCGAGGATTTTTCTATGAGTTCGAATGGGGTGTTGACTTTCCGTGGTCGTTTGTGCGTACCCGATGTTGGTGGAATAAAGAGGCAAGTTTTAGATGAGGGTCACAAATCAAGGTATACTATTCATCCGGATAGTATGAAGATGTATCAGAATCTGAAGCAACATTTTTGGTAGAATAATATGAAAAGGGAAATAGCGGAGTATGTTTCGAAGTGTTTAACGTGTCAGCAGGTCAAAGCCGAGCATTAGAGACCCGCGGGACTACTTCAGCCGTTAGAGATTCCCGAGTGGAAATGGGAGCATGTGACTATGGATTTCGTTACGGGACTACCTCGTACCCGTAGGAAGTATGACAGTGTTTGGGTAATAGTGGATAGATTGACCAAGAGTGCCCATTTCTTGCCTATTGACATCAGATATTCGATGGACAAGCTTGCGACCCTTTATATCGATGAGATCGTTAGATTGCATGGGGTTCCGGTTAGTATTGTGTCAGATCGAGACCCGAGGTTTACTTCTAGATTCTGGAAGGCGTTTCAGGGAGCTTTGGGTACAGATTTGCGATTCAGCACAGCTTTTCACCCTCAGACCGACGGTCAATCCGAGAGGACCATTCAGATTTTGGAGGATATGTTAAGAGCGTGTTCGATAGACTTTTCTGATTCTTGGGATAGACATTTACCGTTAGTGGAATTCTCTTACAACAACAGTTATCAGGCTAGTATCGAGATGGCACCGTATGAGGCCTTGTATGGGAGAAAATGTAGATCGCCTATCTGTTGGGATGAGGTCGGTGAAGCGAAGATCGTGGGTATTGATTTGCTTCGGGATTCAGTTGAGAAAGTTAGAGGTATCAGGGATAGATTGAAAGCAGCCCAGAGTCGACATAAGAGCTATGCAGATAACCGAAGGCGAGATCTTAGTTTTCATACCGGTGATTTTGTGTTCTTGAAAGTATCTCC
Source organism: Campanula takesimana (assembly GCA_026119855.1). Lineage (NCBI taxonomy): Eukaryota > Viridiplantae > Streptophyta > Magnoliopsida > Asterales > Campanulaceae > Campanula > Campanula takesimana. The sequence goes on from JAOWBW010000485.1 coordinate 522,654, forward strand.
GAAGGTGGGTATTCGAAGGTTCGGGAAGAAAGGTAAATTGGCTCCGAGGTTTATAGGTCCGTTTGAGATTCTGGGAAAGGTGGGACTTCTTGCGTATCGACTTGCGTTACCGCCATCTTTAGACCGGTTGCATAATGATTTTTCATGTTTCTATACTTCGGAAGTATGTTCATGATCCATCGCACGTTTTACCGAGGGTACCAGAGGATATAGAACCTGATATGACCTACGAGGAACGACCGGTTCGGATTCTCGATGCCAAAGTCCAAGAGTTGAGGAACAAGAGCATTCCGTTGGTTAGAGTTCTTTGGAGAAATCATAATGTTGAAGAATCTACTTGGGAGCTTCGTGATGAGATAGAGAGGAAATTTCCGTGGCTTTTTAATTCGGGTAAGTCTCGTTAAAATTCGGGTCGAATTTTCTTTAAGGGGGAGTGAATGTCACGACCCGAAAACCCGTCTCTATTTTATTGATAATTAATTAATTAATTATTTATTTATTTGGTTTAATTATTTATGTGCGCATTTTATATCTCATAATAATTAGTGCCTAGCATTTTAATTGGTCTTTTGTGCTAGTGTAGAGTTTTGGGTCTTAGTAGTTAGTGGGGAAATTGGGTTGTGTTAGTAGATGAGGAGGGGCCTAAATGTAAGTTTTTGAAAAAGATTTTAACTACTCCCTCCCTACTCCTTCTCTTCTCCCTCACCTCTTCCATCACCCTACTCCCTCATCTCTCCCAGCTCATTTCTCTCTCTCTCTCCAAAGAAGAAAAAAGGTAAGTTTCTCTCTTCCTTTTCTCTTCAATCTAACCATCTTCCTCTTGTTATTTCTCATTTCTTAAAACATGAAACTTGTTTAGATCGTCGTTAGGATCGTAGAGGGCTAAAAATATTCGAGTTCCGGCAACTTTGAGAAAATTCAAGTAAGTTGTTTTTCCCCCATTTTTATGCTAAAATGTTCATATCATACTTATATAATGCTTGGGTTGTTATAATTGAAGTTTGGATGAGGTTGCAATTTATTTGGAATTTATTTGGGAATTATTTGGGTTTTTGGGTTAAAAATGGTGAATTTGTGAATGTTTGGTTTAAATCTTGTTTTGGGTTGTGAGATGGTGTTGTTTAGGTTCCCTTGATGTTTAGATGTTGTTTTAGTACCTTGGAAACTAGTTTGAAAGCTTTGATTTTGAGCATTTAGTGAAGGTTTGTGTTTTGGGTCAAAAATGGTGAACCCAGCTCTGTTCTCCGACCCAGAATTCATCCGGGCGCTCGCCCATGCGCCCTTGAGCGCCCGCTTACATGTGATGTTAATGACACGTAGTTTCTGCCCCTCGGGAGCGCCCGCCTGTTCCTTTTTGAGCGCCCGCCCGTACCCTTTCGGGCGACCGCCCGCCTCCGCCTAGGCGCCCGCCCGCCTCCAATTCCTGGTACCTATTCTTTAATTGTTTTTGAAGTAGATTATAACTTCAACCCCTATTTTGAGTAGTGTCCCTCTAGGCTTAAATGACCATTATAGAGTACTCTAATAATGATTTTGGTTCCTTTGTGAATGTATGTGATATGGGATTTGATTAAATTATTATTTGGAAATATGAAGCACTTTTATGATGCGCGTTTATTCAATTCATCTTTTTGGTGATTAATTGGAATGATTCCCTACTTTGGAATCAATGGTTGTTTATCGTGCTAGCATTTTATTACTTAGCCTTTACTTAAAAGTCCAGCTGGTATTTGTGTGTGTTTGGGCGATGCGAAACATTATGATGGCACAGCCAAGTCCATTGTGATGTTGACCATTGTTTTGCCCCATTATTTCCCTCCTCCAGATTGGCCTTGGATGTGAGATGAGCTAGCCCCTTTGTGAGCACTTTAGCTATTGGTTTTCGGGCTTTGACTGTGTGTCACTGCCCCCTTTACATCAGCAGTAGGAAGCTTAATGTATATGTATATCTTACATTTAATGTTGGGATGCTTGGTCAATACCAAAGCAATCCGGAAAGAACATTAAGTAGCAGCCAAAAGAATGATAGAAGTATTTTCAAAACACTAAAGAACTACATGCCTATGTTTTGAAGTCGGATCATCTTGAGATCATTAGGTATTCCGACATTAGTTAAATATATGGCTGCAAATGTTTTAATGGACTGTAATTTGTCAAAACAAGTGTCGAAAGACCAATTAAGAAATGACTATCAGGTAGCAGTTCTGTACTCTAACAAGAGTTTATGGATTTAGACATTAATTATCTTGTTATAAAGAAAAGAGTACAACATAAACGAAAGGGATACAACTTATAGAAACAAACTCTATTTAGAGGATCCATTTATGAAAGAGTTATCATCTTCAGTGTTTCACGAGCATGTTGCTCATATGGGTGTAACAACTTTTGATAACATTTAGTATAGTGGGAGTTTGTGTTGTTCTTTCATTAATTGTTCTATTATTTAAAGTTTTGATCTCATTTGGTTAAGTTGGACTAGTTGGAAGAATATGTATATATTCATTATGATTCCATGCTACACATCTATACTTTTGATCTATGTCATTTAGTTAGATTTGTATACGTGATTATTGTGGGTTTAGTTGTGAATCAATTACAACGACTGCCCCTTTAGTCCTATACTTGTATGGCTAATGGACGAGATTGTTATAAATGACAATAAAGTGCGCACATTAGGGTTGTCATTTGTGTTATATTCATGATTTAAAGGAAGGACTTTGTTTTGCAACCCAAGTGGGAGATTGTAAGGACATGGCTTGCAACACAAGTCATTTAGACTTCCATTTATAAAATTATGATTATAATGTTAATTTATAAAGTATAGTTGATAATAAAATGTGTAGAATTCCTGGATATATAATTACCTAATTGTGATGGGCAAAAGGGTAATATAATATCACTAAGCTTCTTGAAAGGGTGTAGTCCCTAGGTGAAGTGACACAATGTTTCCTATTTAAAGGCCCTTCCATCAAGCCTAGAAACAATTATTCATTCTTGTTATCTCTCCTAAATTCTCTTCACATTATTGAAGTACTTGAGAGATTAAGAAGTCACTATTACTTAGAAGATCTTCATTCCCTACTTCTTCTTCTTCATCTTATTTCTCCCTACATCATCCATGGATTCAACAGGTATATATTTTATCGCTTCCGATTCATCTCTTCCTCAATCCTATTCTAAAGTGAGTGTGGCATTCAGGGATTTAAATTGTTCCAATAGTTACATTTTCAAACAATATGCTACATTTTAATAAAAAAAAGTATTAAATTTTGTCTAAAAATTTGTTACATTACTTGTATAATAAGTTACAAATTATAAGTTACAATGTATTCAATTTATCATGATCATACATGTAAAAGTATTATATTATCAATAAAAATGTGTTACAATTTTGTCTACCAAAGTGTTACATTTACTTGTACAAACAATTACATTCATGTGCATAAGCTGTTATTTTTCAAATGCTACTTTCTTTCAAAAAAATAAAATTAAAATACTCTAGTTCTTTTATTCTTCAAAAACACTATTACATTTCAGTGTAAAGACAATTATATTTAGTTGTAGTTAGTATTACACGTAATTATAGTTAGTATTATAGTTAAAAGATGAGTAAAATGAATGGTTTTTTTTTTTTTTTTTTTTGTAAAACAGCTGTTACATTTACTTATAAATAATGTTATATATAAGTAATACAATTGTTACATTTGGTTATAGTAAGTATTACTTTTGACGGATGAAAAAACAAAAAACAAACATTTTTTTTAAATACCCGGATCATGGGTCGACCCGACTTTACTATGAAATGGGTCTACAATATTTTCACATGAGACCAGCTCAATGAGTATAACTCTTACAATTATAATTTTTAATTAGACAAGAAGTAGAGAGACCATTAAAATTGAGTAAAAAGTATATAACGGCTCAAAAGTAAACATAAGCGTGATTAAGATGGTAGCGGAGTTAGGGATGACCAAACACGGTTCCGGTTCGGAACCGCCGGTTCCGGTTCGAATTTTATGTGAGCCTTAACCGGCCCTTGGTTACACCGGTTCTGGTTCCAGTTGTCACAATACGGTTCGATTCCGGTCCGGTTCCGGTTCGGTTCCACGGTTCATTTTTTGATGATTTTTTAACGGTTAATTCTGATGAAACTGTTAGAAATCGGTCAAAAACACATTTTTATTATTTTCATTCACTGATTTTGGCAAAAAATCAGTCAAAACACAACTTTTCTTGTCAACTTTCCATTAGTAATGGTTAATTCTAATGAAACTGTTAGAAATCTAATGATTTTGATGGTTTTTTAACGGTTTTACTGACGGTTCAGACAGTTCCGGTTCGCGGTTTGGTTGGGCGGTTCGGAACCGCCGGTTCACGGTTTTTTGGGGGGTTGAACCTTAACCGGTCCTTATCCAAAACGGTTCCGGTTCCCATGGTTCCGGTTTTCGTGGCGGTTCATGGCGGTTACGGTTTTTTCGGTTCCGGCCCGGTTTGGCCATCCCGGAGTATATTGAAGGTTTTACTTTAAAATTTAAAATCAATGAGTGATAAGGGATATATATATATATATATATATATATATATATATATATATAGGTGCTCAAATGAGAACCTAAATATCGTGAGAACCATAAGAACTAATAACCACCATTAGATTAAAATTGTTGAATGGTTGAGATTAATACACAATAAGAAGGAGAAACAATGGCATTTTCGAAATTAATCTAAACTATGAGGTAAAAAATGGAGCTAGGCATTCCTTTCTTTGGCTAAGATAAACGCCATATGTGAACCATCTCTTAAAGGCATGCCACGTCATATGTGAGCCATCTCTTAAAGGCATGCCACGTTATCACCAATAATTTCCCTCAAATTTCAAAATAAAATATCTCAATATCTATAAGTCGAAAAAAAAATATTCAAAAACACTGATTTTTTTGTCTCGACGAGACGATTCAAACTACATCATTGAAGATAGGGTTTTGAAACAAAATATTAAATAACAATGAAATTTTAAAAATACACTTAGATACAATAGGTAAACAGCTCTTGTATCCAATATCAAATGTGTTCAACAATCCACTTGGATACAATAGCTAAACAGCTCCTGTATCCAATATCTGTGTTGAACAATCCACTTGAATACATTTAGCTATTGTATCCAAGTGAAATCGGTCAACCAATTCCACTTGAATACAAAAGTTATTTTAGCTAGTGCATCCAATTGTAATGTTAACATATTACCCTTAAATACAATCTATATTACAATACAAAGCAAGAATAACCGTTTTACAAAGAGAGGCTGAGATTGCTTCTCAAAATTTGATCGGACGGCCTAAGTTGATCCTAATAACCCACTCCCATGAAAACCGTCAGACAGTTAACTCCCTCAAGTAACCTCCTCACCTTTGTTAACTTATAGTGTATCTTTTCTCCCCCCACTACTTGACTTAAAAGTTAATGTGATTTTGGGTTATGAAAAAGAGGAAATTGAGTTGAGGTTAAGGGGTTTTATGTGAGAGGACAAAATTAAATGAGATTCTTTCTTCCTTTTCATACTGTCACCGTGCCAGTGGCACGGGTAAGAATACTAGTAGGGAAACAATAGGGAAGTAGCTAATGTATCCAATAGCAATGTGTATGAACATTGTTGTTGGATACAATAGGGAAGTAGCTAGTCTATCCAATAGCAATGCGTATGAACATTCACTATAACAAAAAAGCCCTTTTACAACGTTTAAAAAACGTTGTTGTAGACGTTTGACAACGTTTTCAGAAACGTTGTCTTAGGCGACGTTGTAATAGGTCCAAAGCTAAGACAACGTTTTTTAAATGTTGTAACATACGTTGTTGAAAATGAAATTTTTTTAACCACGTCGGCACTAAAACGTTGTGATGTATGTTTTACAACACATAGTAAACGTTGTAGTACTACTTTTTACCATATTTTATACAACGTTTTTAGAAAACGTTTTAGAAAACGTTGTGAATATTGAGTTTTTTTTTTTTTTTAAAATAATTTTGTTCCAGATCGTTCCCCAAACAACTGTACATACACACTAGCAACACACAAAATAGCCACAAAACAGACCGTTAGTTCATTCACATTAGCAACACAATACATTGCAACAATAGACAGTTATCTCATTCAGAAATGTCATGAAAAAGTAATAACAAACAATCAATTAGAGTATATTTTAATACTTAAAGATCTTCAAATTAACTTCATCTTCATGAGCGATGACCACCAATTGTGCTTTATTCTGTAATCAAATGTTAAACAATTAATACTTAGGAGAATAAGTACAGGGCATCTGAAATATCCATTGAAGAGAAACAAGGCAATACCTGTTCAATGAGGTAGGTGCATGGTTCAACCCATACTTTATCTCAATGGGCTTCTTGAGATGGTATGCTTCCAAACACGAGAACAATATGAGTCTTTATCTGTGACTAGAATGCGAACATATTGTGGCGACCAATATCAATTATTATAGGTAGATGACCACCAATTGTGCTTTCCCCTGTAAGAAACAATTCTCGGGTTTTCAAAGTTGGAAACTTGTTGTGCCACCTCAGCAAGAATATGTATGTATCCATGGCTGCACAAAAAAAAAAAAAAAAAAAAAAACTCATTCTCGTAAAATCTCATTAAGTGGACAAATTGCATTATGGTGGGCGTTTGAGCTACCAGTTTTAGCATCTCCAGTAGTATAATATGAGCTTGTATTAGAGTATGACCATCCTACTCCAGCTGGGGACTCAACAAATAGCATATTTGATACTAAAAAAAATGCAAAAATTTTGTAATGCAATATCAGTTATTACAATCAAGTCCCTACAAGCAATATTACATAAAGATTCCCAAGTTACTCAACGTAATGCATAAATTCATTTATGGTATTTGGGCATACCTTTGTTCCATGATTTGGAAATCGTTCTAAGGCCTCGTCCATCCCCTCTAGGAAAGAATGAACCTAACTCTGTGAAGCCACCCCCACCAATTGATGAACAACCTGGACCTGAAAAAAAAGACGGAATTATTAAACTTTAGACACAGCTAAATACTCAAAATTCCAGCCTAATATATATTAATCATGGTGGCAACTCGTTGCATTAGCTCCTGTCCTATATATAGTCAAATATAGAGCGAGCAGAATTTCAAAGAGCGAGCAAAATTTCAAAGTTCCAGCCTATCAGAACCCACTCATACTTAACAAATTGTAATCATTATGCAGAAAATATAACATTAGTAATGAAAAGTTCTGCATAATACTTCATCGCATAATAAACATCACAATTGACTAGTCAGATTTTATAAATTGTAAAAGTAAATTTTTACATGGACAATTTACTACCTCTGTCCAAAATGAAAGTCCATCCATTTTTGTTTTTGATTTGTCAAGAACAAGAAGGGAATTTCAGTCTGGGACGGAGGGAGTACTTATTAAAAATGTCAAACAAATTGAGTATCATAATATCAGTAGTATATAAAGGGGGAGGGCTTATAATTGTGAAGCCCTGTCACAATTATAATTAAAAATTGGAACGCACTATGAAAATTGATTCTTCAAAAATGAGCTCTCTAAGCATTTACTCCTTCCGTTCCAAAATGAATGTTCAAAAAGTTTTCAAATTTGCTCTTGATCAAGAGTACATTTGATTATTTTTTTTTTGGACAATCATTTTGGGACGGAGGGAGTAGTAATACTCCTTCCATCTCAAAACACCTTACACCATTTTGAGAATGCACAAGAACTAAGGAAGGGGTATATATTCAAAAGTTTATGTGAGTGAGAACGAGGTTGTGAGTATGATAAGTTGAGTGGGGTATAAAAGTGGGACCCAAAATTAAGTGTGTGAGTATGACAAGTGGGGTAGGGAGAATAGAAAAATAATAAAATTTGATCATTATTGGAAAGGGGACTTACAAATGGGACACTCAAAAAGAAAATGAAAATTAGTGCAAGGTGTTTGGGATGGAGGGAGTATCTAATTTCAGAAAATATCTGAACAAGAAATCATATAATAGTGAAAATTTTACGGTATATCCGTCAATATTCAATTCAGATAAAGCGGATTCAAAGCTACTCAGCCACTAGAAAATAAATGGGTAAAAGCGGAGAGAAAATAGACACAGTCTACCCATTCGTGGCCAGCACATAGATCCTAAAATAATTAAAAGATTTAGTTAAACTAACCATAAAGTTTTTCAGTAATATGTGGTTTGCCACATTTCATGCCTTAACATTCTTGTGTTTGTACCCATCCGTTGCTACTATTTAATAACTACCGACCTTGATCATGTAAGAAATCGACTTTCGTTCAATATATTTGTTACTTTAAGAAGGCATAGGGATAGGGACTTGTTTACAAGGTATTGCACTGGGCGCATGTACTGAATCTTGTTTTCTTAGATCGGCAATGTTATGACTATGAACGAGCAGCTCTCTTCAGCTGCAAAAGGCAAGGAGTTGGGTGCAGCAACTTCACTAGCATGTGATCTCCATAATTGGAATCACTTGGGCAGAAACCGAATCAATGAGCTATTAGAAGTTACAAATCCTTGCAGATTTCAATATCCCAAAAATTCTAAGTCACTTATAAAATTTCAAGCCTTTAACAAAATGAAAATTCACAAATATTAAATAACTAAATACTGACACAACTACTCTAATAACATAACAATTAAAAAGAGAACGATATAAAGGGAATATAGTTGAATTGTAGAAAGAGAGAAAAATTACCCACCACTTACTGTACTAACCAAATCCTCTTTGATTTCAAACGAGCCTTAACCTCGATCGAGCCTCAATTCAGCCTTTAACCCAGTTACCAAAGACGCCTCTGCCCAATAAACACGAATTATCAAGAGAGAAGTGTGTGTACGTTAATCAAAGACTAATTTTGAGATAAATGGAAAGCCCTAATTTTTGAAATTTGACAAAAAAAAATGGTGAACAAGAGAGAGAAAATCACCACAGGAGGAAGAGAAACTTGGGGAACTTTCAGTCGCCGGTGTCTAATAAGAAGAAATCGTTGCAGTCGCCGCCCAAGAGGAAATCTACTTGCCGCCGTCGAAGAGAAAGAGAGGGCGCCGAGAGAACCATTCTTTGGGTTGTTTTATAAAAGTGAGAGTGATATGCGTAAGGAAAGGGTTTGGAAGGTTTCTTTAGTAGAGGGATTTCATTTTTTTAACTCTTTTTTTCTTTTCTTTTAATTGCAATTAAAAGTTTCCTTTTTGTTGAATTGCTTAGGCGCGAAAACGAATTGGGTTCACGCGGGATAATTTATTTTTTTGGGTAGTTTTCCACAACTTTAAAAAAGCATTGTTGTACAAAATTCTTTGCAACGTTTAAATTAAAGGTTGTGCTAGAACAAATAAGACAACGTTTGCTGATAAAACGTTGTCAAATTGTACAACGTTTAAGGTTAAAACATTGTCATACACAGCTAGTCACAACGTTTTCGTTATAAACGTTGTCGTACACGTTTATCCACAACGTTTATTGCTAAAACATTGTACTATATGGGAATCCACAACGTTTCTAGGAAAACGTTGTCAAAAAAAACGTTGTAAATACCCACTTTTTTTTTTAGTGATTGCTATTGGATACAATAGATGTTTGCCTATTGTATCTAACTGAATTGTTATGAACATTGTATTGGATACAATAGGGAAGTAGCTAGTGTATCCGATAGCAATGTGTATGAACATTGCTGTTGTATACAATATGTGTTTGCATATTGTATCTAACTGAATTGTTATGAACATTGTATTGGATACAATAGGGAAGTAGCTAGTGTATCCAATAGCAATGTGTATGAACATTGCTGTTGGATACAATATGTGTTTACCTATTGTATCTAACTGAATTGTTATTAACATTGTATTGGATACAATAGAGAAGTAGCTAGTGTATATGAACATTGTTGTTGGATACAATAGGTGTTTGCCTATTGTATCTAACTGAATTGTTATGAACATTGTATTAGATGCAATAGCTATTTAGTATTTTGCCTATTCTGAAATGAGATATTTTTTCGAGTTATAGTTAATGAGATATTTAATTCTGAAAATTCAGGGAAATTTTGGATGATGACGTGGCAAATTCTGGAACACACATGGTATTTTGCCCTTCCCTTTGTCTGTCAACCTAATTACAAGAATGCCACCGAATTTTTAAACTAAAAAGGTAATCTAAACCCTTGATTTATGTCTAATCCAATAGTTATCCTTGGTTCTCATGGTTCTTATGTAATTGGGTTCTCATAGTAACATGACCGTATATATATATATATATATATATATATATATATATATATATATATATATATCTAATAATTAGTAGAGTAGGTTTTGGGGAAATTAGTTTCTCTATAAATTATAAAAAATTCAATTTTAAATATAGTCTTACCTTTAAAATAGTAAATTTAAGCTTTAAAAAACAGTGAATTTAAATTTTAAAACAAATAAAAATAAAATAGCAAGTTTAATCCTAAAATTAAAACAGTAAGTTGCAAACTTGCAAGTTGCAAACTTGCAAGTTGCCTCCAAATCTAATGACTCCAATAATCTTTGGTCCACCCCATTCAACCTCATGCTGACCTAATCTTGACTTCATCCTCACAATAATCCAAACCATGCTCCTGGGACCCACTAGGTGGAGATTATTGATTGACACGTGCCTAGAGCTCATGATATACACTACTAATACCACTGGTTTCATTGAATTAACCAGGCATGCCCAAAAAACTGGTTTAAAAAAAAAAAAAAAAAAAAAAAAACCTGGTTAAAAAAAACCAGGCATGCCCAAATTTTGAGTTTCTTGTTCTCTTTGGAATTGACCTTACTTATCTGGGCTACGTTGTAACAATCTTAACCCTAAATGCCATACTCAATTCTGAAATAAGATTGAGAAGGAAGAAGATAAAGGCGGAAGCGTAATACCTGATGAATCCATAATGATGTTGTAGGGAGAACAAGAAGAAGAAGAAAAAAGAATTAAGGGGACGGAGTTCTTCTAAATGATGAGTGCCTTTTCTCTCTAATGTCTCTAGCAATATGAAGATTATTTGGGAGAGAAAAATAATGAATGGAGTGATTTCTAGGGTTGATGGAGAACACTTTATATATGAAACCAATAGGCACTTCATTTAGGGACTACACCCTTTCAACCTTTAGTGATGTTAAATTACCACTTTGCCCTTCAAAAATAGGTAATATTACATCCAGGAATTCTACACAATATTTACTATTATTTACTACACTTTATATTAACATTATAATCATGATTTTATAAATAGAAAGTCCAAATAACTTGTTTTGCAAACCATGTTCTAACAGGCTAGTCTATGCATAGTGCATACCTTTACTAGAATAGGAAATGAGTCAACTCGTTGACTTTCTTCAAGGTCTGAGTACTAGGGTGTTACTCCATTTCTCTCCGAATAAATGTCATATTTTCCATTTTCGTTTATCTCAAAATAAATACTCTATCTGTTCCCGAAAGATGGTCTCATTTTGACTTTTTATAGTCAACATAAATTAACTTTGACCGGATATTGGTGTCTATCTAACTACTCTAGTGAAATTCTAAAAATTATAATTGACAAATCATTAAGTGCTTTAATCAATAATAATTTGTAATATTTTATTGTTATTATTAGATTGACAAAGTTCATTTTGTTGACCATAAAAAGTCAAAATGAGACTATCTTTTTGGGACAGAGGGAGTATCGTTTTATTAAAAATAAGGTATCAAGTTTGGTGTTCTTTCTATACTACTCATTCTAATAACCACAAGCAGAGTAATGTCACAGAAAGTGTCACTCTACCCATAAAAATAGATTGAGACAATCAAGAAAATATAACTAAAAGATTAAAAGCATTGACTTATCAACTACTCCCTCCGTCCCAAAATGATCTTCACATTTGACTATTCAAACTTTTTAAGGATATGAACACTTGATTCACTAGTCATGTTTTGTTTGGGCACTTTTAAGCCTAGGTTGTAGAAATGTGAAGAATTTTTTGTAACAATGAAAAATACCAAATGAAAAGATCATTTTAAGACGGATGGAGTATAATATTTATTCGGAGAAAAATGGAGTAACTGAATTTTGCAACCCGATTCAAACTCGGGTGAGCGATTTGTTATGAATTAAACTGTAATATCTCAAGAAAGAAAAATTGAACACAAAAAGTAACTCTTACTCCCTTACCTTTAAATATTTTTAAATGAATGTCCATATAAAAAAATTATCCCAACAACAAAATTTTATTGGAAAAAACTTTGTCCTTAGACAGTTGTTTACTAATTTTTCCTAGTTTAGTTTCCTTATACTTGCAAAATCAGAAGTATGAATAGCAGATTACATTTGTACATATAAATCTTTGCCACTAAATTGTAAAAAAGTTAACTCTTAGAAGTATAGATGGGGTAAGAAGAAGCGAGAGGCCTGAGTGTTAGCATGGACTGGACTGGGCCGGCAATGGACTATGTTAGAGGTTCCACCTTAAAACCAATTGGTGATAAGGGGAGTAACTCCTCAAGTCTATATACCGGTCCATGTTTCTCTCTTTAGAAGATGTGGGATAATCGTCTCTTACACGCCCCCTCACGTGTAGCCGTGCTTTGCCAAGGCTTACAACGTGGACTTGTTAATCGGGTGCGCAGAGCAAAATCGTGGGCAGTTGGGCCTGCACGTGTCCCATATAGAAGCAGCGGAAGTCAGGCCACCATAGATCGGTGGCTCTGATACCATCTTAGAAATATAGATGGGGTAAGAAGAAGCGAGAGGTCCGAGTGTTAGCATGTGCTGGACTGGGCCGGCAACAGACTATGTTAGAGGTTTCACCTTAAGATCAATTGGTGATAAGGGGAGTAACTCCTCAAGTCTATACTCCCTCCGTTTCATGTGAATTGAGACTTATTTCTCTTTTCGTCCGTTTCACCTCAATTGAGACTACCCAAAATGGCAAACTTTTTAATATTTTATATTCACCCAACCTCACCCATTTAACCCCACTAATTCTCTCTCTTCATTTTCCACCACTCATTTTATCCATTCAACACTACTATTTACCACACTCATTCTATCTCTTCATTTTTCACCACACATTCACTACTTTCTCTTAATTATTGCGCAATTTTTTTTTATCTCAATTCACATGAAACGGAGGGAGTATACCGGTCCATGTTTCTCTTTTTAGAAGATGTGGGATAATTGTCTCTTACAGTAACTATTTTCAGAATGTTTCTTAAAATAAAATTTGGATATTTATTTTAAAAATGTGAATTAAAAAAAGATGCTAAAAAATAAGTGTTGTGAATTGGAATGATAAAGAAAGTGAGGTAGAGAATAGTAAGTACCGATGAGCTTATAGCTCAATGGTATCCGGTGGAAGGATAGAGTCCTCTCTTTGCAGAGGTCTCAGGTTCGACTCCCGTAGGGAGAATGTGGAGAACCTTTATCCTTCCTTCTTATCCTTCAAGCCCCATAGAGGGTACCCCTTATGTAGGGGAGTTTGTGCTAACAGGTGATCGTTCAGATGGCGCGGGGACGTCTATGGCAAGGAGGCTACCAGATGGCGCGGGGACGTCTATGAGAGATTTCTAGAGAGGCAAGTATCACTGTCATAGATTCCAATATAGGAATTTGTAATAGGGGTACCTCTTATGTAGGGGAGTTTGTACTAACAGGTGATCGTCCAGATGGCGCGGGGACGTCTATGAGAAATTTCTAGAGAGGTAAGTATCACTGTAATAGATTCCAATATAGGAATTTGTAATAGATAGGGCAATAGATCTGTAATAGACTTCATAGGAGCCTGTAACACGATGGCAATTGCCTTAAATGATATGATACAAACTTTGAAAAAAAAAGAATAGTAAGTGAATAGTTGTGTGTGAGTGAGAATGAGAGAGAAAGTGGAGTAAATGTTTTATTTTTTAGAAAAAAATATATGGCACTTTTCAATAAAATGTCTAAAATTACGAAATGAGTAATTTGTTTTGTAACAGAGAGAGTATATATATGTGTATCCAACAAAATTACTAAAAATTATAGTCATATGTACTCCTTCTGTCTCATTTTAAATTCCAAAAAATAGATGAGTAAAAAAAAGTGATGTGTTGTGAGTGTTGATGATTTGATAGAAGAGAGAAAGTGGGGGTAGAGAATAGTTAGTATATACTCCTTTTGTCCCATAACGATGTGAACATTTTGATTTTTTTGGTCAATTGAGTCGATCTTTGACCATAATCTTATGAATATCTAAAATATATTTATGCAATTCTAAAAAAATTATTGATAATAATTTTAATGATGAAACAATAACACTTTTTAGAATTTACATAAAGATATCTAAATATTCATAAAATTATGGTTAAAGATTAATACATTTGACCAAAAAATATCGATTTGTCCACATTGTTATGAGATGAAGGGAGTAATTGTTGCGAGTATGACATGTGGGGTCCACAAATAAAAAAATATAAAAAAATTACTTTTTAATTTTTAAAGTTTAAAATGAGACAACTAAAATGGAAATTTTAAAAAATTTAAAAATCGGACATAGGGAATACTCTCTCCATCCTAATTTAAACTTCAAAAAAAAAAAAAATGGGTACAAGAATTAGGAAAAAAATGATGTGTTGTGAGTGTAGATGGTTTGGTAGGAGAGAGAAGTGGGGTAGGAAATAGTTTGTGGGTAAGGGCATGCTTGGTAACCCAATTATGCTCTTAATTTGGAACACTTTAAGAGATTAAAAAAATTAAGCTTGTTTGATAAGTGAAATTGTCATCACTTAAATTGTTAAGATTATCTTAAAATAAGCTACTCCCTCCGTCCCAGAGTATATGTCCACCCTCCCTTTTACACGGAGATTAAGAAATGGTGGAAGTGATGTAAGTGTTGTGAGTATAAAAGTAAAGTAGGAGAGAGAATGAGTGGGAGAGAATAGTAAGTTGATTGGTGTTGTGAGTATAAAAGTAAAGTAGGAGAGATAATGAGTGGGAGGAATAGTAAAGATGCTTTGCCATTTTTGGAAGTTGACATATACTTTGGGACGGACTAAAAAGGAAAGATGGACATATACTCTGGGACGGAGGGAGTATTAATTTTAAGCTAGTATGGCAAGTCTTAACAAGGTAAGAGGATGTAAGATAAAGAAAGGGAATTGGTTCAAACCAACTCGTCAATATTTTTATTTATTTATTTATTGTTACATTATTTTGTTGAAATATTTTATTTTTTAATACAAATTAAATATGATAAAATTATAATGGAATTAATTTTATATATAAATTTTGATAATATATTAATTGGGAATCATAATTAAATTTTATCAAAAATTTTTGTCAAAGTTTAGTAAAATTGATCAAAATAATGAAAAAGAACTTTATTAATGTGGGAGAAATGAAAGTACCAATAAAAAAATGTTCAAATATTATTATTATCGGTCTAAATAAAAGATAATTTGACAAATAATATTTTTGAGTTATAATGATTTATTTTAAGAAATATGACTATTTTTGTTTGAGGATAAACAAAAAGAATAATCAAGTGAAAGAGATGATACTAATTGTTGAGTGTTTATTTATAATTTTGATTAAATTCAGATGTATGTAGTTTGTCATTGTCAAACAAATTGAAGTCTTACAAAGTTCACTAACTTAATAATTTCAGCTCTACATTTTCAGAGCTTAATTTTCACCTTTATCAAACAGACTCTAATTGGTATGAGTATGACATATGGGCCCACAAATAAAGAAGTATAAAAAAAAAAAAAATCTTTTTTAAGTTTTGAAATTTAAAATGAGACACCCAAAATAAAAAAAATTATAGTTTAAAATAGGTTACTTTTTATTGTTATGTATGATTGTTGTTGCCACAGTTAGTTCCATGTAGTAGTTAGCTTATTGGAAGAATGGAAGGGGAGGGTTGATTGGTTGCGTAGATGGTGATGATGAGTGCAGTGCACCTGGCTTGGCACGCCGGCCGTTGATATCTTTTTATGCTTATAAGAGAGAATAAGAATGATGGTACCCAAAGCACGCCCCTTGCCTTCATTTGTCCAACATAGATTTTGCACAACTTCCTTTACTGAAGAAACCCTAATTTTCGGTATCATCTTTTTAGCCATTTCTTTCCTCTCTACTTATCTCGCCACATCATTTCTCCGCTTGTCTCATCATCCACTTACCTTAGTGCATGCATCATCTCTATCATCCTTTCACATGCCCATGACATCATGTCCATCCCATATTCTCTCAATTTCATAACAAATCAAATGACCTTTATACCACTTAAGTCTGGCAATTGGGCGGGTTAGGTCGGGTTCTAGCGGGTTGGCGGGTTAAGACGGGTCTACCCGTTTAAATTTACGGGTCAAACATGTCGGGTTGAAATGGGGCGGGTAACGGGTTGTGCCGGGTCGACCCGTTTATTTTTTTTATTTATTTATTTTGCCTTAGGATGTCAGCCAAAGCTATTTGTTCTCGCGGTTTGAAACGGGTCGAAACTGTAACGACCCAAACTTTCCAATAATAATAATTTTTCATAAACTAAGAAATCCCAAACGTCAAAATAATTCAAATCCAACGTTCAAATGTAACGACTAGTATAATCTAACCACAATTCAAAATAGTGCGGAAGCGTAACTAACATTTAAATTCTAACGGCTAGTACAACCCACTAGCTCAACATAAAACATAATAAAGTCTAAAATTCCTTAATAGCCACGAACTGCCCTTCCTTGCAATCCGCCTAGGTCCTTAGTCTTTACCTGGGAAAAATAATATAAGAAGGGGTGAGCGAACAATGCTCAGTAAGTTCATACGGGATCTCTCCGGGTACTAAGGAGAGATGACCGAAAGAACGGAGCCAAACAACATTATTCAATGAAAGGCTAATATTAATAATCATAACTGCATGTAACAAACACAGTTATCAATTCAAGGAATTATGGTCCTAGTTCAATCCGTCAATTCCAGAGTTTCAAACACCTTTTCAGGGTGTCACACCTTTTCAGGGTGTTAAAAGAATAAGCGACCTTACACCTTTTCAGGGTGCTCCCTTATTTTGATATATCATCAATTCCATAGTTTCAAACACCTTTTCAGGGTGTTACACCTTTTCAGGGTGTTAAAAGAATAAGAGATCTTACATCTTTTCAGGGTGCTCCCTTATTTTGGTATATCATGATAACCAAGCTACTTCCTCATGTAGCAATTTAAAAGTCTAAGTTCTTTTCCATCAATTTAGACTTATTCGTAATTAGTCCTTTTCAATCAGACTAACCCAACCGCACCTATTTCAATTAGATACAGTTATAATTCTTAGTATTCTAGGTACAAGAATACTTAAGGCAATTTCAATCTGTTTGGATACCCATTGAACAAAATACATCAAGGGTAAGATAATCAAAAGACGTTCAACAACATCAGAGTTCAAATACTACGGACCATCGGTAGCTACACTTGAAAGAAATAAGGAAGATCCTACATAAAAGGATAAATCATCAAAGTACTTAAGGAACGTAATCCCTTACCTTAGCTTTGCGTTATTCCTCTTAGCAACCTCGTGCACGAATCTACAATCATGCATAAAATAGTCTTAGGACAAGTAATACTATTTACTTCCGTCCCCAAATACTTTTCTTTTACTTTCTTAACCTTATGGGTTTATCTTCTTTAACCCCTTTTAAGCTTGATATTCAATCTAGGATTTGTACTACCCTTTATTTGTATTCTCAAAATACCCTTTTTAGTTTACCAAAATACCCCTAGGGTTTCATTGTTTCTATTCCCAATTAATATGTTTTAGGGTTCCATTATACTCACCCAAATACTATTCACAGTTACTATTCCCAGTTACTATTCACGGTTACTATTCACAGTTATTATTCCAGTTACTATTCACGGTTACTATTCCAGTTACTATTCATGGTTACTATTCACAGTTACTATTCCCAATACACAAACACACACTGTATTCACCTTTTAAAAACACACACACTGCACGCATAACACACACACACACACACTGTTTTCACCCTCAAACACACGCACACACACACACACTGTCATAACAGCACACATGCACACACACCAGCACACACACACGCACCAGCACACACAACACAGCACGCACACTCACACATATTCATCATCTTCTTCCTCTTCTTAATTCAATTCTTAAACCCTAGTTCATCTCTCTAATTTGGGGTTTCAAGATTCATTCAATCAAAGATGAAAAGAAAGAGGATAAGGGAGGTTAGGTTTACCTTAGACGATTGATCTTCAACCCTCTCTTTCTCCCTTCTCTTTCTCTCTCTCTCTTTCCCGATCTCTCTCTTATCTGTGGCTTCTCTTCCTCTCTTCTGCCGTCTATCTCTCTTTTCTTTTCCCTGTGATTTCTTTTCTTGTTTCACAAATAAGGAGGCTAGGGTTCACTTAGAGAGGTTTAAATAGGGTGGGTTTCCAAAATCCAACCCAATAAGGATTCTTACTTTATTTAATTAAAGACTTGGGTTCTACTTTGACCCAATCACTAAGCCCACTTACTCGATCCCAACTCAATTGATATTTTATTGAAGCTCAACTAGTAAAATAAAAGAGTTTAAATAAATCTCCAAAATTTCCGGTTATTACATTCTTTCCTCCTTAAAAGAGTTTGGTCCACCAAACTACACATACCTTAATCAGAAAACAGGGAGGGATACGCCTCTCGCATCTCGCTCTCGAGCTTCCACGTAGCTTTTGTTTCCGTATGGTTGCTCCATTGCACTTTCACATAAGGAATTACTCTTTTCCTCCAGGTTTGATCCTTCCGATCTATAATCTTTATAGGTTCCTCGTCGTAGCTCAAATCGCCCCGAACTCTTAGTTGCTTATACTCGATCTCATGACTCGGATCGGGAATGTACTTCCTTAACATTAACACATGAAATACATTATGCACTCCAGCTAGCACAGGTGATAAAGCTAACTTGTAAGCTACCATCCCAACTCATTCCAAAATCTCAAATGGTCCCACATATCTAGGGCTTAACTTCCCGCGAATACCAAACCTCATGACTCCTTTAGTTGGCGAAATTTTTAAGAACACATGATCACCCAATTGAAACTCTAAATCGCGCCTTCGGTGATCGGCATATGACTTATGTCGACTTTGAGCGGTCAATAACCATTTTCGAATTTGTTGAACCTTATCAGCGGTCATTTGGATAAGTTCTGGTCCAGTCAACTTTCTCTTGCCAACTTCATCTTAGCAAGTAGGTGGCCTACACTTCCTTCCATACAATGCCTCGTACGGTGCCATTCCGATACTAGCATGAAAACTATTGTTGTACGCGAATTCTACTAGCGTCAAATGTTCATCCCATGTTCCTTGCCAGTCCAACGACGTAGCTCTCAACATATCTTCTAGAGTCTGAATAGTCCTCTCCGACTGTCCATCCGTCTGTGGGTGAAAGGCTATACTTATTGCCAATTCCGTACCCAATGCTTGTTGTAAACTCTTCCACAATTTCGATGTAAACCTCGCATCCCTATCAGACACTATCGAAACTGGTATTCTATGTAATCTCACAATTTCATCAATATACAACTTGGCCAATTTCTCTAACGAATCATTCACCTTAATCGCTAGAAAGTGAGCCGACTTCGTAAGTCTATCTACAATAACCCAAATTGCATTGTAGTCTCTTAACGTCCTTGGTAACCCTACTACCAAATTCATGGCTGTATGCTCCTACTTCCACTCAGGAATAGGTAATGACTGTAGTAATCCTGCCGATCTCTAGTGCTCACTTTTCACTTGTTGACGCACCAAACACTTTGATACAAACTCGGCTATATCTCCTTTCATATTGTTCCACCAGAACGTCTCTCTCAAGTTTCTATACATCTTTGTACTTTCAGGATGTACGAAAAATCTCGAACAATGAGCTTCCTTCAAAATCTCCCTCATATTATCCTCATAGTCTGGCACCCATACCCTAGATTGGTACCTCATGATTCCATCTTCTCCCACACGAAAGTCTTTTGCCTTCCCTTTAGCGATACTCTCATGCATTATCATTATTTCTTCGTCACTCCCTGTGCTTCTTAAATTCTAACCATAAGCGTTGGTTGAACATTCATTTGAGCCAAATAACCCTTAACTTGTACTTCCATGCTAGAAATATCAATGCGGTTCCACGTACTTTCCTCCTTAGAAATTAACACCGCTAGCGTTCCACGATTCTTCCTACTCAATGCATCCACCACCTTATTAGCCTTCCCAGGGTGGTACAAAATCGTGCAGTCATAATCTTTCAATAACTCCAACCATCTTCTTTGTCTCATATTAAGCTCTTTCTGGGTAAATATATACTTAAGACTCTTATGATCAGTATAAATCTGACATGTCACCCCGTACAATTAGTGTCTCCAAATCTTCAACGCAAATACTACTGCAGCTAACTCTAGATCATGGGTTGGATAATTCTTCTCATGGTTCTTCAACTGCCTAGATGCGTAGGCTATAAGCTTATCATTCTGCATCAATACGCAACCTAGTCCCTTTAGCGAAGCATCACTATATATCACAAATCCATCCGTTCCCGATGTTAACGCAAGAACTGGTGTGGACACCAATCGTCTCTTCAATTCCTCAAACTCCATTCACATTCTTCTGACCAAACAAACTTTGTTCCTTTCTGAGTTAATCTCGTTAATGGCACTGACAACTCTGAGAAACCTTCTACGAATCTCCTATAGTAGCCATCTAGACCTAAGAAACTTCTTATTACACTAACCGAAGTTGGTCTTTCCCAATTCACAATAGCTTCTATTTTTTTTATTGGATCCACAACAATTCCATCCTTTGACACCACATGTCCTAAGAATGCCACTTTCTCCAACCAAAACTCGCACTTCTTGAATTTAGCATATAACTTTTGCTCTCTTAAAATCTGCAGTACTAACCTTAATTCTCTTCATGTTCTTCCTTGGTCCTCGAATACACCAAGATATCATCAATGAATACAATCACACACTTATCCAGAAACTTCTGAAATATCCTATTCATAAGTTCCATAAACTCTGCCGGTGCGTTAGTCAACCCAAACGGCATTACTACAACTCATAATGACCATACCTTGTTCTAAAGGCTGTCTTAGCTATATCATCCTCCTTCACTCTTAGTTGATGATAACTAGACCTCAATTCTATCTTCGAGAAATAATACGCTCCACGAAGTTGATCAAACAAATCATGTATTCTTGGCAACGGGTATTGATTCCTTACCGTCACGCGGTTCAATTCACGATAGTCGATACATAACCCCATCGACCCATCCTTCTTCTTCACAAACAACACCGGTGCACCCCATTGTCATACACTCGGTCTAATCAAATTCTTATCCAACAACTCTTGCAGTTCCTCCTTTAATTCTTCAATTCTGACGGAGCCATTCTATACGGCGCCTTCGATATTGGTGAAGTCTCCGGTACCAAATCGATAGAAAATTCTACTTCTCTTTATGGAGGTATTCCCGATAAATCCTCAGGAAACACGTCCTTGAAGTCTCTAATCACAGAAAGCGATTCTACGGTTACTTCCTTCTTGCGCGTATTACCAATGTACGCCAAGAATCCTTCACATCCTTTCTTTAAAAGCTTACGAGCCTTCATTACCGATATAAGATTCGATCAGGTTCTAGGTTTCATTCCTTGAGAACATCACTCTTCTCTATATAGTAATCTGAAGTGGACTTCTTTCTTTAAAACAATCCACATGCAGCCAACTAGTCCATTCCCAAGATTACATCAAATTTTTCAATGTCCTAAACTAATGAGATCAACCTCAAGTTCTTTCTCGTCCAATTTCAAAGGACACTTCCTAGATATAGACGTAATAGGGATCAGTTCTCTAGTTTGAATATCCATAACTAAAGAATTCTCTAACACATCAGGAATTAAATTCACATTCCTAGCCAAGCAATCATTTGGCACTTCTTATCAGAACATTGCCCTTTGGCGTCGTTCTTATTATCATTATTTCTATCGCCGCAGTCTTTACTCTGGTACTTACTTGTACTACCTTCTTTTTCACGATCGTCAGTAGCCTTCCGCTTATTATTGTTCCCATCACGGTTCTAGCTTCCTTTAGATTCAGTCGACGCTTTCTCAGTTGACTCTTCTTCTCTTTTCGCTTACAGCGATAACTAGCTGATCTCCACTATCCTTGTCCTATCCAATACTTGATCATAGGTTGGTAACATTAATGGAGTGATTCTATATCGGATTCGGTTGCTAAAACCAGCTTCAAATTCTCGAGCCTTTTGCGCTTCATCTTCGAAGAGCGTTAGGGCAAATTCTAGCAATTCGATAAATCTAGCACCGTAGTCGTTTACCATCATACTTCCTTGAGTTAGCATCATAAACTCAGCCACTCTGGCGTTTCGAACACTTACCGGATAATATGATACTATCATTAGTTATCATGAATACAAGACTTTTTCACGCACTCTCATACTATAGCTCGTCTCTACAGACTAACATTCAATTTACAGGTCATTCACTAGACCACTGGTCATTTCAACAGACCATCACTATCTTTATTAGTCAACTTTACTAGACTTATTGGTCGCTTCATTAGACCATTACTATTTTCATTGGTCATTTCAATAGACCATTATTACTTGTTCCAGGTTAACTCGCACTTTTAACACTATTACTCACGCCAATACAAGCATTGCTACTATGCTTAATACTTCCACATAAAAAGGCCGTCCCCAAAAGATGCAACTTTTACAAAAGATCGGTTTACTAGATCTCTGGTCGTTTCAACAGACCAATTCTATTTGGTAAGTCGTTTCACTAGACTTTACTTATTCATCGCAGGTCGATTCACTAGACCTACTTTCATTCGCCATTTGACCGTTTTACTAAGCCGATTACTTTTACTTTTGACCGTTTCAATAGGTCATTTTATTCTTATTTTGATCATTTTACTAGACCAAAACTAGTTTCACTTGGCCGTTTCAATAAGCCAATTGTACTTAAGGTCTTTTCACTTGACCAATACTTCTTTGTTCTAAATAGCTCACATGCCATAACTTAAGAACAAGACAATTAACAAAGCCATTTGCTTAAATAAACCATAAACCTTTATTACGAGGTTCTTCTTGGAATAAAGGTTAACAGAACAAAATTCTAGTATTTTTTTTTTCTCTAGACTAGAACTAACTATCATTACTATGAAATAAAATGAACTCTAGGTTCCATTTTTCAATCGTGGAACTTTACTTTTCTAGGTCTTCCACTTGGTACTTTTGGATCTTGGCCTACCTCTTGGCCTACGAACTGGTACCTCTTCCAGTTCTAGCTCTTCATCCTTATCATCATCAATAACGATTGGGGCGGCTTCACTGCCCTCAAGGATAATGTCTATTTCTTTGACCTCTTCCTCAGCTACCAATTTATCTTCCATTGGCGCTTCATTGCCTACGGGTGTTGTCGGTTCCAACTCTCTAGTTCTAGTTTCCTTCATATTTTTCAATTCATAAAACTATTGACTTCTTCTTTAGTTCCATGATAGTACTTTTCATTTTGGTTCATATTTTCTTAATTCTTCCAATTCCTTGCGAGTGTCTAGCAATGCCTTCCTATCTCGCATCCACTTCTCTAGTGTAAAGCTTACTTTTGTCTTTTCAGCTTCCAAGTCTTCAGTTAACCTCTGAATCTTGAGTGTCTACCTCTGGATCACTCTCTTCTTAATTGTTCCGTGTTTCAAGTTCATCTTGATGTTTCTTCTAAGCCCGTCCAATCAAAACATAACCATTATCAGTACCATATACTTAAAGGTATATAACTATAATCATCAATTGCATAAGCAACTTAAAAGAATGACATTTTAGTGTAACCCTTCACGTTTCACTCCCAAAGTGTTCACTTATATTCCTCATATCCCGCGAGGAATTCTTATCTTAGGTTCTTTCCTAAAATAGTAGGTATCCATAAATAACTAGTTTGACTTTAAGCAATCTTAGTCTTCCTAAAACGCTCAAATCAAACCTATTCAATATCAGAGTTCTTATCCCTTTGAAGCTCTAATCCCATAGCTCTGATACCAACTGTAACGACCCAAACTTTCCAATAATAATAATTGTTCATAAAGGCCCTAACTTTGAGTTTTTGTTTACCCCTCCCTTCAGTTTTTAGATATGCTATTTAACACCTTTAATAGTTAATCTTAATTCAAACAACCCAATTCCGTTAGTCACGTGCACAGCACATGCCTTTTAACTGACTTTTTAATGAATTCCGTCAAAAAGGCCCTAACTGGCGAAAATGAATCACCCCAGGGTCCGATCTGGCGAAGAAAGACATGCAAGGCTCGATTAGAAGGGTGATATCATACTTCAGGGTCTAAATTGTCATTAACCCTTCAATAATATGTATCAAATTTTTAGGCATAATCTAATGACTCATGAAAATTTAAAGAAAAAAGTAATTTTAAGATGAAAACCCAAACAATAATTCAAGAAAATTAGTATCGTAAGGACGCTGAATAAATAAATAAATGAACTAGTCTTTAAAAATAAAAGAAAGCTGACATTGCCTTTAAAAAATTGTTCTAAGAAGGAAACCTAAAAAAGAAGTACAAAAAAAGAATGAAGTTAAAAAGGAAGCCCAAAAGTAAATAGGAGAGAAAAAGATTTGAACATCATACTGGAGTCGAACCGGAGCAAGCTAGAAACTAAGGGTCATTTAGTAACTTAAAACCATTGTTGTACCCACTGAACCATCATGCTTTTTTATATTTATGTAGAGATATTAAATATATAGCCAATTGTGCAAAAAAAAAACTTTTTTTTTTGGCATTGCCTGGCACACTAATGGGATCCGCCCCTGCTCACAGGTCGGACTAGCCTGTATGTATGACTTGCGGGACATGTAGAGTTAGGCTATTCAGTCCGCAAGTCACAGACTAACTTTAAAAGTCATTTATGCATAGCAACATCCAGTTGTTCACAACGAGTTAGATTGGACAATTCACAACAACTTCAAAAATGTTACCCTTCTAACGGACTCCACTACAGTATGCGACTACTAAAGAGAAACATGAAGCAACGACTACAAATTAGATTCAATCTGTAATACCCGTAATAATTTTTTTTATTTATTTAATTATTTTAATTGGTAACATTAATTTAGTTAAATAATAATTAGAATTAATAAGTTAATTAATGAGTGGGCCGAAAGGAATAGGTTGGCCCGAAGGTTTTAATTAATAAACCCAACCCAATTAATAAACCATCCAAAGTATAAATACTTGGGTTAGTGAAATTAGGTTATTCTTTAATCATAAAAAAAGAACAAAATACAAAAAACCCTAAACCTTACCTAGCATAGCCGCCGGCCGAACCAAGGAGGAGGGAGAAGGAATTTTTTCGTCATTGTTTTGGAAGAAGTAATCCGATCATTCTCAAGGTAATGCTAAATCCTACTCTCCAAAATTTGTTTCATTGAATTCGGATTAATAAATCATAAGTTATGCATGATTTAAGAATACAAATATTAGGGTTTTGCATGCTAGTGATTAATGATAAATTTTAAAAGGTTAATGGAGTTGATCTAAATGCTATGGAAAAATAATGATCTTAATACTAGTTTTATTTTAAGATTGATTTTATAATCATGATTGGAATTGATTTATATTATGCAATGCTTGGGAATTAAACATATAAATCATTGAGGTTGAATTGGGTTTATCAAAAGATGAAAAAATATGGATCTCCCCATGAAAACATTTGGCCGAATGGCCTATTAATCATTAAAGAATTATTTTGTTGATTTTGATGATTTTGTTAATTGATTATGAATAAAATCAATGTTTGAGAATTTAGAAAAAATTAAAGAATTAGGAAGATTGATCAAAATCAATGAATCCTAATGGGTTATGATTCGGTTTTGGTTATATCAAGTGGGTGTTGATTCTTGATTGAGGATGTTAAGAATTGGGACGGAAAGTTAGTGTTTTCGTTAAGTTTATAATGAAAAGAAAACGAAATCTTTATGAGAATCGTTTAAAAGTTAGAAAACTAACTTGAGAAAATAGAATAAGTACTTGGAAGGCCTTGGGAGTTAGAAAGTTAACGAGAAAGGAAAAGATTAGAAATTTCAGTTAGTTTCCTAACGGAAAAGGACTAAACTGAAAAAGAATTAAAGTTAGAAGAAACAAAAAGGAAACTTTGAAGTTGGAGGGGCCTAAGTGATTAAAAAGAAACTTGGGGGACCAATCTGCAATTAATCCAAAGTTGAAGGGCTAAATTGCAATTAAACTAAAGTTAAAGGACCAATCTGCAATTAATCTAAAGTCGAAGGACCAAATTGCAATTAACCCAAAGTTGAGGGACCAAATTGTAATTAACCCAAAGTTAGAGGAATTAATTGCAATTATATGAAAGTTAAAGGACTGACTCGTAAATCAAAGTCAGAAACTTAAACGTAAGAAAAGAAGTAACGAAGTAAAGAAGTTAAAACGCATCTCTCAGTTAACTAAGTAGAAATAGTTAACAATGTTGAGAGTACTAAAGTAAATTACTCCGTGCCTTGTAGATTTGCACAGAGAGGAGATTGCGAGGAAAAGCAATTCAGGTAAGGGATTACGTTCCTTACAGTATTTGAACTCCTGTTTATTGGAATTCTGTATTTTTCTAAAGTTAGCTATCAGTATGGCATGATAGTATTTGAATGTACTCTGCGTTATTGAACGTTCTTTGAAAGAATCCGTACTTAGTGATGTCCCCATCGATCTACTAAGTATCGAAGTTTGAAACTTGTATCACATACTTGTACCTTGGTATGTTCTTATTCTACTTGTAAGTTAACCACTTACTTGTTAGAGTGGCCAATGTCCAGTTAGAAAAGACATTGACGGACAGTCCAGTTAGAAAAGACTCGTCCTTAAACTAGGGATTGCATGAGTGATCACATGCCTTCTCTCAGGAATTGTCTGATTACAAGGATGATTCTAGACCCCGAGCATATATGTGTGGATACCATATATGTTACGACCCACACTATTGGCTTGAGAAGCTAGGTGTACAAATTGTACCTTTGGCATTGAGGTTATAATGTACGTTACCCTGGAATTGACGGAACTTGAATGAATCCCTTTGGATTGTAGTGCCATAATCCTTTGAAAGTAAAATCTTAAAAGTAATACGGCTGTATTGTTCTGCAGTCTTGAATCTAAAAAGTAATTGAACCTATCCTTGTAAAAGTTATTCAAAGTATTCGTTCTGGTCGTCTCTCCTTAGTAACCGGAGAGGCCACGTATGAACTTACTGAGCATTCGTTCGCTCATCCCTTCTCTATAAATTTTGCTTTCAGGATTTAAGTAGAAGGACAAGACAAGGAAAGCAGCCGTAGGAAGACGGTGGATTGAAGATTCTTCATTTAGTAGTTTTAAGTACATTTATTTTGATGTAAGTTGAAGTACATTGATGGTTAGGGTTGTTACCTACGAAGACAAGTTTAAGTTACGCTTCCGCTATTGTTTTGAATTTATGGTTTAAAAAGGGGCTGTTGTGAACCCTAAATTATGGTATTTATTATTGATTATTATTGTTATTAAATGCTATTAAATGCTCAGATATTATAAGAAAATTCGGGGCGTTACAGTTGGTATCAGAGCAATGGCTTTAGGTCTTATGGGAGAAAACTGAAAGTTAGGACTAATGGGAGAACTTAGTACTTGACTTGAATAAGAATCTTACTTGAGGAAGTTCAAGTGATAAAATCTAACTCTAGGAATAATACTAAGAGTGTACGTAAAGTATGTATATACTTGGGGAAATAGAAACCTCTTCATTGCATGTCGAATTATATTCTACTAATATGTTATAATGGAATCTTGGGACTATGTACTAATTAAGTTTACTATTGGTGTGTGTAGGATCATGCCGAGGAGACCAATGAAGTCGGTAAGGTACATTGCTACCCTAAGGGAAGAAATAGAAGCCAAAGAGGAGATCATTAAGCAGCTAACTAAAGAACTTCGCACAACTAAAAGAGAGCTTAGGAAGGAGACTCGAGGAGTCGGCAGCCTACAGAACGTCATCAAAGAACGTGATGAGGACATAATGTTTGTAGAAGGAAGGTTAGCAGTACAGCTAAAGAAGGTCAAAAGCCTAGAAAGCCATGTAGTTAGAGCTAATCGCGAATGGAATCAAATCAGTGTACAACTGGTAGATGAGATAGAGCAAAATAATGAACTGAAGAAGAAGATAGATGAGCAAGAAGCTTATGAGGAAGAGCTTAGGGCTTCAGGCTATCAGATTTGGGCTGAGAAGTTAGAATTGCAAGAGAAATATGACCAGCTCGAAGCAGAGCACGCACGATGTGGGAATTGATGCAATTGGTTACAAAGTAGTTATTAGGATGGATTTTCTTTTTATTAGTAGAGTAATGCAATTAGACTTTTTACTTATGTTAAGTTGAAATTTTGGGTGTATTTTGAGATGTTTAAAATCTCACACCCTAGTTGAATAAAGTTGGTTATTCTATTTAAATACCAGAATTATAAATTGTCTATCATTGTTTAAACTAAAAGTCAACTTGTCAAGAAAAGACAAGAGAAAATGTCGGATTGATTTGAGATAATCTCCGTGACCATGGTACGAAGTAAGACGACCATTGGAATAAGTTAAAGCTAGTTAAGAAATAAAAACTAGTGAAATAAAGAAATAATAATCAACCAAGTAAAACGGTTGTAAATTATGAAGTACGAAAACTCCTGAACCGGAGAAGAAAGGTTAAGTAAACTAACCACATCTGAATAATGGTCTAGTACCAGAGACCTATGCACAAGATGAAAACTAACAAGTGATCGTTAGTGAAAGAATAATAATGTTAAGTATACTATGAACACCTCACATAATTGTGTAGTGATGAATATTGCTAGAGCACGAACTTGTTCTAAAGTAAAAAGTAAAAATTGCAGATGAATACCAGAAGTGGAAACAACAGGAACGGTGAGGGAAATGACAACAACACTGGTAATGTAGGCGGGCAGTTGGACCCGGCTCTGGTAAACCTTTTGCAGACGCTATCACAGACAGTAGCTGGGATAGGTCAGACAGTTGCTGGAATTGCTCAACCGCCACCACAAGCTCCATTACGTGACCCGCTGGAGTTATTCCAAAGGAGGAATCCAGACTCATTCTCGGACACAGCTAAGGAGAAGCCCGAGGATTGGATTAAGAGCATGGAAAGAATATTCGAGACCCTGAACTGCACTGAGGAGCAGAAAGTAGTATTTGCGACCTTCATGTTGAAAGGGAAGGCTCAGGCGTGGTGGGAGGCGGAAAAGCGAGCTGCTGTGGCTCGTGGTGAAGCAGCCTTTACTTGGACCAGATTTAAGGCTATTTTCAACGAAAAGTATTATCCTGCAAGCACAAGGAACGCTAAGATAGCGGAATTCCTGACTCTAGTACAAGGGAGTATGACTGTGGCTGAGTATGGTGAGAAGTTCACCGATCTGCTAGAATTTGCACCAAGATTCTTCGATACTGAAGAACAGAAAGCAAGAAAGTTTGAAGCGGGATTGAGTGATAGAGTTCGGTACAGAATCACACCGTTAGCTCTGCCTACGTATTCAGCGGTGCTGGACAGGGCTAAGATAGTGGAGAGGGAGTCGGATAACTATCGTAACCGACGAAAAGAAAAAGGCAAAACAGTGGCTGAAAAGTCAGAAGGAAACAAGGGTGGTAAGGACCACAACAACAATAAGAGGAAAGCAGTGGATGACAGTCGCGATAAGGGCAGTCATGGGAATAAGCACTCCAACAACAACCAAGGTGGAAATGGTCGGAATTCTAATGACAACAGGCGTGAGTGGCATAAGGGCAAGGGCCAAGGTTTCACCAGTTATGATAAATGTACCATTTGTGATAGAGCTCACAAGACAGAGGTTTGCTGGTATAAGGAGCGGCAGTGCTACAACTGTAAGAAGGTGGGACACCCGAAGTGGAAGTGCCCAGAACCTAAGAAAGATGAACCAGCTGCAGGAAATAAGGACAACGGAGGAGGAAACGGTGGAGGCCGTGGTAAGATGTACACCATGACCGCAAAAGCAGCTGGAGTTAATGCCGATCTTGTGGCAGGTACGATGCAGATAAATTCTCGTGATGTTTATGTATTAGTAGATACTGGCGCTACTCATTCAGTAGTTAGTAATGCTGTGGCAAGGAAGTTAAAACTGCACCCAGCGAATTTAGAGATACCTTTAGTAATAGATACACCTACTAAAGACGCTATCCCCATTACTACCTCTTACAGAAACTGCACTTTAGGGATAGGAGGCACGAGCGTAAGTATCGACCTCATTGAACTAGATATGTCAGAATTCAACATAATACTGGGAATGGATTGGTTGGCTTTGCATCAAGCTAAGGTGGACTGTCAAGAGAAAATAGTGATGTTCCTAGGAGAAGAAGGTAAAGAATACAGATTTGTGGGTTCAAGGCCGAGGAAGAGGATAGGCTTAATCTCAGTGATGAAGGCCCGTAAAATGTTGAGAAAAGGATGTGTAGGATTCCTGGCACACATAGATGAAACAGAAGAAAGAGAGTAACCTTAGAGTCACTTGAAGTAGTGAATGAATTTCAGGATGTATTTCCTGAGGATTTACCTGGTATCCACCAGTGAGGGAAGTAGAGTTTTCCATTGACTTAGTACCAGAAACCACACCTATTTCGAGAGCACCGTATAGGATGGCTCCAACAGAGTTGAAAGAACTAAAGGAACAGTTGCAAGAACTGTTGGACAAGGGGTTGATTAGACCGAGTGTATCACCATGGGGTGCACCGGTACTATTCGTGAAGAAGAAAGATAGATCTATGAGACTGTGTATTGACTATAGAGAATTGAATAAAGTGACGGTTAGAAACCAATACCCGCTGCCGAGAATTGATGATTTGTTTGATCAATTGAGGGGAGCCTGTTATTTTTCAAAGATTGATCTTAGATCCGGATATCATCAGCTAAGATTCAAGGATGTGGACGTGGCAAAGACAGCGTTTAGGACAAGGTATGGGCATTATGAGTTTGTTGTGATGCCATTTGGGTTAACAAACGCACCAGCTGCATTCATGGAGTTGATGAATAGGATATTTCAAGAGTACTTAGACAAATGTGTGATAGTATTCATTGATGATATTTTGGTGTACTCAAAGACAAAGGAAGAACACGCTGAACATTTGAGGATAGTGTTAGAAATTTTGAGAAGGAAGAAATTGTACGCGAAATTTAAGAATTGTGAATTCTGGTTGAAAAAAGTAGCATTTTTGGGACACGTAGTGTCGAAAGAGGGAATTTCTGTTGATCCAACAAAGGTGGAGGCAATAATGGATTGGGAAAGACCGACTACAGTAACTGAAATAAGAAGTTTCTTGGGTTTAGCTGGTTACTATAGAAGGTTCGTAGAGGGATTTTCGAAGTTATCAGGACCATTGACGAAGCTGACGCAGAAAGCAGCTAAGTTTGTTTGGTCAGAAGAATGTGAGCGAAGTTTTCAAGAATTGAAGAATAGACTAGTATCTGCACCAGTATTAACACTACCGACAGGGACGGAAGGTTTTGTTATCTACAGTGATGCGTCGTTGAAAGGACTAGGCTGTGTACTGATGCAAAATGAGAAGGTGATAGCTTATGCATCTAGGCAGTTGAAAGTGCATGAAAGGAATTACCGGACCCATGATTTGGAGTTAGCAGCAGTAGTGTTTGCCTTGAAAATTTGGAGACATTATCTGTATGGTGTAAAATGTCAGATTTTTACAGATCACAATATCTTCACGTAGAAGGAATTGAATATGAGACAACGGAGGTGGTTAGAACTTCTCAAGGATTACGACTGTGAAATATTGTATCATCCTGGGAAGGCCAACAAGGTGGCAGATGCCTTAGTAGGAAGAATCACGGAATGTTGGCGACGTTGATCTCTAAGGGGGTAAGCATATGGAAAGATGTCAAGGAGATGAACTTGATAGTAAAAGTAAGCGGATACTTGGCTCGACTGACGTTACAACCTGCATTGTTGGGTAGAATTAAAGAGGCACAAGGGTTAGACGAGGAGAGAGAAACTCTAATCGGAAAAGGGCAAGTAAAGTATCTTCACATGGGCGAAGATGGAATTCTAAGGTACCAAAAGAGAGTATGGGTGCCAAATAATGACGAAATTAAGAGAGAGATACTAAGAGAAGCTCATTGCTCAAAGTTCTCTGTACATCCGGGGAGTACTAAAATGTATAGGGATCTTAAGGAGTCATATTGGTGGAATAATATGAAGAATGACGTGGCAGAGTATGTGCATAGATGTCTGACGTGTCAACAAGTTAAGAGTGAACATCAGAAGCCAGCAGGGCTACTGCAATCATTACCAATTCCCGAATGGAGGTGGGAGAACATTGCTATGGATTTCGTAAGTGGGTTGCCAAAGACGGCATGGAAGTATGATGCTATATGGGTTATCGTAGATCGATTGACTAAGTCAGCACATTTTCTGGCAATCAAGAAGACTGATTCGTTAGAAAAGTTGGCCAAGTTCTATATCGACGAGATAGTAAGGTTACATGGAATCCCGGTCACAATTGTGTCTGATCGAGATGCTAGATTCACTTCAAAATTTTGGAACAGCCTACAAGAAGCATTGGGAACAGAGTTGACCATGAGTACGGCGTTTCATCCACAGACAGATGGGCAGTCGAAAAGGACTATCCAGACATTGGAAGACATGCTGAGGGCTACTTCGTTAGATTGGCCCAATGCATGGGACGAACATTTACCGTTGGTGGAATTCGCATACAACAATAGCTTTCATGCCAGTATTGAGATGGCACCCTATGAAGCATTGTATGGGAGGAAGTGTAGATCACCGCCATGTTGGGACGAAGTCGGCGAGAGGAAGTTATGTAACGCCCATCCTTAATCTCGTTAAATATTTGACTTATTTGTTAAATTCTTGACTAGCATATTTATATGCTATTTTATTTGAGTTAAGTATTTAATTACTTTAGAAAATTAAGGTGGTTAAATGTCAAAGTTGAAAGTTTGGGGGCCTTTTTGTTAAAGTTAGAACTTGAGGGGCCTAGTAGCAATTCTTGGAAAGTTCCAAGTATATAAAGTGTGTTGCCTGAGGAAGGCAATTCATTTTCTTCAAACTTCTCGTTCTTTCCTCTGTTCCATAGAAGGGAGTCCAGTTTTACCCTATTCTCGACTCCTCGAGCTTAATTATTCCTCTGTTCGTGATTCTGGTCCCGGATAAATATTCGTGGCGTTGAAAAGAGCGTTCCAAACCGATCAGAAATTAATTTGGGTCAACTTGATTTTTGATTAGGTAAGTTATTAGCTTCCCCTTACTTGTAATAACATGCATATATGTTATTCCCGCTACTTGTTCTTGTTAAAATTGTGTTTTGGGGCGTGTCAGGGTGGTATCAGAGCTATGGTTTAGCTCTAAGCCTGGATAGGGTCTATGGCCTAGGTTGGGTTAGTCTTGGGTGTGTTTTCGACGCCGAGTGCTTCGTTACTTGTTTTCATACCAGGCATAGGACTGGTGTTGATAGTGTTGATCCAATTAGATTAGATGGATTGAGAATCGAGAGCGCGAGTCTTTAAAGACTTAGGCGTATCTATCTTGTCTTGTGGACATTGTTTCGTGCTATATATGCATGATTGTCCTTATCTCGTGAATTACATGGAAGTGTATTCTCTAGTAAGAGACTACATGCTTGATATCGTTATGTATAAGAGCTTGATAGAAGTGTGTGTGATAACACCCTATACGTTCTATGTTGACTTGGTCATGTTACCTAGATGGGACATTGATGTGATACGTGTTATGATTTGGCTTTCTATATGTTATGCCATTCTTGTTTACCATAATAGATGGTGAATAGTTCTATGCTAGTATGCTTGACTATTTTTATGAGCATGATATAATCATATATAATATTCATGTCCTGCATTGAAAGTCTAGAAAGGGTTCTTGAGATTGTACTGGGTATTTAACCTATGCGATTGACAGTGGAATTCCTACTGAGTAGTGCATGTTACTTGATGAGAACCTGGGTTATCTTGAGTGGTTACAGTGCAAATACAGTGCTGACATCTGGATTAATGTTCTTGACCTTGATTGAGTTAAAAGAGTTGAAGATTCAACTTGAGAAATTTCTTGATAGAGGATATATCTATGTTGAAGTGAGTATCTGTGTTGACCTATAAGTGGAAACAACTAAGGTACGCGCATTCTTGAGATATTCTTGATCTTGTTAGAGATTCATTAATGAATTTCGAGGGCAGCTCTATCGTTAATTATTTGACACTGAGAGCTACATCTTTCGATGGATGACCACGACTTCAGTATCTGAGATTGCCTAGTGGATTTGACTAGTATTACAGTGATCTGGAGGATATGACCAGTCCTATTATTTCTAGTGGATATGTCAAGTTTCACCGATATAGTGGATTGACTAATCGAGTCTGCATGACTTTATTGTGTCTTATTGTCATGATTGATGTATCGTGATTGCATAAAATATTTGTGGGTATATGTGTAATACTTAATTACGAGTATATGTGTATATTCTTGATGTGATCGAGTCCTACTTGTTGATTATATATGTTATAATCTTGATCTAGTAAAAATTCGAGGACGAATTTTCTTTAAGGTGGGGAGGATGTAACGCCCATCCTTAATCTCGTTAAATATTTGACTTATTTGTTAAATTCTTGACTAGCATATTTATATGCTATTTTATTTGAGTTAATTATTTAATTACTTTAGAAAATTAAGGTGGTTAAATATCAAAGTTGAAAGTTTGGGGGCCTTTTTGTCAAAGTTAGAACTTGAGGGACCTAGTAGCAATTCTTGGAAAGTTCCAAGTATATAAAGTGTGTTGCCTGAGGAAGGCAATTCATTTTCTTCAAACTTCTCGTTCTTTCCTCTGTTCCATAGAAGGGAGTCCAGTTTTACCCTATTCTCGACTCCTCGAGCTTAATTATTCCTCTGTTCGTGATTCTGGTCCCGGATAAATATTCGTGGCGTTGAAAAGAGCGTTCCAAACCGATCAGAAATTAATTTGGGTCAACTTGATTTTTGACTAGGTAAGTTATTAGCTTCCCCTTACTTGTAATAACATGCATATATGTTATTCCCGCTACTTGTTCTTGTTAAAATTGTGTTTTGGGGCGTGTCAAGTTAAGTGGACCGGAACTTGTACAAGTCACGGCAGATAAGGTACAACAGATCCGGAAGTGGCTACAGACTGCACAGAGTAGGCAGAAATCTTACGCAGACAATAGAAGGCGAGAACTGGAATTTCATCCAGGGGATCGAGTATTCCTAAAGATATCACCCACGAAGGGAGTTATGCGTTTTGGGATTAAGGGAAAGTTAAGTCCACGATATGTGGGACCATTCGAAATTCTTGATAAAATCGGGGAAGTGGCTTATCGATTGGCGTTACCGCCGGTATTAGCTGGAGTGCATAATGTGTTCCATGTCTCCATGTTAAGGAAGTATATTCATGATCCGAGTCATGTGATAGAATACAAGCAGTTAAGAGTTCGGGCAGATTTGACGTACGATGAACGACCAATCAAGATCATCGACAGAAAAGACGAGGTCGTGAGAAAGCGTACGGTTCCCTATGTAAAAGTGCAATGGAGCAATCACTCAGAAAGAGAAGCAACATGGGAACAAGAAAGTGAAATGCGCGAATTGTACCCGGACATCTTCTCGGATTAAGACTGGTCAAAGTTTGAGGACAAACTTCTTTTAAGGGGGTAAGAATGTAATACCCGTAATATTTTTTTTATTTATTTAATTATTTTAATTGGTAACATTAATTTAGTTAAATAAAAATTGGAATGAATAAGTTAATTAATGAGTGGGCCGAAAGGAATGGGTTGGCCCGAAGGTTTTAATTAATAAACCCAACCCAATTAATAAACCATCCAAAGTATAAATACTTGGGTTAGTGAAATTAGGTTATTCTTTAATCATAAAAAAAGAACAAAATACAAAAAACCCTAAACCTTACCTAGCATAGCCGCCGGCCGAACCAAGGAGGAGGGAGAAGGAATTTTTTCGTCATTGTTTTGGAAGAAGTAATCCGATCATTCTCAAGGTAATGCTAAATCCTACTCTCCAAAATTTGTTTCATTGAATTCGGATTAATAAATCATAAGTTATGCATGATTTAAGAATACAAATATTAGGGTTTTGCATTCTAGTGATTAATGATAAATTTTAAAAGGTTAATGGAGTTGATCTAAATGCTATGGAAAAATAATGATCTTAATACTAGTTTTATTTTAAGATTGATTTTATAATCATGATTGTAATTGATTTATATTATGCAATGCTTGGGAATTAAACATATAAATCATTGAGGTTGAATTGGGTTTATCAAAAGATGAAAAAATATGGATCTCCCCATGACAACATTCGGCCGAATGGCCTATTAATCATTGAAGAATTATTTTCTTGATTTTGATGATTTTGTTAATTGATTATGAATAAAATCAATGTTTGAGAATTTAGAAAAAATTAAAGAATTAGGAAGATTGATCAAAATCAATGAATCCTAATGGGTTATGATTCGGTTTTGGTTATATCAAGTGGGTGTTGATTCTTGATTGAGGATGTTAAGAATTGGGACGGAAAGTTAGTGTTTTCGTTAAGTTTATAATGAAAAGAAAACGAAATCTTTATGAGAATCGTTTAAAAGTTAGAAAACTAACTTGAGAAAATAGAATAAGTACTTGGAAGGCCTTGGGAGTTAGAAAGTTAACGAGAAAGGAAAAGATTAGAAATTTCAGTTAGTTTCCTAACGGAAAAGGACTAAACTGAAATAGAATTAAAGTTAGAAGAAACAAAAAGGAAACTTTGAAGTTGGAGGGGCCTAAGTGATTAAAAAGAAACTTGGGGGACCAATCTGCAATTAATCCAAATTTGAAGGACTAAATTGCAATTAAACTAAAGTTAAAGGACCAATCTGCAATTAATCTAAAGTCGAAGGACCAAATTGCAATTAATCCAAAGTTGAGGGACCAAATTGTAATTAACCCAAAGTTAGAGGACTTAATTGCAATTATATCAAAGTTAAAGGACTGACTCGTAAATCAAAGTCAGAAACTTAAACGTAAGAAAAGAAGTAACGAAGTAAAGAAGTTAAAACGCATCTCTCAGTTAAATAAGTAGAAATAGTTAACAATGTTGAGAGTACTAAAGTAAATTACTCCGTGCCTTGTAGATTTGCACAGAGAGGAGATTGCGAGGAATAGCAATTCAGGTAAGGGATTACGTTCCTTACAGTATTTGAACTCCTGTTTATTGGAATTCCGTATTTTTCTAAAGTTAGCTATCAGTATGGCATGATAGTATTTGAATGTACTCTGCGTTATTGAACGTTCTTTGAAAGAATCCGTACTTAGTGATGTCCCCATCGATCTACTAAGTATCGAAGTTTGAAACTTGTATCACATACTTGTACATTGGTATGTTCTCATTCTACTTGTAAGTTAACCACTTACTTGTTAGAGTGGCCAATGTCCAGTTAGAAAAGACATTGACGGACAGTTCAGTTAGAAAAGACTCGTCCTTAAACTAGGGATTGCATGAGTGATCACATGCCTTCTCTCAGGAATTGTCTGATTACAAGGATGATTCTAGGCCCCTAGCATATATGTGTGGATACCATATATGTTACGACCCACACTATTGGCTTGAGAAGCTAGGTGTACAAATTGTACCTTTGGCATTGAGGTTATAATGTACGTTACCCTGGAATTGACGGAACTTGAATGAATCCCTTTGGATTGTAGTGCCATAATCCTTTGAAAGTAAAATCTTAAAAGTAATACGGCTGTATTGTTCTGCAGTCTTGAATCTAAAAAGTAATTGAACCTATCATTGTAAAAGTTATTCAAAGTATTCATTCTGGTCGTCTCTCCTTAGTAACCGGAGAGGCCACGTATGAACTTACTGAGCATTCGTTCGCTCATCCCTTCTCTATAAATTTTGCTTTCAGGATTTAAGTAGAAGGACAAGACAAGGAAAGCAGCCGTAGGAAGACGGTGGATTGAAGATTCTTCATTTAGTAGTTTTAAGTACATTTATTTTGATGTAAGTTGAAGTACATTGATGGTTAGGGTTGTTACCTACCAAGACAAGTTTAAGTTACGCTTCCGCTATTGTTTTGAATTTATGGTTTAAATAAGGGGCCGTTGTGAACCCTAAATTAAGGTATTTATTATTGTTTATTATTGTTATTAAATGCCATTAAATGCTCAGATATTATAAGAAAATTCGGGGTGTTACACAATCATCCCAATCATTCAACTGTTTAAGAGGTTTGTTTCAGTATTCATAAAGACGATAAATAATACTCCATCCGCCCCAAAATGAACTTCACGTTTAACTATTCAAACTTTTTAAGGATATGAGCATTTGCTTTTCTAACTATATTGTGTTTATGCACATTTAAGCCTAAAATTGTAGAAATGAGAAGAATTTTTTGGGACAATGAAAAATACTTAACGTGAAGATCATTTTGGGACGGAGGGAGTAGTTTCATTTACTCATCACAATGCAACGTACGCTGGAAAAATGGCATTGAGCCATATTTCTTATATACTCCCTCCGTCCCAAAATGATCTTCTCATTTGCCATTTCTTATTGTCCCAAAAAGTTCTTCACATTTCTACAATTTAGGCTTAAAAGTGCATAAACAAAACATGGCTAGCAAAGCATGTGTTCATATCCTTAAAAAAAATTGAATGGTCAAACGCGAAAATCATTTGGGGACAGAGGGAGTAAATAAATAAGCACCATTTAAAAAAATAAAAATAAATAAATAAATAAAAATCCAGAGTGTTTAGAACCTAAAAGAAAATAAAGCCAACCAAAGGATTTGGAATGGGGCCATTAATGGAAGGTATCATAACTTACCAAAGGGTGGTGAGTGAGGTCATCATCACTACCTCCATAACAAACTCCTTGTTAAGCAAATGCTCCCTCCGTTTCACGACACTTGAGACTTTTGGTCAACTTAATATCGTTTTGACGAAGACTTTATAAAAAATTTGATGTTCTTAATAAAAATTTTAAAAATGTGATTGAGAGTGTTTTTTATGGTGAATCATTTTATAATTTTAAATTTTTTATTAGGATCATAAAATTTCTATAAAGTCTTCGTCAATACGATATTAAATTGACCAAAAGTCTCAAGTGACGTGAAACGGATGTATTACTTGTCATGCATTTTGTATCCATTAGTTTCATACACTAGTTGGCCTGCCTGCAAATTCATCATGCATCGGAGCAAGAAACAAGCCCCCTTCAATCCTCCTTGTGCAGTTAACTTGTCACCATTATGAAAAATTATGCTTTATTTATTTGTACATTAAAATGTAGCGTTTAATTATGCTAAGAATCTTTTTTAGTTTAAAAATATGATATTCAATTGGATCACAAAATGAAATATAAACATTTATTTTGAGACAAAACTATGAGTAAGACGAAAACTCAAATGAGAACACCAAAACTCATCTCATAATAAAGAAGGGTCATGGATCCGAGCTGTTGGTGTAATATCGACCCATGACTCGGACCCATGAACGGGGGTCTAATAATTTTTTTTTAAAAAAATGGTGTTTTCCCGTTTGCCAGAAGTAATACTTACTGTAACTAAATGTGACAAACGTGTTACTTATATTTAACATTATTTTCAAAATCATATCTTCAGGGATGTAGTTTGATTTGTCTCGTCGATACAAAAGAATCAGTGTTCTCGGATTAATTTTTCGATTTATAGTTAATGAGATATTTAATTTTAAAAATTTAGGGAAATTTTGGATGATGATGTAGCAAATTCTGGAACACACATGATATTTTGCCCTTCCCTTTGTCTGACAACCTAATTACAAGATGCCACCGAATTTTTAAACTAAAAAGGTAATCTAAACCCTTGATTTATGTCTAATCGAATGGTTATCCTTGGTTCTCATGGTTTTTAGTTAATTGGGTTCTCATAGGAGCATGACCATATATATATATATATGTAGGTGCTCAAATGAGAACCTAAATATCGTGAGAACCAATCATAACCATTAGATTAGAAAAAAAAATTAAGGGTCCATATGTTAGATACAATTGATATACTTAGATACACTACAAAAAATTCGATATTACACTTGGATACAATAGGTTAATAAGTATTGTATCTAAGTGTTGCACTTGGATACACTATGTTAAAAACTAATGTATCCAATTGTTTTTCGAAAATTAACTAATGTATCCAAGTGTATCCAATGTATCTAACATCTGGACCCTTGATTTTTTTTTCTAATCTAATGGTTATGATTGGTGTATAGGGTCGCGCTCCTTTGAGAACCATTTTATATGAGAACCGTGAGAACCAATCATAACCATTAGATTAGAAAAAAAAAATCAAGGGTCCAGATGTTAGATACATTGGATACACTTGGATACATTAGTTAATTTTCGAAAGACAATTGGATACATTAGTTTTTAACATAGTGTATCCAAGTGCAACACTTAGATACAATACTTATTAACCTATTGTATCCAAGTGTAATATCGAATTTTTTGTAATGTATCTAAGTGTATCAATTGTATCTAACATATGGACCCTTGATTTTTTTTTTCTAATCTAATGGTTATGGTTGGTTCTCACGGTTTTCACGATATTTAGGTTCTCATTTGAGCACCTACACACACACACACACACACACACACATATATATATATGTGGTCGCGCTCCTGTGAGAACCATTTTATATGAGAACCGTGAGAACCAATCATAACCATTAGATTAAAAAAAAATTTAAGGGTCCAGATGTTAGATACATTGGATACACTCGGATACATTAGTTAATTTTCGAAATACAATTGGATACATTAGTTTTTAACATAGTGTATCCAAGTGCAACACTTAGATACAATACTTATTAACCTATTGTATCAAAGTGTAATCGAATTTTTTGCAATGTATCTAAGTGTATCAATTGTATCTAACATATGGACCCTTGATTTTTTTTCTAATCTAATGGTTATGATTGGTTCTCACGGTTCTCACGATATTTAGGTTCTCATTTGAGCACCTACCTACCTATATATATATATATATATATATATATATATATATATATATATATATATATATTTTCTAATAATCAGTAGAGTAGGTTTTGGGGAAATTAGTTTCTCTATAAATTATAAAAAGTTCAATTTTAAATATAGTCTCACCTTTAAAATAGTAAATTTAAGCTTTAAAAAACAGTGAATTTAAATTTTAAAACAAATAAAAATAAAATAGCAAGTTTAATCCTAAAATTAAAACAGTAAGTTGCAAACTTGCAATTTGCCCCCAAATCTAGTGACTCCAATAATCTTTGGTCCACCCCATTCAACCTCATGCTGACCTAATCTTGACTTCATCCTCACAATAATCCAAACTATGCTCCTGGGACCCACTAGGTGGAGATTATTGATTGACACGTGCCTAGTGCTCATGATATACACTACTAATACCACGGGTTTCATTGAATTAACCAGGCATGCCCAAAAAACTGGTTTAAAAAAAAAAAAAAAAAAAAAAAACTGGTTAAAAAAAACCAGGCATGCCCAAATTTTGAGTTTCTTGTTCTTTTTGGAATTGACCTTACTTATCTGGGCTAGTCTATGCATAGTGCACACCTTTACTAGAATAGCAAATGAGTCAACTCGTTGACTTTCTTCAAGGTTTGAGTACTAGGGTGTTACTCCATTTCTCTCCGAATAAATGTCATATTTTCTATTTTCGTTTATCTCAACATAAATTAACTTTGATCGGACATTGGTGTTTATCTAATTATTTTAGTGAAATTCTAAAAATTATAATTGACAAATCATTAAGTGCTTTAATTAATAATAATTTGTAATATTTTATTGTTATTATTAGATTGACAAAGTTCATTTTATTGGCCATAAAAAATCAAAATGAGACTATCTTTTTTGGACAGAGGGAGTATCGTTTTATTAAAAATAAGGTATCAAGTTTGGTGTTCTTTCTATACTACTTATTCTAATAAGCACAAGCAGAGCAATGTCACAGAAAGTGTCACTCTACCCATAAAAATAGATTGAGACAATCAAGAAAATATAGCTAAAATTAAAAGCATTGACTTATCAACTACTCCATCCGTCCCAAAATGATCTTCACATTTGACTATTCAAACTTTTTAAGGATATGAACACTTGATTCACTAGTCATGTTTTGTTTGGGCACTTTTAAGTCTAGGTTGTAGAAATGTGAAGAATTTTTTGTAACAATGAAAAATACCAAATGAGAAGATCATTTTGGGACGGATGGAGTATAATACTTATTCTGAGAAAAATGGAGTAACTGAATTTTGTAACCCGATTCAAACTCGGGTGAGCGATTTGTTATGAATTAAACTGTAATATCTCAAGAAAGAAAAATTGAACACAAAAAGTAACTCTTACTCCCTTACCTTTAAATATTTTTAAATGAATGTCCATATAAAAAATTATCCCCAAAAAATAATTTTATTGGAAAAAACTTTGTCATTAGACAGTTGTTTACTAATTTTTCCTAGTTTAGTTTCCTTGTACTTGCAGAAGTATGAATAGCAGATTACATCCGTACATATAAATCTTTGCCACTAAATTGTAAAAAAGTAACTCTTAGAAGTATAGATGGGGTAAGAAGAAGCGAGAGGCCTGAGTGTTAGCATGGACTGGACTGGGCCGGCAATGGACTATGTTGGAGGTTCCACTTTAAAACGAATTGGTGATAAGGGGAGTAACTCCTCAAGTCTATATACCGGTCCATGTTTCTCTCTTTAGAAGATGTGGGATAATTGTCTCTTACACGCCCCCTCACGTGTAGCCGTGCTTTGCCAAGGCTTACAACGTGGACTTGTTAATCGGGTGCGCAGAGCAAAATCGTGGGCAGTTGGGCCTGCACGTGTCCCATATAGAAGCAGCGGAAGTCAGGCCACCATAGATCGGTGGCTCTGATACCATCTTAGAAGTATAGATGGGGTAAGAAGAAGCGAGAGGTCCGAGTGTTAGCATGGGCTGGACTGGGCCGGCAATGGACTATGTTAGAGGTTTCACCTTAAAACCAATTGGTGATAAGGGGAGTAACTCCTCAAGTCTATACTCCATCCGTTTCATGTGAATTGAGACTTATTTCCCTTTTCGTCCGTTTCACCTCAATTGAGACTACTCAAAATGACAAACTTTTTAATATTTTATATTCACCCAACCTCACCCATTTAACCCCACTAATTCTCTCTCTTCATATTCCACCACTCATTTTATCCATTCAACACTACTATTTACCACACTCATTCTCTCTCTTCATTTTCCACCACACATTCACTACTTTCTCTTAATTATTGTGCATTTTTTTTTGTCTCAATTCACATGAAACGGAGGGAGTATACCGGTCCATGTTTCTCTTTTTAGAAGATGTGGGATAATTGTCTCTTACAGTAACTATTTTCAGAATGTTTCTTAAAATAAAATTTGGATATTTATTTAAAAAATGTGAATTAAAAAAAAATGCTGAAAAATAAGTGTTGTGAATTGGAATGATAAAGAAAGTGAGGTAGAAAATAGTAAGTACCGATGAGCTTATAGCTCAATGGTATCCGGTAGAAGGATAGAGTCCTCTCTTTACAGAGGTCTCAGGTTCGACTCCCGTAGGGAGCATGTGGAGAACCTTTATCCTTCCTTCTTATCCTTCAAGCCCCATAGAGGGTACCCCTTATGTAGGGGAGTTTGTGCTAACAGGTGATCGTTCAGATGGCGCGGGGACGTCTATGGCAAGGAGGCTACCAGATGGCGCGGGGACGTCTCTGAGACATTTCTAGAGTGGCAAGTATCACTGTCATAGATTCCAATATAGGAATTTGTAATAGATAGGGCAATAGATCTGTAATAGACTTCATAGGAGCCTGTAACACGATGACAATTGCCTTAAATGATATGATACAAACTTTGAAAAAAAAAAGAATAGTAAGTGAATAGTTGTGTGTGAGTGAGAATGAGAGAGAAAGTGGAGTAAATATTTTACTTTTTAGAAAAAAAATATATGGTACTTTTCAATAAAATGTCTAAAATGATAAAAATGAGTAATTTGTTTTGTAACATAGAGAGTATATATATGTGTATCCAACAAAATTACTAAAAATTATAGTCATATGTACTCCTTCGGTCTCATTTTAAATTTCAAAAAATAGATGAGTAAAAAAAAGTGATGTGTTGTGAGTGTTGATGATTTGATAGAAGAGAGAAAGTGGG
This sequence comes from Campanula takesimana, assembly GCA_026119855.1. Classification (NCBI taxonomy): domain Eukaryota; kingdom Viridiplantae; phylum Streptophyta; class Magnoliopsida; order Asterales; family Campanulaceae; genus Campanula; species Campanula takesimana. Next base: position 567,057 of record JAOWBW010000485.1, read on the forward strand.
GGTAGGGAATTGTTAGTATATACTCCTTCTGTCCCATAACGATGTGAACATTTTGATTTTTTTGGTCAACTGAGTCGATCTTTGACCATAATCTTATGAATATCTAAAATATATTTATGCAATTCTAAAAAAAAATATTGATAATAATTTTAATGATGAAACAATAACACTTTTTAGAATTTACATAAAGATATCTAAATATTTATAAAATTATGGTCAAAGATTAATACATTTGACCAAAAAAACGATTTGTCCACATTGTTATGAGATGAAGGGAGTAATTGTTGTGAGTATGACATGTGGGGTCCATAAATAAAAAAATATAAAAAAATTAATTTTTAATTTTTAAAGTTTAAAATGAGACAACTAAAATGGAAATTTAAAAAAAATTAAAAATAGGACATAGGGAATACTCTCTCCGTCCTAATTTAAACTTCAAAAAAAAATTGGGTACAAGAATTAAGAAAAAAATGATGTGTTGTGAGTGTAGATGGTTTGGTAGGAAAGAAAAGTGGGGTAGGAAATAGTTTGTGGGTAAGGGCATGCTTGGTAACCCAATTAAGCTCTTAATTTGGAACACTTTAAGAGAATAAAAACATTAAGCTTGTTTGTAAGAAGTGAAATTGTCATCACTTAAATTGTTAAGATTATCTTAAAATAAGCTACTCCCTCCGTCCCAGAGTATATGTCCACCCTCCCTTTTACACGGAGATTAAGAAATGGTGGAAGTGATGTAAGTGTTGTGAGTATAAAAGTAAAGTAGGAGAGAGAATGAGTGGGAGAGAATAGTAAGTTGATTGGTGTTGTGAGTATAAAAGTAAAGTAGGAGAGATAATGAGTGGGAGGAATAGTAAAGATGATTTGCCATTAGTTGACATATACTATGCGACGGACTAAAAAGGAAAGATGGACATATACTCTGGGACGGAGGGAGTATTAATTTTAAGCTAGTATGACACGTCTTAACAAGGTAAGAGGATGTAAGATAAAGAAAGGGAATTGGTTCAAACCAACTCGTCAATATTTTTATTTATTTATTTATTGTTACATTATTTTGTTGAAATATTTTATTTTTTCATACAAATTAAATATGATAAAATTATAATGGAATTAATTTTATATATAAATTTTGATAATATATTAATTGGGAATCATAATTAAATTTTATCAATTTTTTTTTGTCAAAGTTTAGTAAAATTGATCAAAATAGTGAAAAAGAACTTTATTAATGTGGGACAAATGAAAGTACCAATAAAAAATGTTCAAATATTATTATTATCGGTCTAAATAAAAGATAATTTGATAAATAATATTTTTGAGTTATAATTATTTATTTTAAGAAATATGACTATTTTTTATTGTGGATAAACAAAAAGAATAATCAAGTGAAAGAGATGATACTAATTTTTGAGTGTTTATTTACAATTTTGATTAAATTCAGCACAAAATTTTGGGGGAAACTAGTTTCCCCCTAATGTTAAAAAAAGACCTGGTTTGGAAGTGGGTATATAAACCTCTAAACCGGTTCATACAATTCTCATATTCATTTTTAATAGCGAGAACCGGTTGAAAAGGTACGAGTCTTTCTCTCTCCATCTCTAACCGTTCTCTCTCCATCTCTTTCACTACTCTCTGACCTAACCTCCGTCTCTCTCACTCTCCGACCTAACCTCCATCTCTCTCACTTTCCGACTAACCGTCGCCGTCGCTATCTCCATCTTACTCTTTCTCAGACCTAACCTCCGTTCATACTCACTCTATTTCACCCGATTTCACTCGATTCCAAGCACAATGAGGATAAAAAGAGCAGCGAATCCCAAAGCAAAGAGATATGTAATGAAGAAGAAGACGGGCGTGATGGAGGTATGTGTCGATTTCAAGATTTTTTCTGTTGATTCTCACTCTATTTTGTTCGTTTATTGTGTTGATTTCTAGTATTTTTGTTCGAATTTTGTAATGTTTGATTAGGTATGTGTTGATTTCAAGCTTTTTTCTCTTGATTCTCACTCTATTTTGTTCGTTTATTTGTTTGATTTCTAGCATTTTTTGTTCGAATTTTGTAATGCTTTGATTAGGTATTTTTGAGTGTTGTTTTCAACTTGATAATTTTTACAAGAACAAATTACATGTGTTCTTTGTAATTTTTGCAGATAACTACCATTGCGTGATTGTTTTTGTTCATTTTGTCTTTTTGTTTTTGTGTTGATTTTACAGACTGTTTTTTAAACACTGAGACTTATGTTTTTATATGTAAACTTGATGTTTTGATAGTTAGACTTGATGTTTTTATATAGAAATATGTTGTCATTTACAAACCTATCAGTTCATGTTTTGATACTTAAACTTAATTTTTTTATACTTAAACTTGTTGTTTTTTATTGTTATAGCCTGATGTCAATAGTGATTCTGAATCGGACTATTCTCCTGAGGAACGATTTTCTTCTACATCAGCATCATCAGATGGGGAAACAGAGATACCTGATACAACCACAACCAGTTTACCCAATACAACTTCAACCAGTGAACAAGTAACAGATGGGGAGGATGTGGTGGGGGGAAAATCTAAGAAGAAAAGAAAGGCTAGGACTGAAAAGATTGCTAAGTCTCATAGTCAAGTATGTATAATCGATGGGAAGGAAAAACAATTTTTGCATACGTGTACACCAAGCAAGGTTGTATTGCTAAAATTAACAGATAATCAGATAAAAGACGTCAAATCTATTGGGTTTAGCTCTTTGTTGGATTTGAAAGTTGAGCTTCCTGTTGGGATTGTCCCTTTTCTTGTTCAAAACTTTGATGCAGATACATATGTGCAGACAGTCAATGACAAGGAGTCATATACATTGACAACAAATGATGTCTTTGACATATTCTGCCTTCCCAGGAACAAGAGGAATCTGAAAATACATGCATTGAGCAATGAAGAAGATTTGGCTGTGAGAGAGAAGTATTTTAATTGTGGACATTTTAAGAGAACGAAAGAAGGAATTCATTTGTCATGTATTGAAAAACGTCTGACTCACGATGATTTGAAATATGGAGGTGATGAGTTCAAGAGATTGTATGTTCTGCATGTGGTTGGTCATCTTTTGGCTCCTATTATATCAAAACATGTTGACTTGTCATTGTTGGGTATGCTTGAGGATGTTGGTAATATTCAAAAGTTTGATTGGTGTGATTTTATTTTGAAGAGATTGGCCAAAGGCATCGGTAAGTATAAGACAGCTAAGAAGAACATGAGGGGCTGCAGTGGGTGTGTGCTTGTGCTATTGTTAGCATACTTGCACAGATTCCCGGTTCAAGGTGTAAGAGAACCTTATCAAAGGCCTTTGATTCAACATTGGACCGTTGAAAAGCTAAAGAAAAGAGCTAATGATGAGTCAAAGAAAAAATTGTATGGAAAAAATCTTAGGTCAACAGATTCTTATCCAATTAGTAATGATGAAGATGATGTTGATTTTTTGATAGAAGGCAATGAAAACACTGAACGAGAGGAGATTAGAGAAGAAGTTGGAGGAGAAGAGATATCAGAAGATGGAAGGACTGTGCGGTATTCTATTCCAGAAGGCTGTCAAACAAACAAGGAGATACAAGCACTGGGTTATGATATAAGTTTTATTGTTTATCAATGGTCAGTTTTCATATCTGGACTTGATGTTATGATATTTAAACTTGCTTCTTTGATATGTGAACTTTGTCTTATTATATACAGATATGTGTTCTATAACTTGTTTCATATGCAAACTTTTGATATTTTTCATACATAAACTTGGTGTTTTCATGTTCAAACTTTCTGTTTTCATGTTGTACTTGCTGCTGTACTTTCTTTTTCACAAGTTTATGAATAGGCTTAACTTTGTTTATTTATGTGTAGTCTTCCAAAGAGGCTATGGTTATTTTCAAGAGAGATATGGAAGTGATAACTCATGCACTAATTGAAAGACTTCAAAAAGTCGGAAAGGAAAGGAATGATAAGGAGCAGGAGAGGGACAATGAGAAGGAGAATGAAACTGTTGATGAATCTCCAGGATCAAGGCCTTAGGAAGTTTCATCAAGTCAAGATTTTTATAATGCTCCTGGGTTTTTTGAGGCTATTGATGCTGTGACAATGGAATTGAAAAAGAGGGTCAAGTGGATGAACAAATTAAAAAATGGACCAACATTTGATCTTCTAAGTGATTCTGATGATGGTGGTGGCAATTGGGATGGTGGGAATGATTTCACAACTTTTGATGCAGCTGGTGTTGATAAGGAGAGGGAGAATGAGCATGAGAGGGAGAAAGAGAAAGAGCAGGAGAGGGAGAAGGATAGGGAGAAAGAGAAAGAGTAGGAGAGGGAGAAAGAGAGGGAGAAAGAGAAAGAGCAGGAGAGGGAGAAGGAGAGGGAGAAAGAGAAGGAGCAGGAGAGGGAGATAGAGAAGGAGAAGGAGCAGGGAACTGTTGATGAAGCAGGTTATAATGTGTATACTGATACAACTGAGTTTCCAGATTCTATTCTTTTGCGTGCTTTTGAAGATCAAGGGAATCCTAAACGTTTGTCCCCAATTGTGGAAGAGAATTCAGATGATGGTCTAGGGTGCACATTACATTGTGGGGAAGAGAATGTTGCAACTTTTTTGAGCTCAAGGTTTAGGCAAAAGTATAAGACTTTGTTGATGCCAATGAAGCTTTTGAGAAAGAAAGTTGTTGACTACTGCTTTTCTGACTACTTTGCGAATTCTGTTCATAGGTAAAACATCCTTCATTTTGTTCCTTTTTTGGTTTAACTTGTGTAAACTTGGTGTTATTACCTGATAACTTATTATTTATTTATTTTTTGTAGTGGTAGCTATTGCTCATATGGAGATTCTGCATTAATTTTTAATGAGGACATTCAAACCTTGCAAGAAGGAAAGGAATTAAGTATCGCAATTCTTGATCTCTGGGCAGTTTTGATGAACAAAGTGACATTGATGTCCGGAACAATGTCAAAGTTTATCTTTAGTTGCAGCAGCTGTTCAGTAAGTTTGATTTTATTTTGTTTTTGTTTTTGTAACTCTTGTTTTAGTATTCTAACTTGATGTACTGCTATAGTAACTTGATGTTATGATATAGTAACTTTGTTTTTTATATGCAGCCACATTGGTCTGAGAATTCTCCTGGTAAAGGTGTACATGAGAAAGGCCATTTATTCCGTAGGGCATTGAAAGGATTTGTTAAGAATCAAGTGATGAGTGATAAGATGAAGAATCTTAGAGAAACCAAATTGGTAATGTTAATATTTTGATTTTAACGTTTTTATATATTATACTACTTGTTCTTGTATAACAAATTTAATACTAAAATTCATTTTTTTTCCACAGTTCTTTCTTCCAATGGCTAAGCACGGCCATTACACAATGTATGTTATGAATACTGACACAAAAAAGTGTCAGTATTTGGACAACTTGCCAATGAATGGTGTTAAGAAGTGTCATTCTTCCCTTTTTGCTAAGACTTTGGTAAGTCTTGTCCTTTTTTCTCCAATTGTTTTTATTTTTATTTATTGTTACTTATTGTTTTTAATTTTATTTATTTTTATAGTGTCAAGAATTCAGTCCACTGTTGAAAGAGTTTGGTCACTCAAAATGGGAAGAGATCAAAAATTATGATTTGGAATATAATTTTGATTGGGTGCTTCGAGAAAACCATCATAACAGTGATTGTGGTCTTTATATTATATGGGAGATGAAAGACTTCCAAGGAAAAAAATATAAATGTCCTGAGTTGTCCAAGGTAAATTTAAATTTAATTTTATATCTTTTTGTATGTCTGTTTGTATTTTTATTTAAATTGTAGTACATCTTTTGGTTTAGGATTTGCGAAGGACTACTCTTCAGGCAGAGGCTCTTGCTACATTGCTTCTCAGTGATATGAACAAGAACCGAGATTTTTTGCTGAAGAAAGTTGCAGAGTTCTCGGAAATCAAACAAGATCACAGGGACACTGTTTTTGAGAAGAAAGACAACGAGGAAAAGAAAAGGAGGAAAGCTGCTGATGATGGTATGACGTTTGTTAGACAAACAAGGTCTAAAAAGGCTGCTAATTAGTAAAGCTTTAACTTGGTTTGTGAAGTTACTTAACAATTGGTTAGTAGTAGATGTGACTTAACATTTGGTTATTAAGGCTATTAGTAACTCCAAAATGGTTGTGTTTTAGGTCTGTGAAGTGACTGTTTTAGTAGTAGGACTGTTTTTGTAATCCATGGTCAACAGCGTGGGATGTTTTAGTTCCTAACATGATGTTTTAGTGAACAAACATGTATATATAAGTTGGAAACTTGCTTAGTTGAAGTTCCAATTTCTTTTTTTAATGAGTTGAAGTTGCATCCTGGTGTTTTTTGAGATTGGACTTACTGTTTTAAATAACATCAAGTTTGTATGGTAAAAGAGCAAGTTACACAGACAAAATTCCAAGTTCCCATAACAGATTGACCTTCAATGAACAAGTTGCAATAGTAAAGGAACAAGGTTTTGTACCAAAACATCAAGTTACACTGAAAAATAACCAAGATACTATCCTAAAACTCCAAGTTATACCAAATAAAATATATATCAACTTTGACCAGTCAAGTTGCACTAGTAAAACATCAAGTTAATGTAACAAAACATCAAGTTATAATGACAAAAGACCAGGATACTGTACCAAAACACCAAGTTACACAAAACATCAAGGTTCTGTTTCAATTTGAACACCAATCACACAAATCAAATTAAGTGTTGATTAGGTGTTTTTGAACCAAACTCATCCGAAATTGGCTTTTTCCGCTCGAATTTTGCTTTTGGCTTTTTTTCCCTCCCTTTTGTACTGGCACGTACTGGATCAATTATAGCAGGTGCAGTTCTCGAAGAATTTCCTGTAGCACTATTTGTTGCACTTGCTGTAGTAGTATCTTCCAAGTTTGCAGATAATATTTCTTGAATTTGGAGAGAGTCTCGGTTGAACCCGTCTTCTAGTACACGTCTTGCAGCAATATTTTCGTGGCATGTTGACATCAAATCATAATACTTTCTTGCCATTTGTTGTGTCCAAGGATTAAAGTCAATTTGTCTGGTTGTTGGTGTAACGTCACCCCCTCAGTATGTTCTGTCCCATACATCCTTTTTTACCTTTTTTGTCCACCTCTTTTCAATGTACACATCAGGTATCCTATTGATGTTTGACAAATTCAAAGATTTAATGCAATGAAAGCAAAGCCATCCAACCTCAGTGAAGTGATTGCAGGTACAATTCACACTTACATCTCCATTATTGTTCATGTAACTTACTGACTCTACTCTTTCAGGATGATCTTCATGAGCAATCTCAAACAATTTGTTGTCCTCATCCATAGAGAAACCAATACGATAAGTTGATGCGAATGCAGCCTTTACCTCCTCTTGAAAAAACCTGGGAAAAACAACTTGATGTTTTAAAACAAAAACTTAGTTTTTTAATACAGAAACTTGATGTTTTAACACATGAAATTAATACAGGTAGAACAAACCTGAATATCTCCAAAGTGTAAACTTCAGCTGCGTGCTTGATAATACCACCGCGCAATTCAGCTTGTGGGACAGAGAAAGTGGAATCAAACTCCTTCAGCTGTTCCTTACTCCTCCATCGTTTCACAGTCTCGTTAAATAACTCAAAGAACCTTGTTAGTGACATATTTCTGCTTGCTTTGAAACATATTGAATGATTAGTGCTTTCACTTCTTTGAGATGACAAAATGCCGGCGGAGAAGAAGTCTTTGCTTAATGCAGTGCACCACTTGCTTCGAATCTCATATAGACGCTGAAACCATATGACTTCTCCGAGTTGATATTTGCCAATCATTGAATGCCAACAACGTCCAAACTCAGCCTTATTAGCACAACCTCTAAGACAGTGATCAAATTCATCTTTGAATTCGTCATCCTTCTTGAGTTTTCCAAAATGGCTTATTGCATTTTGTAAAATGTGCCACAAGCAAAGCCTATGCCTCGTTCTCCCTTCAAAAACCTATATAGGAGAAACATTCGTGTTATAATGAACAAACTTGTTACTGTATCACTTGGTATTTTATAACCCAAACTTGCTAATTTTATAAACAAACTTGATATTTTATAACCAAAACTTGCTAATTTTATAAACAAACTTGCAATTATTAAAGCATATTTTAAGAACTACATACCTCTTCAATCGCTTTCGACATTGCATAGTCTTGATCAGTAAAAATTATCTTCGGTTCTTTCCCACCCATTGACTTTCGAAATTCCTTAAGAAGCCATGAAAATGTTTCTGCCTTTTCATTATGCAAAAACGCGCAACCAAACATAACCGTGTTCCAATGGTTGTTTACACCAACTATAGGAGCACAAATAAGACCATATTTATTGGTGTTGTATGTTGTATCAAAAATAACAACATCACCAAATAACTCATAATCCTCTCTCATCATCGTGTCCCTCCAAAATAATGTGCATAATCTAGAATCTTCTCCGAGGCGTATCTTATAATAGAAGTTTGAATCCTCTTCCTCAAGATCACAAAGTCTATCCACAACAGTTTGAGCATCACCGCCATCAATCTTTTCGGATCTTAACATTTGCACAAAATTCACATGATCCACCCTAGTATGACCCAAATGCTATTCCCCACCTGCTGCTTTTGTCATAACATTAAATCCATCCATTGGCCTTATACCAGCATCTTCCATTTGTTCAATTAAAATGGCGTTTGCATCTGAGACACTCCGTTCGCTACGCTTTAAGTGGTTCCACTGTGTCCTTGTCATTTCATGGTTGTGTTCTAAATCATGGCGTGTAACTATATATAAGTCTACCTTCGGGAGCAATTTCACCCTCATCATAGCATTACAGCCTGTTCTTTTCACAACACATTTCCTTTTTTTTCTATCCTTTTTCGGTTCACTATCCAACGGTTGCAATGGAGATGGGATGAATGTATGATCAACCGCAACAGGACTTATAATTATAGCTGCAGATCCTCTTGGTTTGTATGTTCCTTCACAGGAACATCTAAAATATCTTTCTAGTGGTTTTCCATATTTTTTGGACGTACGCACAGTTGAAAGCTTTGTCAAAAATCCTAATGCATTTGCGTGTTGTTTGTACATCTTATATAACTCTTCGCATGTTTTTGCTTTTCGATACAGCAAGGACCCAGCAACATTCTCACCATCAGGGACACTCCCTGCCAAAAGATATTCATATACTGTTTTAAGTAACATAAGTTTGTCTGGTAAAATACCAAGTTACACAGACAAAATATCAAGTTCCTATAACAAGAGTTCTGAAAACAGGCTGATGATCAAAGACCAAGTTACACTGTAAAACAATAAGTTTATGTATAAAAACAGTAACTTACAACGCAAAAATATCAATATACAATACTTATATATATATATATATATATATATATATATATATATATATATATATAATAAAAATCTTGATAAAAACACCAGATTGCAATAAAAAAATACCAGATTGCACTAAAAAACACCAGATTGCACTAAATAAAAATCTTTGAGCTGTTTCATCATGTCTATTTCAATTTGAGCAGTAACATAAACCATCAAGTTGATAAAACATCAAGTTGCACTAATATAAACCAAATCAATGCTAATAACACAGTTTTTATCCTAAAACTACAAAAATCAAATTAATGCATATTAAATTTACCTGATTCGATCTCCATATCTTCATCTGCAGTGTCGTTTGTAATAGATCTCTCCTTTGATTCGACATTTTCATTATCTTTTGTAACATATCTCTCCTCTGATTCGACATTTTCATCCAATGCATCCATCTCCATCATCTATTTCAATGGCGAGACAGAGAGAGAGAGAAACGGCGGAGGAACGGGCGCCTCTTTTTTCTTCCGCCGCCGTGTTTTTGAACCTTTTATACCCTAATTTTTTTAATAGCGAGAACCGGTTGAAAAGGTAGGAGAGAACCGGTTGAAAAGGTAGTGGAGAATCGGCTGCTTGTAAACCAGTCTTTTTTTAACATTAGGGGGAATTCCCCCAAAACCAACTCTAAATTTAGATGTATGTAGTTTGTCAGTGTCAAACAAATTGAAGTCTTACAAAATTCACTAACTTAATAATTTCAGCTCTACATTTTTAGAGCTTAATTTTCACCTTTACCAAACAGGCTCTAATTGTTATGAGTATGACATATGGGCCCACAAATAAAGAAGTATAAAAAAACTTTCTTTTTTAAGTTTTGAAATTTAAAATGAGACACCTAAAATAAAAAAAATTAAAGTTTAAAATAGGACATAGGAAAGTTACTTTTTATTGTTATGTATGATTGTTGTTGCCACAGTTAGTTCCAAGTAGTAGTTAGCTTATTGGAAAAGGGAAGGGTTGATTGGTTGGGTAGATGGTGATGATGAGTGCAGTGCGCCTGGCTTGGCACGCCGGCCGTTGATATCTTTTTATGCTTATAAGAGAGAATAAGAATGATGGTACCCAAAGCACGCCCCTTGCCTTCACTTGTCCAACATAGATTTTGCACAACTTCATTTACTGAAGAAACCCTAGTTTTCGGTATCATGTTTTTAGCCATTTCTTTCATCTCTACTTATCTCGCCACATCATTTCTCCACTTGTCTCATCATCCACTTACCTTACAGCATGCATCATCTCTATCATCCTTTCACATGCCCATGACATCATGTCCATCCCATATTCTCTCTCAATTTCATAACAAATGACCTTTATACTAGACGTGACCAAAAGGAACCGAGAACCGGTGGAACCGGCGGGTAGAACCGGATTCGGAAACCGGATAGAACCGAGAACCGTCGGAACCGAGAACCGAATAGAACGGGAACCGTGTATAGCCGGTTCGAATACGGGTCCAAGGTTAATGGAACCGTGGAACTAGCTAGCGGTTACGGAACCGAGAACCGGAACCGAGAACCGGAACCGTGGAAACGAACGGTTCCAACGGTCACTAGATTCAAGCTAACCATTGGTTGCCCCCCCATCTTCTTCCCGTTAATAGCCGTTAGGCGCATGGAGGAATATAGATGTTAGTAACGGTTGTATTTAATAAGAGTAAAAAAGTTTATTCCACTTAAAACTTTTCAGTTTCATGGTTAAAATTTTGGGTAAAAATAAAAACACAAAAAACTCACAAAACTTGGTATACAAAATGATGTGACATTAAAGTTCCGTTTGTTTCGCCGTAAAATGTTTTACGGAATTTTTTTTTACATGTTTTCCGGTATTTGGTAACCAAAAGGGGAAAAAAATCAATGTAAAATATTTTATGGTTAATGGAAATAAGCTAGGTTATCCGTAAAACAACTTACGGATTTCTCCTCCGTAAGTCATTTTACGGAAAATGTTAACTCCCTCACTCACACACCCAACTCCCCCATACAACCACACGCTACCCACTCCACATCCACCTCCACCTCCCAATGGCGGAGCCATATGGGGGCAAGCTGGGGCAATTGCCCCCGCCTTGAGTTTTTTTTTTTTTACGACCATGATGACCACTTTGCAAGTATACTTCCCTTTTTTTTACTTTTAAATTTGCTTACTCCTTCTGTCTCAAAATGTTGTTCCCTAATATTTTTTTTAATTCGAACTTTGAGCAATAATTTTAATTTAATTCAGTTATCATAATAATAATCTATCAATAACAAATATCAAATTAAAATTATTTTTCAAAGTTCCTTCGCTCTAACATAAAAAAAGTGAACAATATTTTGAGAGAAGAGAGTATTTTGCAAGTTGAAAAAGTTATTCACTCGGATCTAACTAAGATGGTGCTTTACTTTACATGGGCCACCATCTCTACACTTTTGGTTGTTATACCGTTATTGTGTGAATAATTTTTCTTCTACTAGCCACTTTTGGAATGCAACATCAATCTTGTCCAATAATCCCCAAATTTTACTTGAGTAAATTGTCTAAGTACTTTACTACCTTCGTCCCACTTGAAGAGGTTGATATTCGCTATTGAATTGTCGCACTTGAAGGGTAACTTTCATCTTTGGGAAGCACTAATACAAAAGAACACTAAAAAAAAAAAAAAATCGGGACCACCGCCCCGAACCCCGTTCAACATTCCTTTGCTCCAAAAAAAATTGCCCCCTTCCTTCAATTCCTGGCTCCGCCACTGCCACCTCCAACACCATCCCCACCCTCCAACCTTACCTTTTCCTCCCCCATCCACCCACCCAACCTCCCGCCCTTAAAAAAAAAAAAAAAAAAAAAAAAACTTTTTTTTCATCATATTAAAAATTATTTTTCAACACCCCTGCCCCCGCCCCTACCTCACCCACCCCACCCCAAAAAAAAGTAATAAAATATTTTTTTACTATTATTAAAATTATTTTCTAACAACTCCCCCACCACCCACCCACCCCCACCCAAAAAAAATAATTTTTTTTACTCATATTAAAGTTGTTTTTTAACACCTCACCCACCCACCCCGCCCTCCAAACGCCATCCCCACCCCCACCCATCCTACCCTACACGTTGAACTTACCGTCTCTCCCCTGTCCCCATAAAAAAATTCTCATATCAAAATATTTTCTGGAAAACATTTTCCTTACCAAACAACCGAAAACAAGTTTATGGCATTTTCCAGAAATTTTTTTTATTTTCTGAAAAATATTTTCCGGGAAATCATTTTTCGGAAATCGTTTTACGCGAAACAAATGGAGCCTAATTTTATTGGCGCTTTTAATTAGAGTGTGTCGGGTCCACAATTGATGCAACCAAAAAAATATTGATACCTAATTTTGTATTCATATTTTTGTGTACTTCTTTTGTGCCCTAGCATTGCCCATTTTTAAAACATCAAGGTCGTTTAACCATATTCACAATAACTTTTAACTATTATTCTTTTTAATTTTTTTTTACTAGCGATAGATAATTGTCTTTATGCTACATCAATGGCCTATAAATAGGCTAGCGCATATTCTCAACATGATTTGAATTTGCTACCTCTACTATAAAAGTTAATAGCGGATACCATTAAAACTAAAGTTCATTGGTTTTCACTTACTATTTGATAGGCTAAATCGCACACCTACAAATTAAACCTGGACTAAGTTCTAAAAATATATAGCAAGGGATAAGTTCAGGATCGATCCACGAAGAACGGTTATCTGTTTACGAATTGTCACTTAACAAGATTGGTGGAAAAGATTAATTATTAAATCTTAAAACAAGAATTGAAACTAATTATGAGCAAAAACAATAATTAAAAAGCACTTCATATTTGATTCCGTCCTCACCTAATTATTCAATTATCATCGATATCTCTTTTCACTTTTTACCCTATTCACTTGATCACGAAATCTATTTCAATCACTGTTTCTTCTTTCAGAATAGTTACTAGCAGTGGCACACTCACAAGAAACCCTAATTAATAAATTAATCTAACTGGCACAGTCTAGATCTCAATATTAATTGATTCAAGATTTAAGAAACTAAGATCAAGAACGCTTTCTACAATTATTTCATATAGATAATTGTCTAATTTTACCTACTTCACAATTTACCATGGCAAATGCATAAACTATGAAGATGCTACTTATGAATTTCTACACTAGCACAGTAAATAGAAAATTCTAGCAGAGATAAATTAACCAAAGCTATTAGATTGATCACGTCTAAAAACCCTAGCAATAAATCTAAAATTAACCAAAGTAAAATTATGAACAGGAATAAAATTGTGAAAAGAAAAATACCTCAAATTGATAAAAAAAGGTTCAAGAAATCAAACCCAAAGCTTGGATTTTAGTTCCTCATCCAAATCTTTGAAATCTCCAAGGAAGAAAAATAAAAACCTATATCTAAAATATTGTTGAAGTCTAGAATTTAAAACAATAAAGAAACCTAGTTTAAATACCTAGGAAAGTCCTAAATTAAAAAGGAATGAAAAGAATAAAGAAAATAAGAAAAATAATGAAAAATCTGCTGCCAGGATCGTCACATGCGCGGACACGCGCGTCCCACGCTCGCCAGTCAGCCGCCATGCACACGCCACACGCTCACGCGCCAAGCTCAACCAAAAACACACCTGAAACGCGCGCTTTCTCTCCGCCGCTTCACGACTCGTGATAGCGCACACGAGTCGTGCGTCTTTTTCTCACTCGTGCTCACACCTGCCGCATACGTGCAGTTTGCTTTGCTTCTTTCCTCCTTTTTGGGCCAGCCTTGTCGGGCCATGCTGGAGTTGGGCTTGATCGCCAAGTGGGCCGGCATTGCTGCTGCTTCTCTTGCAATTGGGCCTCTTCCCTTGATCTTCTTCTTGCTTGGTCTTCATTTAATCTTGGGCTCCTTTCTCAATTTAATTCTTCAACCCAACTTTTAATCCACTATTCATCTTCAATAGTCTTGGGCTTTAAATTTATTTTCCATTTAGGAATTTATTTTGAGTAATAAAATATTTAATTTGGGTAGAAATACTAAAATAACCCCCAAATTACAATTAAACCCCAAAATTACATAAAAACTATCCAAATACATAAAAATAATTATTTTAAGCTCATAAAATCCTAGGAATTAAATTTGTAAAATCTGTCTCATCAAATTCCCCCACACTTAGATCTTTACTCGTCCCAGAGTAAAATCCTAACTCCCCTCTAAACACCGGTCTATTTAGCATAGCATGGAAGAAAATGACTCCTAGTCTCCTCTAAACCACCAATAAAAAATCAACAAATAAAATCAAAGTGTAGAAACTCCGTCTCCTTATAACTCCTCAAAGAAATAGCAAAAAATGACATTAGCTCGATACCAACACCATAATAAACGTTATCCAAACTAAATGTCCACTCAAAAACCAAAGGGAACTAAAAATGTCCTAATTTTCCCCTACGCTTATCTCACACTACAATCTCCCTCATAAAAACAAAGTTTTTGTATGATTAATAATTATGCACCAAACTTTACCTCGTAACAAAACACCAACACCCCCTTATATCTCCAAGAAAAGAACGAGGAGTTTCTAACCTAAACTCCACTATCCGAACCTCCTACTCCAATAGTGTAAAATCGTACCCAAAACTCCAAACCTCCTTTATGTCTTCTCTCCGGTGGATGCAAGATATTTTATTACTCAATCCTCACCTTTTGCCTAAGCGCCCTTTCGGGTTTTCAGTTAGCCTCTCTATTTTTTTTTTCTTTCTATTTTTTTTTTTTGTTTTTTTGAAAAGAAAAACTAACTATCTAGAATGAAAAATGCATACTATACAACTACAAATCCTTCCTCCACGCTTAAACTACACACTGTTCTCAGTGTGTAAAAGTGAATAAAAATATAAGGACATTTTAAATGTAAGGGAATAAATGGTACCTCATTCGTGCACACTCCACCCCGTTTGAGCTCGAATTGTCTCCATGAATCCCTTCTTGTTTTTGTTCATCGTGCTCAAATCTCCATGCTTCTCTACCGGACCACTAGCCATCATTAATTCTTTCTCACCTCCAAATGCATGCTTTCGGTGCTCAGGAAGATTCTTCACCTTTCTTGGTCCATGTTTTACCGCCGATATTTTCAAATCATTCTTCACATCATCATCCCCACTACAAATATTGGTAACATCCTCTACCCTTGACTCTACTATATCCATGAAACACAACCCACGAACATCCTCAGGGTCTTTCTTGGAGTAAAAAATATTGAACTCCATTAAATCCCCATCGAACTCCATAGTCAAAGAACCGTTGGAAACATCCAACTTAGTATGAGCCGTAGACATAAATGGTCTCCCCAACAGAATGAGATCCTTAAGATCTGTGTCCATATCTAACACATAAAAATCAGCAGGAAAAATAAACTTACCAACCTGGACCAAAACATCCTCAACTTTCCCCTTAGGGTATGCATTGGATCTATCTGCCAATTGAATCACAACCCTTGTATCCTGTAGAGGTCCCAACTTGAGCTTTTCAAACAATGCATAAGGCATGACATTGATTGAAGCACCCAAGTCAACCATAGCCATATGCTCAGTATTATTACCCAAAGATACAGGGATCACAAACATACCCGGATTACTACACTTCTTGGGCATCTTCTTATGATAGTCTGCAAACACATGCTCTTTGTTAGGATTTATTGTTAGTACACCCACCTTAATTTGATTGATCCATGCCACATGTCTTTTTATGGACTTTAGGACCGCATGTAATGAAGTTTTACTTCAATTTTTAGATAAGTTCATTTCTAGATTTTTGTTTGTCTAGGCTGAGTATAGTTCGGTTTCACTCCTCACGGTTTAGTGTCTCAAGCCGTCATCTTCGAGCCGCCAGCATGGAGCCTTAAGTCCTTCATCAAACCGCAGTATGTGGCTTTGATGAAACCGCACATCAAGTTCATCCTTCAAACCGCTCCTATGCCTGGTGGAACCGCAGTGCAGTTATTGAAGAATTAAAGAAATGTCATTTATTCCTTAGACAAATATTCTCTTTTCAACCGTAAAGGAATATTTTATGTCATGTCAAAATAACTCTAAGTTAAACTTGGAGTTACTGCAAGGAATGTCGGTTTTGTCCAAGCAATTTGAATTGTTTACCGTTAGTCCTTTCTGCAACAAAGGACGGATGTCAGGTAGTGGTGCTACAACTACCTAGGACTACAAGACAAAATCAAGGACGAAAATGACAGCTCATCCAATGGGATTTCGACAGCTAATTGTACCCGGAGATTTGAATCAAATCTTTACCCAACGGTCACAAGGGTGCATTGCCTATAAATAGCCTTCATTCCTCAACAATGAAGGTTGCTGAGCTTCAAGAGATTCATTCCCAAGTATTCAAGTTTGCTTTGAAGATTCAAACCCAGATATTCATATCTTCAAACCATCTCCTTAGCAAACCCAGTTTTCTTCATCAAAGCTTCAAGCCTAACAACCTTTCATACTCAGCCTTTACACCGAAAGACTTCCATTTGCTCAACCATCATTTAGATACTTAGAGCATTTGATTTCTTTCCACACACACACCTGATTTATATGATCACATAGATTATATACTTCGAAAACACCGGTTGTTATTATAGCTTAGGTTAGACTTATTGTTTAGAGTTTAGATTCATCTTGTAAAACCTCCTCTAAATTAATACAAGTCTCATAGCTATTAGAAAATCCTAGACTAACCATCTAGGTAGAGGACGTAGTTCATTTAAGAATGAACCTCTTCCATTTGTGTGTTTGATCTTTATTTTCTGTCATGTTATTTATCTTTCTTGTTTGTGGTCTTTAACTTGTCTCCATATACGAAATGACTTGAAAGATGAATTGTGTTTTCTTTTAAACTTTAAGTTTAACTATTCAGTTGCATCATAGTGTTTTCAACCCGAGTCAATCCGCCCAACTCTTTAACTATCAGTTTGGCCAAAACCGCAAAACTCCGCTGTGCATTTTATCAGTTCTGTTTAAGTGCTTTAAACCACAGTTGACCAAACTGATAAGTACTCGGTTGATTTTTAAGGGTATTTTACGAAAAAGTTTGGACTGCTATTCACCCCTCCCCCTCTAGCGGTTCTATACCCTTGTTGCCCTCTAGGACCAATTAGTAGTATCAGAGCATATCCACCAAACTTGTTTTTACAAGATTAACCGCTTGGGTGCTGATCCAATGGCAAACACAAACACCCATATGATGCAGACATCCAATTCGAATCACTTACCGATTCTGGATGAAGATAGTTTTATCTTTTGGAAAGATAGGATGATGAAACACATGATTTCATGTGATCGTAGACTGTGGACCGTGGTTACTGATGGACCATATGTTCCTATGAAAGCTAATCCACGTGCAGGAACCACAGGAGAAGAAGCTGAAGTTAAGAAGTTAGAAAGTCAGTGGACTGATGCAGACCGCATCAATGTGGATTTTGATGGAAGAGCTATGTCCATGCTAGTGTCAGCTATTGACTTGAGGACTCATTCTAAGGTGCTTCACTGCACAACCGCAAAGGCTACCTGGGATGCTATAGTTGACTTTCTGGAAGGAGATTCAGATACCAAGAAGAACCGCCCCTATCAACAGAGAAGACTCTTTGACTATTTTGTTAAAGATCCTAAGGAATCTCTTAGACAATGTTATGAGATGTTTATTGATATTGTTAATGTGTGTTTTTCTCTTGGACATGTCTATTCTAATACAGATTTGAACATGAGATTCATGCAAGCACTTGGTAGAAAATGGCTGATAAAAACTACTAACATTGAAGACAACAAGGACTTGGAAGCTCTTGATCTTTGACACTTGTATGCCATGCTGAAGGTTTTTGAATTCAAGCTTGAAGAGGTCCATGAAACCGAAAGCAGATTTAAGACACTCTCTCTAGCTGCATTCAACAATACCTCATCTCCTGTATACAATCCAGACCATCATCAAACCGCTCCTCACCTCCACTTGCAAACCGCTCCTCCTGACCAAAATGTTCCTAGATACAATCCTCAAACCGCACCTCCTGAGTATTACCAGCAGTCTCATCAATCCTATCCTCAATCATATCAACCATACCCTCAACCTTATCAATCTTATCAGCAGTCTCATCAACCCTACACTCCTCCTCAAAGTTCTTATGCTCAGAGTGTAGTATCACAATTCTCAAGTTCTACTCAAGTTGATTTTGATGAAATGGATGATGAAGAATTTGCTTTGTATGTGAAGAAATACACTAAGTTCAGGAAAAACAATAGATCTCAATTTCCATCCAAAGGCCCAGCAAAGTTTGTCCCTCCAACCAGATTCAACAAAACTGCAGATCCCAAGACAAGGGATGACTTGGTCTGTTATAACTGCAGACAGCCAGGTCACTTTGCTTCAAGTTGTCCCAAACCGCGTTATGAAGCCGCTCCAGCAAAGAAACCATTCAACAAGAAGTTCGTGAAAAGAAGAGGAATGGTAGCTGACCAATGAGATCAACCGCTGACATGGATGGGTTCAGACTCAGATGAAAGTGATGATGAAGATACTGCTAATCTCTGTCTCATGGGATTTGAAGAAAGAATTGAAATTGACGAAAGCCTTCCACTGCCAAATCAACAAATGAAGTCACTTTCACCTAAGATTCCTGAGGCTAGATTAAGCAAAGCTCCTACAACACCAAACTACACTCATGAGGTTCAAGCAGACCAAAGCCATGATGACCAGGTACTAGAACGTGCTAATATTATATGTCAACAACACACTGTGCTTAAAAAGGCATATAAACTAATGGCTGTGGAACTTGAAGAATCCCAACGTGAATGTAAATCCCACAAGGAGGAAATTGAAAACCTCAAGCTCCAAATTGCTAGGATATCTACTATTGTGGATGAAAACCGCTATCTGAAGGACAGAACCGAGGTACTTCTCACCCAAATCCATGAGCTTACAGTACAAAGGGATGACCTTCAAAAAGTGACCGATGTATGGACTAAGTCTGGTGTCACCGTGGAACAAATCCTAAATTCACAAATTCCTACTTCGGATAAAAGTGGATTGGGGTTTAAAACCGATGATGGGTGTAAGTGTCCTTGTCTCTGTGCCGAAGGTGATGTGAAACCAACTGAACAAATCAAAGAAATTCCTAAGGTTAATCATGCCGGTAAAAAGGGCTCAAAACAAGAAATTAAAAGGCAAAATTATTTCTTTGAGTATCCTAAAAACCAGACCGGGAGAGATTCAAAGTGGAAAGAGAAATCCACAGCCTTTGAGGCAACCAAGGAAGTATTGAGTGATGAAACCGCTCCTAGTCGTTTTAAAGAAATTTTTATCATTTTCCCTAAAACTGCACCTAAGAGGAAGGTTGAGCTCAAGAAGGTAATCTTTGTTAAAGCCAAAACCACTGACCCAGTAAAACATGAGAAACCGAAGGTCAGTAAAGGGTTTGTAAAACCGCAACCAAAAACTGGATTTATTCATTGTGCTATTTGTGCTGATTATGGCCATGGTGCTGGTCATTGTCTTTTAAGGTTCACACCCAATGCCAAGGGACGTAAAAACCCTAAGGTCAAATAGGTGTGGGTCCCAAAAAGCTGCTAACCCTAGGACCCAAAAGAATAAGGGGGACCAAAATCTTTAATGTTTATTTTTCAGATCTTATGCTTTATGGCTGGAACCGCAAAGAAGAATAAGGATCTTTGGTACTTGGATAGTGGTGCTCACGAAACATAACCGGAGATAATGAACTTCTTTGTGATTTCATCAGTATGAGAGCCCCCCAGTAGTGTTTGGAAATAACAAGAAAGGAGAAACAATAGGATATGGAGCAATCAAACGTTGAAAGGTGACCATTGAAAATGTGTCACTAGTAGAAGGACTCAAGCACAACCTTCTCTCCATATCTCAGTTTTGTGACAAAGGAATGAACTGCAACTTTACTTTAACTAATTGTTTCACCAAAGATGCAACTTCTGGAGTTACTCTACTGACAGGCAACAGAACAGGTGATGTATATATGATAGATTTGAGTAATATTTTTTCTATTGCTGACCTCTGTTTTGTAGCCAAAAATATAAGTGAAAGCAGCTGGTTATGGCATAAGCGGCTCAGCCACTTGAACTTCAAGTATCTAGCAAAACTGTAAAGGGACGGTCTCGTCAAAGGACTACCCAAAGTGGATGATCACCATGATAAGAAATGTAAAGCATGCCAGCTGGGTAAGCAGCCCAAACAGTCATTTCCAAGCAAAACCGCGCCTTCAACGAACCGCTGCTTACAACTACTTCACATGGATTTATTTGGACCTGTCCCAACCGCCAGTATAGGAGGAAACCGCTATACACTAGTGGTGGTTGATGATTATTCAAGATATACATGGGTGGAAATGATAGCCTCTAAAGATGATACCTATGGCATCGTAACTGCTCTCTTTAGACAGCTCCAAACTTAGAAATTGGATGACATTGTTGCTGTGCGTTCAGATAATGGAACCGAATTTACAAACAATGGTGTTGCCCAATATTGTGATGATCATGGTATTGATCATAATTTCTCTGCCGCTGGGGTTCCACAACAGAATGGAGTAGTGGAAAGGAAGAACAGAACGTTGATTGAAGCAGGGAAGACCATGATTGCAGAAGCCAAGCTTCCCAAGTACTTCTGGGCCGAAGCTGTCAATACCGCATGTTTCACCCAGAACCGCTCCATCATCATCAAAGTTCACAACAAGACTCCTTATGAATTGTGGAGAGGCAGATCACCAAACATTGCCTTCTTTAAGATATTTGGATGCAAATGCTACATCTTATACAATGGCAGAGAGCATCGAGGTAAATTTGATGCTAAGGCCGATGAAGGTATTTTTGTTGGTTATTCAAAACACTCTAAAGCTTTTCGTTGTTTTAATAAGACTTCATTAAAAATTGTAGAGTCAGTCCATGTTACATTTGATGAACATGATCTTCTTGAGCCACATATGGCTCCAAATGTTGATGATGATTTTAGTGGTTTTGAGACAGGTACATCTTACCCTAATCATGCAACCGCAAATGACCAACCTACTCAAACCGCTCCATCAGGTTCTCCAGCTGCTCCAAATCAAACCGAAGGTGTTGCTGTAGAACCGCACTCTTCTGATCCCATTCAAACCGTTGATCCAGTTCCAATCATCACCTTCAATGAAGATTTCAATGATTATCAAGAATAGCCTCCTCTAGAAAACCTTCAAGAAATAGTGGTTCATGAAGACCTCCCTCCAGAAATTAATGAGCATAGAGACCATCCAACAACCAATGTTATAGGTCCTATCAGTTCTGGTGTTCAAACAAGAGGAAGCTTAACCCATATAGATAACCACAGTGTGTTCTCAACCGCACTGTTATCCCAGATGGAACCAAAGAAGGTAAATGAAGCTCTAAGTGATCCAAGTTGGGTAGCTGCAATGCAAGAAGAGCTCAATCAGTTTGAAAGATGCAGAGTTTGGACTCTAGTTCCAAGGCCCAGAGATCACACTGTAATTGGAACAAAATGGGTATACAGAAACAAGATGGATGAAAATGGTACTATAACAAGAAACAAAGCAAGGTTAGTTGCTTAAGGTTATAGGCAAGAAGAAGGGATTGATTATGATGAAACCTTTGCCCCTGTAGCCAGACTTGAAGCCATTAGATTGTTCTTGGCCTATGTCTCCTTCAAGAAATTCAAGTTATATCAAATGGATGTGAAGAGTGCATTTCTGAATGGTGAACTACAAGAAGAAGTTTATGTATCTCAACCGCCCGGATTTGAAGACAACAAATATCCTAATCATGTCTTCAAGCTCAAGAAGGCCTTGTATGGACTCATACAAGCTCCAAGAGCATGGTATGACACTCTATCTAAATTTCTTATTGAGCAAGGCTTCTCTCGAAGTAAAATTGATACAACTTTATTTATTGCTAAACACAAAGGTCATTCATTATTAGTTCAAATATATGTTGATGATATTATTTTCGGTTCTACTAATGAAACTATGTGTGTTAAGTTTGAGAAGCTTATGAAAGGTAAATTTGAGATGAGTATGATGGGAGAGTTGACATTCTTTCTTGGACTCCAAATCAAGCAATGTCATGATGGAATATTTATCAACCAAGCCAAATACACCAAAGACTTGATCAAGAAATTTGGGCTTGAAACTGCTAAGCCAGTTGATACCCCAATACAAAAGGCCTGCATTTTGGATCGAGATGAACAAGGTAAGAAAGTGAATCAGACACTTTACCGAGGTATGATTGGCTCTCTTCTTTACTTAACTGCAAGTAGGCCAGATATAATGTTCAGTGTGTGTGTTTTTTCTAGATTTCAAGCTGACCCTAGAGAATCTCATCTTATAGCTGTTAAACGTATTATTAGATATTTATGTGGCTTTGTTAACCTTGGACTTTGGTACTCCAAAGAATCTTTATTTGATTTGTTAGGTTATTCAGATGCTGACTTTGCAACATGTAAGATTGATAGAAAGAGCACTAGTGGTACATGTCAGTTCCTTGGATCTCAGCTTGTATCATGGTCCAGCAAGAAACAAGCATCGGTTTTAGTCTCAACCGCTGAAGCTGAATATATTGCGGCTGGAAGCTGTTGCTCTCAAATTCTCTGGATGAAACAGCAGTTGGAAGACTATGAAGTATTTGAAAAGAATTGCCCTATCTACTGTGACAATACTGCAGCAATTTCTATCTCCAACAATCCAGTTCAACACTCAAAAACCAAGCATATTGACATAAGATATCATTTCCTCAAAGATCATGTTGAAAAGAAGAATATTTTTCTAGCAAAGGTGGGAACTGATGATCAAATTGTTGATATCCTCACCAAACCGCTTGAAAATTCAAGGTTTTTTCATTTACGAGGAGAAATGGGTATGCTGGAACTAAAATAAATTATTTCATGTCTTGATTTCTTGTTCTAATAACTTTTTGTTAAGTATTTTGGCTCTATTAAGAAAATGCAAAAATAGCTTGCGGTTCTATCAACGTTGAAACCGCATCAATAAAGGCTCCAGTCAAAAGAGTTAGGAAGAATATCTTCAGTTTGATCCAAACCGGAGTATGAAAGTAAAGACTCGGTTTGATCTACTGAAACCGAAGACGAATCTGAGAGATATCGGTTTCATCAAAACCGATAATGAGGAAAAAGTAAGTCGGTTTACTCAAACCGCTCAGGTATGGTTAATTGCAATTTAGTCCCTACTTTATGTCACTTCATTCTTTAAGGACCTTTGTGCAATTATCTCTGCCGCATTTAATGCGAATCGACAGGTACGCTGACGGTTAAGTTTTCCTCAGCCGTCATGGCCGCTCCACTACCCGAGGTGGTTAATTGAGTATAAAAGATAAACTAAATTTTAATTTAACTTTTTACCTTCTTACTCTTTTTAGCAAAATATCTTTCTCTCTCTTCTGCACTCTCTCTGCTCTCTCTTTGTTCTCACTCTAAAAATTTCATACTTAAACGATTTTTGAAATGGCACCAAAGAAAACCATTGATCTGGCTTCTACTTCTACATCGTCCAAACCATCTAAGCCCGATATGGTATGAATTTCTGAACCCTAACTCAGTTTTTTTTATCCGCCATTGTTGCTTGAAAAAGCTTGTTCATCTTCCTTAGTCATTTTATGCTTTTTCTTCATATTTTTGGTTGGGTTGAACTCACATTTGTTTATTCATACTGATTGTTTACTTTATTTCATGATTTGTGTTCAATTTTGAGCAAAATCAATTTTTGGGTCATTTGGTGTTCTTGCGCATATTTGCAGATTCTGGGTTCTAGTGTTGTTATTTGCCTTAGTTTATTTAGAACTTTGTTAGAATCCGCCCTTTGTGATCGTTTTGGTATAATTCTTTCATATTTTGCTTAATATTTTGTTTTGCATGTTCATACTCTGTTCTTTGTGTTCTTCGTGCATTCAAACTCTTTTTCAAAATTTTCCCTCTTTGATCCTTTTTATTTTTACTGTTCATTTACTTTTATGTTTTTACTCTTTTACCCTTACTTTTCTTAGACCGCATCTTTTCATTATTAGGATTACTTGTTAAATTTGTAAGTCTCATTCAAACCTCTTTGTTTATTCATTTGATTGAACTGCTCGGCTTAATTAATTGGTATGAACCGCGGTTTGCTTAAGGTTTCAAACTGTCATTCTTCAAACTATTTCTAACTTAGAATATTGTTTTTCAGGACCCATCAAACTTTGTCCCCGGTTCTAGAATTCTAGAAGAGGAATTCAAGCAAGATGCAGTTGGGAGGAAGCTACTCAAACTGCTTGGAGATGCTAAGCTTCTGCCCTTGTTCCTAATGGATGAACCCCAATTCGTGACAATTATCTGTGCTGAATTTTTCGAGAATGGGATCTCCACAAATGCTGCCTTGCTGGATGTAAGAGGAGAACCGATAAGGGATCTGGAAACTGGAGAAGTGAAATATGAAGATGCTATCAAGTCCACGGTTTGTGGCAAGCCTGTGGTCCTAACCGCTTCCAAGATCGCAGTTCTAGCTGGTCTTGAGAACTCTGGAGTTATGGGGATCAAACCAGAACTTCTGAGCAGTACTACAATGGAGTTAATTGGAGTTAATTCATTCTCCACCAAGAATTCCTCCAAGAAGGATTTTGGAGAGGTTATGTCACTGCTATGTGATTTAGTAGATACTGGGGTTATGTGCAAGAATGGGAACCATAACAACTTTACCAGTGAGCAGTATGCCTACTGTGTGGCCATTTTCAAAGGGAAGAAATTGCACTAGCTTGTAATGAAGGAGATGATCAATGCCCTGAACCGCCTTCATGCTGCTAAAGCCGCTGGGAAGTCCAAGATCAGAACTCATTGCAGGCTTCTGACTAAGTTTTTGCACCAAGACACTGACATTTTCAAGTTTTCTACAGAAAACAAGGACTATTGGTTGGATCCAATTGAGAAGTCTGTTTTTGGATCATCGAAATTTGATGCATTCAGAACCACTTTTGGATGGCGGTATGCACATGCAGTTTGGAATGAAGACCTTCTTCCTGAAGCCGAACGTGGCCCTTTCCCGGAAGCTCGTCTCAACAAGTCAAACAAACCGTATGCTGGTGCCATTACTGATCAGGCCCATGCTACGATGTTAAGGAATGAAGGCCAGACTGCTACTTTGAATAGATTGGGGTTGAGTCAGTTAGCTCAAACCGCGGTACAGGCTGAGGGGGAGCCTATAGTTGAGGGGGAGCCTGTAGTTCGGTCTAGACCTGCGGTTCGTCCCAAGGAAATCGCTGCTCCAAGGAAAAGGAAGGGAACCATCCAAATTCCCTCAGTTATTACAAAGGCAGACCTAGCCAAACCTCCCTCTAAACCCTCATCCAAACCGCTCTCTAAACCTTCATCTTCTTCATCTTCATTCCCACCAATCAAGCTTTCCCCTACCTTTTCAAAACCTCTAATTCTCAAACCTCAAATTAAACCTCTCTCTCCATTACATCAGAATGTGGAGAAATCCCTTAACTTTGCAATGGATGCCTCCTCTCTCAAAGCTGCCAAAGCCAAATCTATTCCAGAACTCATTCCTTCACCTCATCTTTTCCTCCCTATCTCCTCTCTTCCTAAACCTTCAACTTCTAAACCGTCATCTGTTTAGTTCTCTGAAGAACAGTTGGCTGAGATTTATAAAGCATTTCCCAACCTTAAACCTTCTACTCAAACCGAGCCTAAGCAGACCGAAGAGTCTGAGGCTGCGGTTTTGCCTGAGCAGACCACAGTGTCTGAGGCTGTAGTTATGCCTGAGCAGACTGACATGTCTGAGGCAAATGAACCTGAGCAAGATGTTGAAATTCTTGAGGTTCAACTGCCAAAGAAGAGAACAAAGTTGATAAAAAAAATATGAGTTTGTGGAACACTGGCAGACAAGGCCACCTGGTGCAGTAGACTTCAGTGAGGCTCATGACAAGAAGGATCACTCACCTCTTGAAGGCGCATTTGCAAAAGAATTAAGAGAAAGATCTGAGATGAGAAAGGCAGGTATTGACCCAATGATGGTTGAAGTCTCCTCTCCTTCACTTAAAAGAAAACTGAACTTTGACTCACCAGAGCACACTTCTCTCCGGTTCAGCCATCTCTAGTTCAACCATGATCTAGTCCTTCATCTCCAGACTTACCGTATGCTGCAGCGGTTCTACCATCTCCGGTTTTGCCATCTACTTCTTTGTCGATTCAACCGCTGCCTCTACCTTCAGTTCAACCACTGGTTATGACTTTGGTTCAGACTTCAGTTTCTTTCATAAAACTGACACCAAAGAAAAGGAAGAGTGCCACAGAACTGGCATCTTATCTGAAGAGGTTCAAGGCTAAAACTTCTAGTGAAAGAAGGAAAGGGGCCCTAGCTCGTGCCGCCTCAAAAGCCGAAGCCAAATTCTTGAAGGCAGGCCGCCCTAATCCTTATGCTATCTTTCTAAAAGAAAAAATGGAGGCTGTTGTTGATCAAACCATTCTTTCAGCTGCAGATCAGATAATGGCTGAGATTGCTTATTAGGTTCTCTTGGATCCTTCTCTTGCCTCTCAATTCTTTCTATACTTTAACTGTCATTGCATTCTAAACCTATACTGCCTATTCATTGTTCCTTCCCCTTCCATTTTTCTTTATAATGATTACATGAGGTATCATGTTCCTTCACCTCCTTCTCAAACTGCCATTATTCCTATTCATTCTTCTGATCAGTTTGATCCCATTGAATTTGAGATTGCCCTTAGAGTTTCAATGGGTGAATCTTTTGAGGAGGCTCGTACTAAGGTCAAAGGCAAAGCTAAAATGCCTTCATCTTCTTCCCATCCAACCGAAAAGGCCATCCCAATCTCTGATGATGCCATCTCCATCTCTGATGATGATGATGATGATGATGATGAGCCAATGCCTGACTATACTCCTTCTGATGAGCCTCCTCCTTCAGTTTCTTCCTATCCTATTTTACCACTTCATGCCTCAACCGCCGATTTGATAGATGCGGTTAGGAACATTCAGTTTCATCAGCAAGCCGCCACTTCTCGGTTTGACACTCATCTCCTCACTATTCTGTCTGATCTTGATTCCATTAAGGGGGAGAGAGTGAATGATATTTTTGAGATAAAAAAGATGCTGAAAGGAGTTTTGGAAAATCAAGCTGTACTTCAAGACCTGGTCAAAACCAACCATGAGATCTACTCCCTAAATCAGCAAGAAGTTGAAACCAGGATAGACTCTATAGAAGAAAATCTTGACATTCTGGCTCAACATTCTTTTGACAGCACTGAGCACTTAATGCTTAGAACCGGCAGATTAGTCAGACAAACTGCTGCTATTGAAACTAGAATCAACGAACCTACTTTGGTTCGGCTTCGTGCAGCAGATTTGGTTGTTGAAACCGCTCATGCCTCTGGTTCAAGAAATACTGTTCCAACCGACAATGCCAATATTGATCAAGCCGCCACAGATCAAGCTGCTGTTGTTAATCAAGCTGCGTAGGCAAATGTTGAAGAAAATGAAGAAGTGATAGCTCCTGCCGCCGGTGATGAAATAGACTAGATTTCATTTTCTTAGTCTTTTTGATTGAATTAAAATGAGAATGATTGCATAGCATTCTGTTTCAAAAACTTTGTTTATTCAAGCTGCTTGTTTGTGAAACAATGCTTGCATTTTCAAAACCTCATGCACTACATTTCATCATGAAAATATTTTTAAGTGCATTTTGTTTTAAACATTCAGTTTAAACATGCATATCTGATTTTCAAAATCACTTCATTTTATATGCATCTGAATGAATTTCTCTTCTATCTATTCCTCTTTTTTATTTCTTTTGATAGATTAGAAATCTATGATCTAGCATAGTGTGTGCATTGACTTGGGACATGCAATTTCATGAAATTTATTTCGGACATGTTTTTACCAAGTACAATGTTTTGCTATTATCATAGTGTGTTAATGGCATCAATCAAATAGGGGGAGATTGTTAGGATTCATTGTTAGTATACCCACCTTAATTTGATTGATCCATGCCACATGTCTTTTTATGGACTTTAGGACCGCATGTAATGAAGTTTTACTTCAATTTTTTAGATAAGTCCATTTCTAGTTATTTGTTTGTCTAGGCTGAGTATAGTTCGGTTTCACTCCTCGCGGTTTAGTGTCTCAAGCCGTCATCTTCGAGCCACCAGCATGGAACCTTAAGTCCTTTATCAAACCGCAGTATGTGGCTTTGATGAAACCGCACATCAAGTTCATCCTTCAAACCGCTCCTATGCCTGGTGGAACCGCAGTGAAGTTATTGAAGAATTAAAGAAATGTCATTTATTCCTTAGACAAATATTCTCTTTTCAACCGTAAAGGAATATTTTATGTCATGTCAAAATAACTCTAGGTTAAACTTGGAGTTACTGCAAGGAATGTCGGTCTTGTCCAAGCAATTTGAATTGTTTACCGTTAGTCTTTTCTGCAACAAAGGACGGATGTCAGGTAGTGGTGCTACAACTACCTAGGACTACAAGACAAAATCAAGGACGAAAATGACAGCTCATCCATTGGGATTTCGACAGCTAATTGTACCCGGAGATTTGAATCAAATCTTTACCCAACGGTCACAAGGGTGCATTGCCTATAAATAGCCTTCATTCCTCAACAATGAAGGTTGCTGAGCTTCAAGAGATTCATTCCCAAGTATTCAAGTTTGCTTTGAAGATTCAAACCCAGATATTCATTTCTTCAAACCATCTCCTTAGCAAACCCAGTTTTCTTCATCAAAGCTTCAAGCCTAACAACCTTTCATACTCAGCCTTTACACCGAAAGACTTCCATTTGCTCAACCATCATTTAGATACTTAGAGCATTTGATTTATTTCCACACACACACCCGATTTATATGATCACATAGATTATACACTTCGAAAACACCGGTTGTTATTATAGCTTAGGTTAGACTTATTGTTTAGAGTTTAGATTCATCTTGTAAAACCTCCTCTAAATTAATACAAGTCTCATAGCTATTAGAAAATCTTAGACTAACCATCTAGGTAGAGGACGTAGTTCATTTAAGAATGAACCTCTTCCATTTGTGTGTTTGATCTTTATTTCCTGTCTTGTTATTTATCTTTCTTGTTTGTGGTCTTTAACTTGTCTCCATATACGAAATGACTTGAAAGATGAATTGTGTTTTCCTTTGAACTTTAAGTTTAACTATTCAGTTGCATCATAGTGTTTTCAACCCGAGTCAATCCGCCCAACTCTTTAACTATCAGTTTGGCCAAAACCGCAAAACTCCGCTGTGCATTTTATCAGTTCGGTTTAAGTGCTTTAAACCGCAGTTGACCAAACTAATAAGTACTCGGTTGATTTTTAAGGGTATTTTACGAAAAAGTTTGGACCGCTATTCACCCCCCCCCTCTAGCGGTTCTATACCCTTGTTGCCCTCTGGGACCAACACTCTTTCAACTTCACCTTTTTCTGACTTCTCACCTTCTGATCCCTCTTCAAAGTACATAACTCCTTCAAGAATTTAGTATATCTCGGGACAGTCTGTAACAAGTCTAAAAATGGGATGTTTACCTCAAGCCTTTTGAAAGTATCGAAAATAGCCTTATCAGGCTCCAGTTTGTGATGCTCTCTCAAAGTGTCAGGAAATGGAACATCCGGATCATAAACTGTGGGCTCTGGTGTAGATTTATTCTCCTCCTCCGGAGTCTTCTCAGTAGGCATGACCTCCTCAACCTCAATCACTGGCTCTTCCGGTACAACTTCCTTCCCAATCTCCTTACCACTACGCAAAGTCATGGCTCATGCACTCTGATTAGGGTTTGGTTCTATTCTAGACTGTATCTTCTCTGTCGCTCTAACCTCTAATCTCTTAACTATATCCGCTATCTGACCAATCTGTCTCTCTAGATTACCAATACTCGTATCGGTCTTCTGTTGATACTGCTAGAAATTGATATTCATCATGCTCACCGACTGTGCTAAGGAATGAATCATGTCATCTGTAGACTGTCTTGGAGGGGTACTCTGATACTGCTGTTGCTGCCCATACGGTGGTCTGTACTGATTATACTGAGTAGTGGATTACTGCTGACTCTGTGGTGGACCCATCAACAATTGTCTCATCATCCCCTTAAGGTCCTCAACATTTGTCTCAAGCTTATTTGTCACACCACTACTAGAATTCGCAGCACTGACCTGTCTGAAGCTTGACCTCCTGCCATATGTCCGAGTGCTCTTAGCTAACTCATCTATAATCTTATTCACCTCCTCGGTCGTCTTGTTGAGAATACTGCCCCCACAACAAGAATCCACCAACCGCTTATCCATGACTGTCAATCCCCCATAAAAATATACTATCAGCTGTTCATCATCAAATCCATGATACGGGCAACTCCTGCATAGCTTATGGAACCTGTTATAATACTCATACAAAGCCTCATCCGCTCTCTGCTCCATGTTACTGATATCCTGCTTCATGACATTGATCTGATCCGGTGGGAAAAACTCATCAAGGAAAACCTCTTTCATCTCCTGCCATGTGGTAATACTGTTGGGTGGTAAATGGTAATACCACGCACTAGCATCATCTTTCAGAGTGAAAGAGAATGCTCTAAGAAGGAGATGCTCCATCGGAAGTGCCGCAGGCTTCATACTCTGACAAATCTGCACAAACTGGGATATATGTTGATTTGGGTTTTCACCGGGCATAACCATGAAGTGCGGTAATTGACTCAACAAACCCGGCTTCAACACAAATGTAACCCCAGTAGGCAGATCAGGAAATTTAACTGCATGAGGTTGCTCGCTCCAGTTCGGGCAGTTTTCTGCCTTAATGTCTGGTCTGCCATTTTTTCAGTTGACACAATTGCTTTGGATTTCCTGCTTTGTTGTTGTCTCTTCCTAAAAGTTCTTTCGATTTCTGGGTCAAGACTTGCAAGCAATTCGTCAGTAGAACGGGTGTGGATCATAAAAGGTACCACACTAAAAACAAATAACTAATAAAAAAATAACTAATAAGAAAATTAAATTAACTAAACTAAACTAACTAAGAACAAGAAATAAAATAATAACATAAACAAATAAACATCGTTCCCCGGCAACGGCGCCAAAATTGGATAGGCTAAATCGCACACCTATAAATTAAACCTGGACTAGGCTCTAAAAATATATAGCAAGGGATAAGTCCAGGATCGATCCACGAAGAACGGTTATCTGTTTACGTAATTGTCACTTAACAAGATTGGGGGAAAATATTATCCTAAAACAAGAATTGAAATTAATTATGAGCAAAAACAATAATTAAAAAGTACTTCAGATTTGATTCCGTCTCCACCTAATTATTCAATTATCATCGATATCTCTTTTCACTTTTTACCCTATTCACTTGATCACGAAATCTATTTCAATCTCTGTTTCTTCT
Organism: Campanula takesimana; assembly: GCA_026119855.1. Classification (NCBI taxonomy): domain Eukaryota; kingdom Viridiplantae; phylum Streptophyta; class Magnoliopsida; order Asterales; family Campanulaceae; genus Campanula; species Campanula takesimana. Next base: position 598,898 of record JAOWBW010000485.1, read on the forward strand.
TTCAGAATAGTTACTAGCAGTGGCACACTCACTAGAAACCCTAATTAATAAATTAATCTAACTGGCACAGTCTAGATCTCAATATTAATTGATTCAAGGTTTAAGAAACTAAGATCAAGAATGCTTTCTACAATTATTCATATAGATAATCGTCTAATTTTACCTACTTCACAATTACCATGGCACATGCATAAACTATGAAGATGCTACTTATGAATTTTTACACTGGCACAATAAATAAAAAATTCTAGCAGAGATAAATTAACCAAATATATTAGATTGATCAAGTCTAAAAACCCTAGCAATAAATCTAGAATTAACCCAAGTAAAATTATGAACATGAATAAAATTGTGAAAAGAAAAATACCTCAAATTGATAAAAAGGGGTTCAAGAAATCAAACCCAAAGCTTGGATTTTAGTTTCTCATCCAAAGCTTTGAAATCTCTATGGAAGAAAAATAAAAACCTAGATCTAAAATATTGTTGAAGTCTAGAATTTAAAACAATAAAGAAACCTAGTTTAAATACCTAGGAAAGTCCTAAATTAAAAAGGAATGAAAAGAATATAGAAAATAAGAAAAATAATTAAAAAATTTGCTGCCAGGATCATCACATGCGTGGACACGTGCGTCCCACGCTCGTCAGCCAGCCGCCACGCCCACGCCACACGCCCACGCGCCAAGCTCAGCCCAAAACGCACCTGGAATGCGCTTTCTCTCCGCCACTTCACGAGTCGTGCATCTTTTCCTCACTTGTGCTCACGCCAGCCGCATACGTGCAGTATGCTTTGCTTCTTTCCTCCTTTTTGGGATAGCCTTGTCGGTGTTGGGTTTTGAAGCATCATGTGCAGCGGAATAAACATTAGATCAAACACCCATGAGCCCGGATCCATGCATGTTGATTATATTAAATACAAGATGAAAGAAACTAACCCTTGAATATCACATCCATGAATACAAACTTTAAGGTGCTAACGCAAACACCCTCTATCGGTATCCACACGTCGAACGGATATCAAGAACATCTTCTTGATCTGGATTGCTAGACCCAAGGCTTGATGAAGAAACGATTTCTTCGTAGGAATTATTTTGCTCCATTGATTATTGTGTTTTGATGATTCACAATCTCAATATAAATAATCCTACCTCTCTATAATTTATTGTTTCTAAAACAATTGTTATTGATTTCCAAAAACAACATTAGGGGCTGTCAAACCCGGCTGCATATCTTATATGAGGGTTTGACCTAATTCCGTTTGGGATCGGGATTCCTTGACAGTCAAGAATTCTGAACAAACTAACCAGTGCCGGCCATAGCAGCCGTACGGCTCCTATGGAGCCATACTCCACCATTTCAGCTGTACGGTCGCAGTCCAGAAAATCCCAGATTTTCAGTATTTTCTAATCCGTTCTATTGTGTATGACCCAATAGGATTATACTAACTTGGCAATGAGTCCAAACGAGTCAGAACCCGTAAGTCATAAGCGGGCTCTAGCAAGCTATTATGAGTACCCAATTAGTACAACTTTGAAAGTCCAAAGTTACCTTATAGAACATATCACAATCCCTTTGTCACGCGGTATCATATTGGACATAAGACATGGTCCACGTCAACTTATGTTGTCCAATGCTTTCTCGATCCCGAGTAGATTGATATGAGAAAATGACATTGAACACATCAATTCATTTGAGCATGGCTATGCACTATTATCAATCTCACTCATCGAGTGGCCAAGCAGATATCTCTCTTGAGAGAGGGACAAATCCCATCTTGACTTATCATTCTTCCCTATATGAATCCGATTATGCATATTGTAGCCTTTATAACCACCCGGTTAAGGGTAGCGTTTGAGTACGTCAAACATAATGTTCATCATGTGGAAGACTATGATAATCTCAGGTCTAAGGATATCAAATGATATATCTATTACTCCCTCCGGTCCAAAATATCTGTCTTTTTTTACATTTGCACAATTCTTAAGAAAGTAAGTAAAATGCCAATATTGCCCTTTCTTTTGACTTTCATGCTTTGTGTCTCTATAGCTGCCTTCCTAGAGCTGCCATCCCCATTAAAAGATCTCTTCCCCCATTAAACGTATTAAGGAAAATGAGCAACTGATTAGTGATCCACAACATGTCTTAATAGCCAATAGAAACTCTCAAATTAAATTTTCTAGCCAATCAAATTTAAATCAAATCTTCACACATGGATTCTTGAGTTTTGAAGGGTTCAACATTGTCCAGAAAATGAAGAACCTGGGATAAAAAGCAGAGAACAAAAGGAAAATTAGAACCAATTTTTCCCTAGTTTACCATGGCTGATCATTCTAAAAAACAAAATCGAATGCCTTTGCGTGATATTGATTTGAATGTCAAAATCATAGAATCTTCAGGAGAAGAACAAATTACTTGAAAGATTATCGAAGAAAATGAGAATCGTGGTGTTAATCTCGATTTTAATCAATGGACGAGTTGAACTCTGCTTTTAAAAATTCTTCTTTCTGAGAGACCTCTATTCCTGGCGAAATTGCTTCCTTCGTCTCAGTGGCTTCATTTGAATCTTCTAAATCAGAATGAGGATAGAGGTTCAAATCGAAGAATGGTTGTTTGCTGGTCATCTTCTTCCTGCAAGAGTGAGTATTTTGATTCTTTCTGAATAAATATTTTGACAGTAGTGGTGCAAGGTTTTAAGAAGCTTGAAATCATGATTATTTTTGAGAATTGAGAGATAGCTGAAGAGTTTTTTTTTTTGGAATCCGCAAGTTAATAAAGAGATCGTAGTATGAAAATTGGCCGCTTTAATGGAAGACGAGCAGGTGCGAGACAAGGGTAAAATCGGGATTTTAGTACAAAAAAACCTAAGAACGACAGATATTGCGGACCAATTTTTTCCCCCAAAAACATCAGATAAAATGGACAAGAGGGAGTATGATATTTAATTATGACATTTGACCATGACATAATCTCATAACGGGTCTATCCAGTACCTTGTTCTCCAACAAGTACCCACATGTTTAATCTGCATCCTATGCACCATAATCATCATATGATTATCCATTAAACTCATGCTATCTCTTCATAAGTGCCATGGACAATGATCATTATAGTAAACATGGAAAAGATATAATAATCGGGTTTGTTATCTCTATAACAATGAAGCTATGATATAAGGGCCTAGGGCATAATATCCAACAATCTCTCACTTGCACTAGGCCCAATCAACGTGTATCCAATACCCATTGAGCTTAGTTATGATCTCCATCATTATTGCAAGCGAGCTTATGTAAGATGATTATCCTTGTTATTATCATATGGTATTTTTCATATTTTGACATCTCCCATCTTTGACGATTTTTCGAATAAGATAGAAACGTCCGAGCCAGGGGCGGACGCACGTTATGGAGGGAGGGGTCAATTGACCCCCCCTGACTTCTCCGTTTATACGACTTTGGACCTTTAAAAAATTTCAAACTATAGCTTTAACCCCCCTAAAAATGGTCAGTTGACCCCCCTCAAAATTTTCACAAACCGCTACATATATAAACTCGGTTTTTACACAACCTACCCCAACTAATCAATTTAGTTTGCCATTGGCGGGTCTTTGAGGCTATGAGCGATTGTGAGTTCGGACGAGGGTAGGAGAGTTCGAACTCAACGATCGGCGCAGCCATGGCCGGAGCAGCCATATTTTCCGGTTGTAATAGGTACTACTTCTCTCCCTTGTCTCTCCTTTTTCTCTGTTTCTAATCTCAAATCCCAAATCCCTAAATTCCCCAAAAAATTAGGGTTTCATTCTTTCAATCAATTTTTTTTAATCTCATTGATTTCTTATTGAAATATACAGTAAAACAATATAATTTGCATGATTTACGGTTACCGATCTTGTATTTGTGTAGTTAAATTGTATAACAGTCCAAGTTCTCTAAATCTTGTGATTTCTGGGTAGTGAACAACTGCAAAGAATAACTTAAAGAAAGATGGTTTAAAATCAAAGACATTAATGGTGAATTTCTCCTGTGTCATGCTCTCCGTGTTCAATCTGGTTAATCTTTACCCAATTCCAGTTTTATTCATTCGATCTACGCGCTCATTTCATTCTCTGTGTTTTTTGGGTTCCAATGTTACTCCTTGTGCAATTTAAGTAGGTGACTTTGTGCTATTAGAGTAGTCAGTAGGTGACTGTGTTTTGGAATCCGTTGTTTAATTTTAATTTGAATATGCTAATACTTTTTCTGAGTATTTTTTGTGGGTCTGGGTTTCTCTTTGCTTGATCATGTGTAGTTGGGATTTTAACAATTTAACTTCTCAGTTTGTATTTGTATGTGTTCATGTCTAACAGACTATTAATTTTTTCTTCAAATTCAGTTGGAATTCCAACTCCAGCTTGTTTCCTACCAAAAAAAGAGGGTCCTCCTCGAGATTTGAAAAGATCATGTGGGTCAACTACTTCTGGCTCTAAAGAGAATGAGGCTCCCCATCCCGGAGGTTAGAAACTATATATGAACTATAATCTTGTCTAATAATAATTTTTTTTATCATTCCAAATACATGATTATGATGGTGGCTTTTGTTATGTGTTTGTGTATGGCCGGTGGCCTTGTTGTTGTGGTTGTTTAAAGCCTGTGGCCTTAACTTGTTTTTGTATAGCCGGTGACCTTGTTAATTTGTTTTGTACGCATTTCAAACAGTGCTGGAAAACTATTTTAAGAAATTGAAACATTGACAAAGTAATGACTTTATATGGGGTTTTTTATTTACTTTTAATAATGTGTTTTTTATTATTTTTTTTGACCCCCCTCTCCGTGAATCTTGGATACGGCACTGACGTACGCTGGAAAAATGGTTGAGCCATATTTCTTATATACTCCCTCCGTCCCAAAATGATCTTCTCATTTGCCATTTCTTATTGTCCCAAAAAGTTCTTCACATTTCTACAATTTAGGCTTAAAAGTGCATAAACAAAACATGGCTAGCAAAGCAAGTGTTCATATCCTTAAAAAAATTTGAATGGTCAAACGCGAAGATCATTTGGGGACAGAGGGAGTAAATAAATAAGCACCATTTAAAAAAATAAAAATAAATAAATAAATAAAAATCCAGAGTGTTTAGAACCTAAAAGAAAATAAAGCCAACCAAAGGATTTGGAATGGGGCCATTAATGGAAGGTATCATAACTTACCAAAGGGTGGTGAGCGAGGTCATCATCACTACCTCCATGTTGTTCAAATAGATACCTAGGTCCTAGAATTACTTAATCGCAATCATGTCTACACTTAGGGTCCCCCAATTTTATTAGAACCTTTTTAAGGTGCCCTTAGGATCCTTTGTGACCAGCACAGGTGTATTTCAACTCTTCATTCAAGACAAACCAGCAAGAGGAAGCAAATCAGCAGACCAGTAAACAAGTTGCCGATCAACTCTATTCTTAACATGCGACAAGTTAGCGATCAACTTGCTACAGAAGTTGCCGATCAACTTATTAAAGAAGTTGCCGATCAACTCCATTCACAACATGCCGATATAATAGACAGTCTGCACTGTCAGTCAGGTGACATCATTTCATTAAAGTCAACCTTGCTGATTGTCTCTATACTGTTTTATCATAAAGTAGTTTACCTGCTCTGTAATGATCACTGCGCCGTCTGACACATAGCTACTTTTAGCTATACTCTGTCTCTACTTGCTTTTGCAGGTAACCGGTTGAGACAAAGGGGTCTTTACCCATCAGACTTTTAAGGCACGCATATCTTCGCCATTAATGCCAAGGATACTGCATTAAATGCTCCTCACCTACCCAGCTGGAAATTCAAATGTTATCCTTCTTCAACAAGCTAAGACATTAACTCCTCCTATAAATAGAGGACTCAGTGCATTGAAGAAGGTTGGTGATTTTAGTGCATTGAAGAGAGTTGGCTGTTTGCAGCATTCATTGAAGCTCAAACATTCCTTGTCCAGATAATCATTAGATCATTTAATAGGACATACACTTGTGCACAAACTCTACAACACTGTTAGTGTTCCCGAACTAGATTATTTTAAGGAATACGTTGTCTGAGTTTTCACACACCCACCTGAGTGAGATAAGTTCTTTTGAACTTGCCGCTCAAATACACTTGGTCAGATATTTGCTTTACGATTCATTAAACTATCTCTAGAATTTAGTCTTTGTATCCGGCAAAGCCGCTCTTGTAATAGACTAGGGATATTGAATAGTGCTCTTAACCCAAATCCAAGTTCTGACCAAACTTGGTAGAGGACGTAGCAGTATTTACACTGTGAACCTCTCCAAATCTCTGTGTCCTCTGTTACTTATTGTCCTTGCCGGTTGGAACTCTATCACCGGCAAATCATTACTGTTCTTACTGACTCAACTTCATTTCCATTGACCAATCTCTTGAAACTGCATTGAACTTTTAGAAACTACTTTGTGTTTAAACCAAGCTCTCAAAACCTTTTTATAAACTGATTTTGTGTGAGTTAAAACAAGTCATATCTTCTCCGCTGCGCTTACTGATAATAGTTTGCAATCTGATAAGTGACTTTGCATTTATAAAAGTGTTTCTTTGAAAAAGTTTTAATTAGGCTATTCACCCCCCCTCTAGCCTATTTTCCTACCAATTGGGCCTAACAATTGGTATCAGAGCTTGGAATTTTGAAAGAAATTTCCAAGCTTTGCAGCTTGTATTGCCGATACCATGGCAGGAAAAATCATGCAGTCGTTCAATATCACTACCATTCCGTTGTTGAACGTCAATGAGTTTGGTGTCTGGAAATCTCGTATGATAAAGTATATGAACTCAATTGATGACCGGTTAATGCAAGTAATAGAAGGTGGTCCAATCATTCCTCTAAAGGTCTCAACCACCTACCGACCAATTCCTTCCACTCCTCTGACTGCTCATGCTGATCAAGACACTGAACAAGAAACGCATGTTCAAGTTGATGAAACCTTGATTGAAAAACCTAGAGAAGAATGGACTGATGAAGTCAAACTTTCAGTTGCTCTAGATGGAAAGGTGTGCCACATTATCTCATGTGGATTGGACGACAAGCAATATAAACTGATTGACTTGTGCTCCACGGCTCAACAATGCTGGAACAAACTCCTTGCATACTTTGAAGGAGATGAGCAGGTGAAAGACAACAGACTCTACGACTGCATTGCGGAGTTTGAATCTTTCAAGAAACTAGATGGTGAATCTCTAAGAAGTGCCTACGACAGATTCTGCGAGGTAAGTAATTTATGTGCTTCATTAGGTAAAGTGTATACTATGAAAGATCTTAATATTCGTTTTCTAAGTTCTTTAGGAAATGAGTATCATACTAAGGTCACTGCTGTTAGAGAAGTTAGATACTTAAACAAGACCTCTATTCAGAATCTTGTGTCTAGTCTGTTCTTGTATGAGAGAGAACTGCAAAAACTTAACGTTCTAGACAAAAATTTCAAAAACTTGTCTCTATCAGCTCAATCTCAGGTATCCTTTCCTTCAACCAAATTCCCTCCTATAGATCCCCATCAAACACCCTGCTATTCAAAAACCTCAGAAACACCTTCAGAACAAACAATGGAAGAAGACGAATTTGCCGCCTTCGCCAGAAACTACAAGAGGTACAAAGACTTCAAAAAGATGCAAAAAGGAAGTCACCAGCAACAGAAATCTTTTACACCACCATTTCAAAAATCAGCAAGCTACAACAAACCAAGTACCAGTGCTACCGATGGCAAAAACAGCAAAGGTGATCTTGTCTGCTTCAACTGCAGAAAACCTGGTCACTTTGCCTCAAAATGTCCTCAGCCAAAGTATGAATACGTGAGGAAATCAGTAAACAAGAGATATCCAAAGTCTCGAAGTTATGTTGCCGATGATAGCATAGAAAAAGCCTTGCCGGTCTGGTGTGAAACCGATTCAGACGATGATGCCGATGAAGATGAGGATGCCGATGTAAGTTTCATGGCATTAGATTCAGATGATGCCGATCTTTCATCCTTGCCGACTCCAATCTACCGAGATCCCTCGCCGCCAAAGACTCCAGTCAAAGAAATACCAACTGGAAGAGCTCAACCATACTTCAAGGAAGTAAGCATCAAAGAAGGAAATCCAATAGGATACAAGGTTCATCAAGTGGGAACTTCACTCTATGGACAGTGTAACTCCTCTCACTTCAATGCTTCTAAAACAAAACCCTTGCCGATGACAAGAAAATTCTCATTCACCGAACATCCCAATATTGCCAAAAGCCTTTCGAAACCCATCTCTTCCCTATCTGACTTCTCACCTGAACCCATTTTCTCTACTCCCAAAGATTCAGCCGACCCTCTTCCAGAATTATCTAAGGCTGAGATGGTAGAGACAATGGATGAACTTTTTATTGATTTTGAGAAGCTGAGTAGCGTTCATAAAGTGATGGCTGCTGATTTCAAAAGAATTTCTAACGAGAATAGCTCGCTTATGTCTGAACTTTCAGTTCTCAAAGGACACGAGCTTGAGTCTATTTCTTTAAAAAAGGAAAACCTGGATCTCAAATGCCAAGTAGCAGTATTGATAGCTCAGATCGAAGATCTTGTGAAAAGAAACAATCATCTCTCAAGGATTGTTGACTCTTACACAAAATCTAGAGTTGCTGTTGAAACAATCCTACAGACCCAAATGTCATATAAGGACCAATCTGGGTTAGGATTTGATTCCAGCAGCAGTAGCTCTACTGAAACTTGTGCTACCGAGAAAAAGGATGAGAAAGTTGAATGTAGTCCTGTTAACTCAGTGCATAAGGATGCTAAGCCAATATACAGTGCTGTGGCAATGAAGTATCCTAAGAACCAGAACAAAAGGAATGATAAGCACAAACAAAGGTATGTTAAGGTTGCTGATACTGAGTCTGCCGATAACGCTATTCTTGGTGAATACATCAGCAGAGCAAGTGCTGCCGATCTGACCTCCTCTGCTGCCGATGGACAAGTGCCTAAAAAGGTAACTGCCAAAGGTAAACAGAATGGAAAGAAAGGCAATACTAGCACCTTTAAACCTACTAAGTTTGTGCCTGCACAATTCCCTAGTTCTGCCGATGCACTGACTAAACAGAATGATGTTCTACCGACTCCACAGCCTATCATTCAAGTGAGATGTTCTAATTGTTTTGATTATGGTCACAAGGCTCATGAATGCCTCTTGAAGCACCTATCTGGACCCACTGAGGTTACATCCTCTAGTGGTGGCCAGATGTGGTTGCCAAAGAGGAACTAACCCCCGGACCCAAGAATAAGGGGGACCATAAGCATACTGTTTTATTTTAGGAATGCTTAATGGCCTCAACTGGTGCAAGAAAGGATTTGTGGATTCTAGATAGTGGCTGCTCAAGACATATGACAGGATTTGCAGATCTTCTTGCCGATATTATTGAAGCATCAGGTCCCCCAGTAGTGTTTGGTGATAATGCCAAAGGAAAAATCGTCGGTATAGGTACCATCAAGAGAGGTGCAGTTACTGTACAGAAGGTCTCTCTAGTGGATGGTCTGAAACACAACCTTCTATCAATATCACAATTCTGTGATAAAGGAATGCAATGCGTATTTACTACTTCCAGTTGCTATGTGAAAGACATTGCTTCCAATGAAACTCATCTCACTGCCAAACGTAAAGGTAACATTTATGCAGTAGACTTAAGTGCTATTACTGGTGTTGCTAATGTTTGTTTTGTAGCTAAGAACATCAGTGAGAACTCATGGCTATGGCACAAGAGACTCAGTCACTTGAACTTCAAATATCTATCCAAGCTTGCCGGTTCAAATCTTGTTACCGGTCTGCCTCAAGTGTCTACTGATCAAGAAAAGAAATGCAAGGCCTGCCAGCTTGGAAAACAACATAAGTCATCTTTCCGAAGCAAGCCCTGCATGTCAACTTCTAAGTGCCTCCAATTGCTACATATGGATCTATTTGGCCCCATAACTACAGCAAGTATCGGGGGAAGTAGATACACCTTGGTTGTAGTAGATGATTTCTCTAGATATACTTGGGTGGAAACCTTCAGTCACAAAGATGACACCTATGCTGTTGCCACCAAGTTATTCATCCTACTACAAACTCAGAAAGAAAGCGATATCATCAGTATGAGATCAGACAACGGCACTGAATTCAAGAACAATGGTATTGCTCAGTACTGTGATGATCATGGTATAGACCACAACTTCTCAGCTGCCGGTACACCAGAACAAAATGGTGTTGTTGAGAGGAAGAACAGAACTCCCATTGAAGCTGGTAAGACCATGATTGCCGAAGCCAGGCTGCCGAAGTACTTTTGGGCTGAAGCGATCAATACAGCCTGCTTCACCCAGAACAGATCTCTAATCAACAAATTCCATAACAAGACTCCTTATGAACTCTGGAGAGGCAGAATTCCCAACATTGGATTCTTCAAGATATTCGGCTGCAAATGTTACGTGCTATACAATGGAAAAGAGCACAGAGGTAAATTTGATGAGAAAGCTGATGAAGGAATCTTTGTTGGATACGCTAAACACAGTAAGGCCTTTCGAGTTTTCAATAAGAAACTTTTGAAAATTGTTGAATCTGTTCATGTAACCTTTGATGAATTTGATTTGTTAGAGTCTGACAAGGCTCCAAATAGTACTAATGTGCCCAGTGCTCATGAGACAGGTGAATCCAGTAATACTAATCCTGCAGATCAAGTACCAGCTGCTGATCCAGTCATTTCAGCAGAAGAATCAGCAGATGCTCCGTATTTTCCTTCATCAGCAGAACCAGAACCTGCTGATGAATTTCATAATCCGTTTGCCGATGCAAACTCTACTGATCATCCTGAAGACAGATCTAGCCCTCAACCAATTTTTGTTATAAGACCTAATCCTCCAAGCTTTCATCCACCTCTCACTCAAAGTTCTTCAAAATCGATACTACTTTATTTGTTGCCAAGCATAAGGGTCATTCATTGTTTGTTCAAATATATGTCGATGATATTATTTTTGGTTCCACTAATGAATCACTTTGCAAGAGATTTGAGAAACTGATGCAGAGCAAGTTCGAGATGAGCATGATGGGTGAACTAACATATTTCCTTGGACTTCAAGTCAAACAAACCCATGAAGGAATATTCATCAGTCAAGCCAAGTATGCCAAAGAACTTATCAAGAAGTTTGGCTTTGACAATGCTCACTCTCAAAGCACACCGATGGGAACTAACATTCACTTAGATAAGGATGAGTCTGGTAAGAAAGTAGATGTAACAGTCTACCGAGGTATGATCGGCTCACTCCTCTATCTTACTGCCAGTAGACCGATATTATGTTTGTTGTTTGTGTTTGTGCCAGGTTTCAAGCTGACCCTAGGGAATCCCATCTGCAGGCTGTAAAACGTATAATTAAATATTTATGTGGCACTGCTAACCTTGGATTATGGTATGCAAGAGATTCATCTTTCAATCTAATAGGTTATTCAGATGCAGACTTTGCAGCTTGTAGGGTGACCAGAAAGAGTACAAGTGGAACTTACCAATTTCTTGGTGATAGATTGGTGTCTTGGTCCTGTAAGAAGCAAGCATCAATTTTCACTTCCACTACTGAAGCTGAGTACATAGCTGCCGGCAGTTGCTGTTCACAGATTCTATGGATGAAGCAGCAGCTGGTTGACTATGAAGTTCCATCTCAAATTTGTCCCATCTATTATGACAACCAATCAGCAATTTCAGTATCAAACAATCCGGTCATGCATTCCAAAACCAAGCACATAGACATCAAATACCACTTCCTGAAGGAACATGTTGAAAAAGGGAATGTTGTGCTGCTCAAAGTCCATACCGATTTCCAAAGAGCAGACATACTAACAAAGCCCTTGGATCAGAAAAGATTTGAATTCCTCAGAGGTGAATTGGGTATGATTGATTTTTATGGTTAAAATTGTGCTAACTTTGCTACTTGTGTTAGTCTGCCGATCAAATCAGCAGAGCATCAATTATCTTGCCGACTACGAACCTGCCGACAAAATCTTGCCGATCGAAATTTGTCAAAATCATCTTGCCGATTCTATCTATATACCTTGACGATTCAATATCTTGCCGATTCAATCATTTTGCCGATTCAAGCTATCTTGCCGATTGGTAAAATCAAATCAGCACGTCTCTGCAAAAGATAAGATTCCTGACACATGACGTAAGCAATCAAATCAAAGGTACATCGGTCACACCATCTCCCTGACACGTGTGTGTACCTTTCTTATCCAAAATCGTGTCAAGATGTATTCCATTTAATGCGATACATCAGCAAGGTAAACAGGTCATCATCACTTCTATTTTATTTTTGACTAATTTACCCTTTCTCCCTCTTACTTTTAACTGTTCACCTTACTGATTTGTGTGCGCATTAATTTTTGCGTGCGCACGTTCTCCGAGATTATAGGTACAGTTATTTCTCTCCCTTGCCCTCTCATATTCTCTCTCTCCACCATAACATATATAACGCCTTTCAAAATTCCATTAAGCTTTTTCTCCGCCATTTTTTTCTCTCTACTCTCTATTCTCTCTATCTCTCCTCTTTCCAGATTATCAGTTCATCGTTTTATTTGTTCATCTATTCATAATCTGGTAAGTGTTAATGTTATACTCTGCTCATTTCTAATCATTTATGGTTTGATTTGTCTTTATTTCTAACATTGAGAGTTGTTTGAGTAATTTTGCAGACAATGTCCGGTGAAAAAGATATCTACGGAGGCTATGTTGACTCCGACTACTTCAACGACGAAGCCGACGGGGTTTTCTTGAAGAATCTTCTTATTGGGTCCTTGCTTGATTCGTTCATCACTCCATCAGGAGTTAGTTCAGTATTTGTGGATCTTGTCAAAGAATTCTTCTCCAACTCCTCTGTTGTCCACTCTCGTGCTGACTCCTACATGTAAAAGTATTATATTATCAATAAAAATGTGTTACAATTTTGTCTACCAAAATGTTACATTTACTTGTACAAACAATTACATTCATGTGTATAAGCTGTTATTTTTCAAATGCTACTTTCTTTCAAAAAAATAAAATTAAAATACTCTAGTTCTTTTATTCTTCAAAAACACTATTACATGTCAGTATAAAGACAATTATATTTAGTTGTAGTTAGTATTACACGTAATTATAGTTAGTATTATAGTTAAAAGATGAGTAAAATGAATGGGTTTTTTTTTTTTTTTTTTGTAAAACAGCTGTTACATTTACTTATAAATAATATTATATATAAGTAATACAATTGTTACATTTGGTTATAGTAAGTATTACTTTTGACGAATGAAAAAACAAAAAACAAACCATTTTTTTTAAATACCCGGATCATGGGTCGACAAGTCTTTACTATGAAATGGGTCTACAATATTTTCACATGAGACCAGCTCAATGAGTATAACTCTTACAATTATAATTTTTAATTAGACAAGAAGTAGAGAGACCATTAAAATTGAGTAAAAAATATATAACGGCTCAAAAGTAAACATAAGCGTGATTAAGATGGTAGCGGAGTATATTGAAAGTTTTACTTTAAAATTTAAAATCAATGAGTGATAAGGGATATATATATATATATATATATATATATATATATATATATATATATATATATATATATATATATATATATATATATATCAGAGTGGATCGATTCTAACATAAAAATCTATATATATATATATATATATATATATATATATATATAAAAAGTTGGCCAAAAGAGCTATGGTATTGACATGTGGACAAACAATGGAGAAAGCTTGCATTTGGAGAAGCCACATCAACAACATACTAATAAATAAGTGACTTTTCATTTTCTTTTCATTAGCTAATACTATTAGCTAATAATAATAGTTACTAAAAAGGGTAACTATTATAGTAACTATTACTATTATTAGTAATAGTTAACTATAATAGTTATGTTGGTAGTGGTGCCCTAGGCATGTTTAATAAACATTGTAATTGTTATCATTTATTTCATATCTATAAAGAGGTATAAAGGCTAAATGATCATGGGATGATCATGTTAGATTTATGGGTACTTGTTTGGAACAAGGTACTGGACATGACCCGCTGTATGAGATTTATGTCATGGTCTATGTCGTACATATATCTCATATTAGTTATGTCATTTGAATCCTTAGACATGAAGTTATTATAGTCTTCCACTTGATGAACATTATGTTTGACATATTCAAACGCTATCTTAACACGGTAGTTATAAAGAGTATGATTGGCATAATCGGATTCCCGTTGGGAAGAATAATAAGCTAAATGGATTTGTCCCTCCACAGAGAGATGTCAAGCTTGGGCCCCTCGAAGGAATGATGTTGATGAAATGTTCGGCCGGACTCAAATGGATTGATTGGATCAATAGCATTTGAATTATCAACATATTCAGAATCGAGAAAGTATTGAACAAAACAAGTTGACTGTTTGACCATTACTTGTGTTCAATGACATCGTGGATAAAGGGATTATGACATATTCTAAAGGAATGCGAACTTGTATCTAGTTATACTATTTGGGTAGGTATGACGGTTTGCTAGAACCTAATCATATCTTATGGAATCATGTTTGAGCCCATTGCCAACTTAGTATAATCCTAGAGGGTCACACACAATAGAACGAATCTTATATAAAAGGACTATATTGGCATTTAGGGTCGGAGGACCTCCAAGGAATTTCTGGAAAGTTTTGGGCCTCCTGGTCAACCAAGCGGGCGCTTGGGTTGCACCAGGCGGGCGCCTGTTCAAGCCGGAAAGGAACTGGACTTTCTGCCCAAACAGGCGGGCGCCTGGGTGGTACCAGGCGGGCGCCTGGTGCTGCCGATTGGAAATTTCCTGATTTGATTAGGAATTGTTTTTGGCACAAGATTCCTATTTGGAATAGGTCTTTTAATTGTGTATAAAAACCCCAATTCGGCCAGACCATATTGACAAGTGCTTTTGTGAGTCTCAAAGAGTTTGAGAGAGATTTTATTTTGTTCTAAGATATCCTTGATTGAGGAACAAAATAGTTCACAAATAAATTCCATATAGTTCTTTATTAAATTGTGAAAGTGTGTTTCATAATATTGGTCTAGCAACCAAGATCAAAGAATCTCCTTTGATATTCGTTCGAAGTGTGGATACCGCTAGAGGGTGAAAATCATCATCTTCAAAGTTCGTGTTCAAGCTTTGTGATCGTGATCAAGTCTTCAAATCTCCACCAAAGACCAAGAGAAAATTTGATAGCTGTCAAGGGTTAGTTATTCCTCTATTCATCTTGTTGTATTTGATTTAATCGTATGAACGGATCCATGGCTTTGGGTTTCTTAAAATTTTAAATTGCAATATTCCGCTGCGCATGTTACTTGAAAACCCAACAGTGGTATCAGAGCCCCGTTCATGTTGATTAATTCAATCCATGTGGAATTGTGAATACAATTGGCCTACGTTCATCGAGACCATCTATTGCTTAGTTTCGGCCACATGGACTACTTTCTTGGTTTCTTGAATTAGTGCGGGATTGTGGTTTCCTAATGGCTTAGTTCGACCGCACTTCTTGTTGTCTTGATTTGGAGATAATAACCGAAGTTGAAATAGTCTCATCCTCATAATTATAGAGAAACTAATGACACATAAATATCATGCTTAAATTAATGGAGATTAATTTAGTGGCTAAACTTGATGTGTAACATGTTTATATTATGTGCTCATAAATGTGTTATATGCTATATGTGATGAACCTTCAAAGAAAGTTTTAAGTCTTTTTGCCATGCCATGATTAAAACACTTGTTTATACATGAGTAATTTTATGTGGGCTCGCCAAAGCGAGGTGCATTGATTTTATTCATGTTTGAGCAAGATGAGTGAATAAGAGTTTCCTATGCGTTTAAAATAGTTTGACTTAATTAAGCGTCAAAACAGTTTTGGGCTTAAGGCAAAGATGAGATTTAACATGCTTTTTGAAATTGGATTTCTTAAAGAATCTCATGAAAAGAACTGAGAGTCATATGAGATATGATTGACAAGAGTTGTCTACCTAATTGATTTAATTTTGAGCGGTGCGCCAAAGCGTACTCAAAATTAGATTAAAGCGGGATCTCAACCCATTTAAATTATACTATACATTGGATGTATATAGAAGGTTGTATAATTTAGTGGGAGTATTTTGTTTTAAAATACATAAATTATCTCTTTAATAAAAATCGGTACTTATTAAATTTTGGAAATTTTGCATATTTGTAGATAATGACTAATAACACTCCATCAATGTCGTTGCGATCGATCGTTGAGAAGGATAAGCTCGAAGAGAATGGTACCAACTTTATGGATTGGATCCGTAGCATAAGAATTGTTCTTAGGCAAGAAGATAAGTTGTACATTCTCGATGGGCCTCTCCCCGCTGAACCACCGCCTACTGCCCCTAGGGTAGAAAGAGACAATTACAAGAAACATCGTAATGATTCTAGAGATGTAAGTTGTCTCATGCTTGCTTCTATGTGTTCAAAACTCCAACAAAGTTTGGAACATTTGGAAGCCTATGAGATAGGCGTGGAGTTGAGAACCATGTTTCAAGAGCAAGCTAGGCAAGAGAGGTACAAGACCATTGTTGCATTCACTACTAGCAAAATGAATGAAGGGCAACAAGTGAGTCCTCACTTTCTTAAAATGAAAGGTTATGTAGAGCACCTTGAGAAACTTGGCTATCCAATCCCATTGGAGCTAGCCACGGATCTCATTCTTAATTCATTGCCTAAAAGTTATAATCAGTTTGTGATGAATTATAACATGTATGGAATGGATAAGAATCTCTCTGAGTTGCATGGGATGCTCAAAACTGCAGAGATGAAAATTGTGGAGAAAGGTTCTCCCGTGCTCTTGGTTCATGATGGGAAGAAGGCTAGTGCCAAAGGAAAGGGTAAGAAAGTTGTCAAACCCAAAATAAGCAAGGCAAAGGTTGCCAAGGCTTCTGAGGCAAAACCTGATTCACAAAAGGATGCAATCTGTTTCCACTGTCAAGAAATTGGTCATTGGAAACGTAATTGCAAGGCTTTCTTGGAAGAGCAAAAGAAGAAGAAGGGCAGCAAAGCTGCGTCGACTTCAGGTATCTATATGATAGATATTCTCCTTTCTACCACTGATTCTTAGGTATTGGATACCGGATGTGGTTCTCACATTTGTCTAAATGTGCAGGGACTAAAGAATAGGAGACTGCTTAAAGAAGGTGAAGTAGATCTACGCGTGGGGAATGGAGCAAGAGTTGCTGCATTAGCCGTAGGGACTTATGAAGTCACTTTACCTTCCGGATTAATTCTTGTTTTGAACAATTGTTATTATGTTCCGGATTTAAGCAGAAATATTATTTCAATTTCTTGTTTGGATAATGAAGGTTTTAAGTTTCTTATTGAGAATAAGAAATTTTCTATTTATTTAAATGATGTGCTTTATGGTATTGCTAATTCATTTAATGGCCTTTATATCTTGGATGTCAAGAATGAAAATAATGTCTATCATGTAAATAAGAAATCTAAACCTAATGATGTAAATCATACTTATTTGTGGCATTGCCGTCTTGGTCATATTAATGAGAAGCGTATCTCAAAACTCCATTGGGACGGACTTTTGGGTTCATGTGACTTAGAGTCATATGATACTTGCGAGTCGTGTCTTCTTGGAAAAATGACTAAGACACCTTTTACCAAGCTAGGTGAAAGGGCAAGCGACTTATTGGGGTTGATACATTCCGATGTATGCGGACCATTAAGTAGCAATGCTAGGGGAGGATTTCAATACTTCATAACCTTCACTGATGATTATAGTAGATTTGGGTATGTTTACCTAATGAAACATAAAAGTGAAGCATTTGAGATATTTAGAATATTTCAAAATGAAGTAGAAAAACAACTTGGCAAAAGTATAAAGGCACTTCGATCAGATCGTGGTGGAGAATACTTGAGTCAAGAATTTGATGATCATCTAAAGAATTGTGGAATAGTTTCACAATTGACTCCACCCGGAACACCACAATGGAATGGTGTGTCCGAGAGGAGGAATCGGACTTTGTTAGACATGGTTCGATCAATGATGAGTCAAGTTGATCTTCCAATATCCTTTTGGGGTTACGCCCTAGAAACCGCTGCTTTCACACTAAATCGTGTTCCAACTAAATCGGTTCAAAAGACTCCATATGAGATGTGGAGCGGAAAGAAGCCTTGTCTGTCTTTCATGAAGATTTGGGGTTGCGAAGCTTTTGTCAAAAGACTTGTCTCAGACAAACTTGCACACAAATCTGATAAATGTAATTTCGTGGGATATCCTAAGGAAACTAAAGGATATTACTTTTACAACCATGAGGACAACAAAGTGTTTGTTGCCCGAACTGGTGTCTTTCTAGAGAAAGAGTTTCTCTCCAAAGAAATCAGTGGGAGTAAAATAAATCTTGAAGAAATTCGAGACCCAGAAAATAACATTGAACCAATAGTGGAACAAGAACAAGAACCACAAGGAGTTGTGGAAACTGTTCAAAATACACAAGCAACTCGCAGATCTAGTAGGTTACGATCCGAGCCCGAGAGATATGGATTTCTCGTAACGGATAGTAATGAGGTAGAAATCATTGAGAATGATGAACCGTTAACCTACCAAGAGGCGATGTCTTCTCCTGATTCGGACAAGTGGCTTGGAGCCATGGAATCCGAATTGCAATCCATGCAAGACAATCAAGTTTGGAATTTGATTGATGCGCCCGAAGGTGTAAAAACCATAGGATGCAAATGGGTCTTCAAGAAGAAGACTGACATGGATGGGAAGGTGCATACTTACAAAGCTAGGCTTGTAGCGAAAGGTTATAGGCAAGTTCATGGTATTGACTATGATGAGACCTTTTCACCCGTAGCAATGATCAAGTCTATAAGAATTTTGCTTGCCATTGCCGCATATCATGACTATGAAATATGGCAGATGGACGTCAAAACCGCTTTCCTGAATGGAAAACTTCAAGAGGATGTGTATATGACACAACCAGAAGGTTTTGAACAAGATTCTAAGGTATGCAAATTGCAAAGATCCATCTATGGATTGAAGCAAGCTTCTAGGAGTTGGAATCTCCGTTTTGATGAATCGGTCAAAGAGTTTGGTTTCATCAAGAACGAAGATGAGCCTTGTGTATACAAGAAGATTAGTGGGAGCATAGTGCTATTCCTTATTTTATATGTGGATGACATATTGCTCATTGGAAACGACATTCCTACACTTCAGTCTGTGAAGACTTGGTTAGGAAAGTGCTTCGCAATGAAAGATATGGGTGAAGCCGCATATATTCTTGGCATTAAGATCTATAGAGATAGATCAAGGAGGCTACTTGGTTTAAGCCAAAGTACATACATTGACAAGGTCATTAGAAGATTCCGTATGGAAAATTCTAAGAGAGGCACCTTGCCCGTGTTACATGGAGTTTCTCTAAGCAAGACTTAATGTCCTAAGACAAAAGATGAGCGTGAGAAAATGAATGATGTTCCATATATTTCGGCAATTGGGTCCATCATGTATGCCATGATTTGTACTAGGCCGGATGTATCTTATGCTTTGAGCATGACAAGTAGATATCAATCCGACCCTGGCGAAAATCACTGGATAGCTGTAAAAGCAATTCTTAAGTACTTGAGAAGAACTAAAGACTCGTTTTTGGACTATGGAGGAATGGAAGATGATCTCGTTGTAAATGCTTACACGGATGCAAGCTTCCAAACCGACAAAGATGATAGCCGATCGCAATCGGGTTTTGTGTTTATGTTAAATGGTGGAGCTGTAAGCTGGAAGAGTTCCAAGCAAAGTACAACCGCTGATTCTACAACAGAAGCTGAGTATATTGCTGCATCGGATGCTGCAAAGGAAGTTGTTTGGATTAAGAAGTTCATAACTGAACTTGAAGTGGTTCCTAGTATTGCTAATCCAATAGACCTTTATTGCGACAATAATGGTGCTATTGCTCAAGCAAAGGAACCAAGAGCACATCAGAAATCCAAACACATACTTAGGCGTTTTCATATCATTCGAGAAATCGTTGATAGGGGAGACGTAAATATATGCAGAGTACCTACTGATGACAATGTTGCGGACCCGCTAACAAAGGGACTTCCACAAGCTAAACATGATGGTCATGTTAGGTCCATGGGTATTAGATACATGGGAGATTGGGCCTAGGGCAAGTGGGAGATTGTTGGTAGTGGTGCCCTAGGCATGTTTAATAAACATTGTAATTGTTATCATTTATTTCATATCTATAAAGAGATGTTTTGATTATTATTGTTGTCCATGTTTACTTATAATAATCCCCGTCCCTAGTACTTGTTAAGCACTAGTATAAAGGCTAAATGATCATGGGATGATCATGTTAGATTTATGGGTACTTGTTTGGAACAAGGTACTGGACATGACCCGCTGTATGAGATTTATGTCATGGTCTATGTCGTACATATATCTCATATTAGTTATGTCATTTGAATCCTTAGACATGAAGTTATTATAGTCTTCCACTTGATGAACATTATGTTTGACATATTCAAACGCTATCTTAACACGGTAGTTATAAAGGGTATGATTGGAATAATCGGATTCCCGTTGGGAAGAATAATAAGCTAAATGGATTTGTCCCTCCACGGAGAGATGTCAAGCTTGGGCCCCTCGAAGGAATGATGTTGATGAAATGTTCGGCCGGACTCAAATGGATTGATTGGATCAATAGCATTTGAATTATCAACATATTCGGAATCGAGAAAGTATTGAACAAAACAAGTTGACTGTTTGACCATGACTTGTGTTCAATGACATCGTGGACAAAGGGATTATGACATATTCTAAAGGAATGCGAACTTGTATCTAGTTATACTATTTGGGTAGGTATGACGGTTTGCTAGAACCTAATCATATCTTATGGAATCATGTTTGAGCCCATTGCCAACTTAGTATAATCCTAGAGGGTCACACACAATAGAACGAATCTTATATAAAAGGACTATATTGGCATTTAGGGTCAGAGGACCTCCAAGGAATTTCTGGAAAGTTCTGGGCCTCCTGGTCAACCAAGCGGGCGCTTGGGTTGCACCAGGCGGGCGCCTGTTCAAGCCGGAAAGGAACTGGACTTTCTGCCCAAACAGGCGGGCGCCTGGGTGGTACCAGGCGGGCGCCTGGTGCTGCCGATTGGAAATTTCCTGATTTGATTAGGAATGGTTTTTGTCACAAGATTCCTATTTGGAATAGGTCTTAATTGTGTATAAAAACCCCAATTCGGCCAGACCATATTGACAAGTGCTTTTGTGAGTCTCAAAGAGTTTGAGAGAGATTTTATTTTGTTCTAAGATATCCTTGATTGAGGAACAAAATAGTTCACAAATAAATTCCATATAGTTCTTTATTAAATTGTGAAAGTGTGTTTCATAATATTGGTCTAGCAACCAAGATCAAAGAAGCTCCTTTGATATTCGTTCGAAGTGTGGATACCGCTAGAGGGTGAAAATCATCATCTTCAAAGTTCGTGTTCAAGCTTTGTGATCGTGATCAAGTCTTCAAATCTCCACCAAAGACCAAGAGAAAATTTGATAGCCGTCAAGGGTTAGTTATTCCTCTATTCATCTTGTTGTATTTGATTTAATCGTATGAACGGATCCATGGCTTTGGGTTTCTTAAAATTTTAAATTGCAATATTCCGCTGCGCATGTTACTTGGAAACCCAACAAGTTAACCATTATAGTTAACTATTACTCTTATTAGTAATAGTTACTATTATAGTTAACTATATTAGTTAACTATTACTATTAATAGTATTAGTTAACAATATTAGTTACAATACAAGTTAAATATTACTATTAATAGTATTAGGTAACTATAATATTTACTATTATAGTTAACTATATTAGTTAAATATTACTATTAATAGTATTAGTTAACTATAATAGTTACTACTATATTAGTTAACTATTACTATTAATAGTATTAGTTAACTATAATAGTTACTATATAGCTAATTATTACTATTAATAGTATTAGTTAACCATAATAGTTACTTTATAAGTTATTTTTTACTATTAATAGTATTGGTTAACTATAATAGGCTACATACATTAACTATTACTATTATTAGTATTAGTTGATTATAATAATTATTATATAAGTTAGATTATTAATTTTTAATATTAATTAATCATAATAGTTACTATATCAATTAACTATTACTATTAATAATATTATTTTATTATAATAATTATAATAATAATTATTATTATATAGACTAATCATTGCTATTAATATATATATTAACTATTACTATCAATGGTATTAATTAATTATAATAGTTATTATAATAATAGTAATCATATAGATTAATTTTTATTACTAATAGTATTAGTTAAATTGATGATTACTATATTAGTTAACTATAGTTAAAAGACATAGTATTGGTTTCCGTGCAGAGCACGGGTTACCCGCTAGTTGATAATAATAAATGATGATAATAATAAAAAATAAGTATCAAACTGAAATTTTGGAATGAATAGTAACCCGTGAATAGTAACTTTGAAAATTTTTGTAAAATAATTTGTAAATAACAATTGATAAGCAATTCTAAATACTCGAGGCAAGAGTAGAAGAACTTACTTTCTATTGATTTGTTGATGATATATATATATATATATATATATATATATATATATATATATATATATATGCTCAAATGAGAACCTAAATATCGTGAGAACCATGAGAACCAATAACCACAATTAGATTAAAATTGTTGAATGGTTGAGATTAAGACACAATAAGAAGGAGAAGCAATGGCATTTTCGAAATTAATCTAAACTATGAGGTAAAAAAATGGAGCTAGGCATTCCTTTCTTTGGCTATGATAAACGTCATATGTGAACCATCACTTAAAGGCATGCCACGTCATATGTGAGCCATCTCTTAAAGGCATGCTACGTCATCACCAATAATTTCCCTCAAATTTTAAAATAAAATATCTCAATATCTATAAGTCGATTTTTTTTTTCAAAAACACTGATTTTTTTGTCTCGACGAGACGATTCAAACTATATCCCTGAAGATAGGGTTTTTAAACAAAATATTAAATAACAATGAAATTTTAAAAATACACTTAGATGCAATAGGTAAACAGCTCTTGTATCCAATATCAAATGTGTTCAACAATCCACTTGGATACAATAGCTAAACAGCTCATGTATCCAATATCTGTGTTGAACAATCCACTTGAATACATTTAGCTATTGTATCCAAGTGAAATCGGTCAACCAATTCCACTTGAATACAAAAGCTATTTTAGCTAGTGTATCCAATAGCAATGTTGATATATTACCCTTAAATACAATCTATATTACAATACAAAGCAAGAATAACCGTTTTACAAAGAGAGGCTGGGATTGCTTCTCAAAATTCAATCGGACGGCCTAAGTTGATCCTAATAACCCATTCCCATGAAAACCGTCAGACAATTAACTCCCTCACGTAACCTCCCCCACTTTGTTAACTTATAGTGTATATTTTCTCCCCCCACTACTCGACTTAAAAGTTAATGTGATTTTGGGTTATGAAAAAGAGGAAATTGAGTTGAGGTTAAAGGGTTTTATGTGAGAGGACAAAATTAAATGAGATTCTTTTTTCCTTTTCATACTGTCACCGTGCCAGTGGCACGGGTAAGAATACTAGTAGGGAAACAATAGGGAAGTAGCTAATGTATCCAATAGCAATGTGTATGAACATTGTTGTTGGATACAATAGGTGTTTGCGTATTGTATCTAACTGAATTGTTATGAACATTGTATTGGATACAATAGGGAAGTAGCTAGTGTATCCAATAGCAATGCGTATGAAGATTGCTATTGGATACAATAGGTGTTTGCCTATTGTATCTAACTGAATTGTTATGAACATTGTATTGGATACAATAGGGAAGTAGCTAGTGTATCCGATAGCAATGTGTATGAATATTGCGCTGTTGGATATAATAGGTGTTTACCTATTGTATCTAACTGAATTGTTATGAACATTGTATTGGATACAATAGGGAAGTAGCTAGTGTATCCAATAGCAATATGTATAAACATTGCTGTTGGATACAATAGGTGTTTACCTATTGTATCTAACTGAATTGTTATTAACATTGTATTGGATACAATAGGGAAGTAGCTAGTGTATCCAATAGCAATGTGTATGAACATTGCTGTTGGATACAATAGGTGTTTGCCTATTGTATCTAACTGAATTGTTATAAACATTGTATTTGATGCAATAGCTATTTAGTATTTTGCCTATTTTTTCAAAATCATATCTTCAGGGATGTAGTTTGATTTGTCTCGTCGATACAAAAGAATCAGTGTTCTCGGATTAATTTTTCGATTTATAGTTAATGAGATATTTAATTTTAAAAATTTAGGGAAATTTTGGATGATGATGTAGCAAATTCTGGAACACACATGGTATTTTGCCCTTCCCTTTGTCTGACAACCTAATTACAAGATGCCACCGAATTTTTAAACTAAAAAGGTAATCTAAACCCTTGATTTATGTCTAATCCAATGGTTATCCTTGGTTCTCATGGTTTTTAGTTAATTGGGTTCTCATAGGAGCATGACCATATATATATATATATATATATATATATATACTGCTCAAATGAGAACCTAAATATCGTGAGAACCAATCATAACCATTAGATTAGAAAAAAAAATTAAGGGTCCATATGTTAGATACAATTGATATACTTAGATACACTACAAAAAATTCGATATTACACTTGGATACAATAGGTTAATAAGTATTGTATCTAAGTGTTGCACTTGGATACACAATGTTAAAAACTAATGTATCCAATTGTTTTTCGAAAATTAACTAATGTATCCAAGTGTATCCAATGTATCTAACATCTGGACCCTTGATTTTTTTTTTTTCTAATCTAATGGTTATGATTGGTGTATAGGGTCGCGCTCCTTTGAGAACCATTTTATATGAGAACCGTGAGAACCAATCATAACCATTAGATTAGAAAAAAAAATCAAGGGTCCAGATGTTAGATACATTGGATACACTTGGATACATTAGTTAATTTTCGAAAGACAATTGGATACATTAGTTTTTAACATAGTGTATCCAAGTGCAACACTTAGATACAATACTTATTAACCTATTGTATCCAAGTGTAATATCGAATTTTTTGTAATGTATCTAAGTGTATCAATTGTATCTAACATATGGACCCTTGATTTTTTTTTTCTAATCTAATGGTTATGGTTGGTTCTCACGGTTTTCACGATATTTAGGTTCTCATTTGAGCACCTACATATATATATATATATATATATATATATATATATATATATATATATGTGGTCGCGCTCCTGTGAGAACCATTTTATATGAGAACCGTGAGAACCAATCATAACCATTAGATTAAAAAAAAATTTAAGGGTCCAGATGTTAGATACATTGGATACACTCGGATACATTAGTTAATTTTTGAAAAACAATTGGATACATTAGTTTTTAACATAGTGTATCCAAGTGCAACACTTAGATACAATACTTATTAACCTATTGTATCAAAGTGTAATCGAATTTTTTGCAATGTATCTAAGTGTATCAATTGTATCTAACATATGGACCCTTGATTTTTTTTCTAATCTAATGGTTATGATTGGTTCTCACGGTTCTCACGATATTTAAGTTCTCATTTGAGCACCTACCTACATATATATATATATATATATATATATATATATATATATATATATATATATATATATATATTATTTTCTAATAATCAGTAGAGTAGGTTTTGGGGAAATTAGTTTCTCTATAAATTATAAAAAGTTCAATTTTAAATATAGTCTCACCTTTAAAATAGTAAATTTAAGCTTTAAAAAACAGTGAATTTAAATTTTAAAACAAATAAAAATAAAATAGCAAGTTTAATCCTAAAATTAAAACAGTAAGTTGCAAACTTGCAATTTGCCCCCAAATCTAGTGACTCCAATAATCTTTGGTCCACCCCATTCAACCTCATGCTGACCTAATCTTGACTTCATCCTCACAATAATCCAAACTATGCTCCTGGGACCCACTAGGTGGAGATTATTGATTGACACGTGCCTAGAGCTCATGATATACACTACTAATACCACGGGTTTCATTGAATTAACCAGGCATGCCCAAAAACTGGTTTAAAAAAAAAAAAAAAAAAAAAAACTGGTTAAAAAAAACCAGGCATGCCCAAATTTTGAGTTTCTTGTTCTTTTTGGAATTGACCTTACTTATCTGGGCTAGTCTATGCATAGTGCATACCTTTACTAGAATAGCAAATGAGTCAACTCGTTGACTTTCTTCAAGGTTTGAGTACTAGGGTGTTACTCCATTTCTCTCCGAATAAATGTCATATTTTCTATTTTCGTTTATCTCAACATAAATTAACTTTGATCGGACATTGGTGTTTATCTAATTATTTTAGTGAAATTCTAAAAATTATAATTGACAAATCATTAAGTGCTTTAATTAATAATAATTTGTAATATTTTATTGTTATTATTAGATTGACAAAGTTCATTTTGTTGACCATAAAAAATCAAAATGAGACTATCTTTTTTGGACAGAGGGAGTATCGTTTTATTAAAAATAAGGTATCAAGTTTGGTGTTCTTTCTATACTACTTATTCTAATAAGCACAAGCAGAGCAATGTCACAGAAAGTGTCACTCTACCCATAAAAATAGATTGAGACAATCAAGAAAATATAGCTAAAATTAAAAGCATTGACTTATCAACTACTCCATCCGTCCCAAAATGATCTTTACATTTGACTATTCAAACTTTTTAAGGATATGAACACTTGATTCACTAGTCATGTTTTGTTTGGGCACTTTTAAGTCTAGGTTGTAGAAATGTGAAGAATTTTTTGTAACAATGAAAAATATCAAATGAGAAGATCATTTTGGGACGGATGGAGTATAATACTTATTCTGAGAAAAATGGAGTAACTGAATTTTGTAACCCGATTCAAACTCGGGTGAGCGATTTGTTATGAATTAAACTGTAATATCTCAAGAAAGAAAAATTGAACACAAAAAGTAACTCTTACTCCCTTACCTTTAAATATTTTTAAATGAATGTCCATATAAAAAATTATCCCCAAAAAATAATTTTATTGGAAAAAACTTTGTCATTAGACAGTTGTTTACTAATTTTTCCTAGTTTAGTTTCCTTATACTTGCAGAAGTATGAATAGCAGATTACATCCGTACATATAAATCTTTGCCACTAAATTGTAAAAAAGTAACTCTTAGAAGTATACATGGGGTAAGAAGAAGCGAGAGGCCTGAGTGTTAGCATGGACTGGACTGGGCCGGCAATGGACTATGTTGGAGGTTCCACTTTAAAACGAATTGGTGATAAGGGGAGTAACTCCTCAAGTCTATATACCGGTCCATGTTTCTCTCTTTAGAAGATGTGGGATAATTGTCTCTTACACGCCCCCTCACGTGTAGCCGTGCTTTGCCAAGGCTTACAACGTGGACTTGTTAATCGGGTGCGCAGAGCAAAATCGTGGGCAGTTGGGCCTGCACGTGTCCCATATAGAAGCAGCGGAAGTCAGGCCACCATAGATCGGTGGCTCTGATACCATCTTAGAAGTATAGATGGGGTAAGAAGAAGCGAGAGGTCCAAGTGTTAGCATGGGCTGGACTGGGCCGGCAATGGACTATGTTAGAGGTTTCACCTTAAAACCAATTGGTGATAAGGAGAGTAACTCCTCAAGTCTATACTCCCTTTGTTTCATGTGAATTGAGACTTATTTCCCTTTTCGTCCGTTTCACCTCAATTGAGACTACTCAAAATGGCAAACTTTTTAATATTTTATATTCACCCAACCTCACCTATTTAACCCCACTAATTCTTTCTCTTCATATTCCACCACTCATTTTATCCATTCAACACTACTATTTACCACACTCATTCTCTCTCTTCATTTTCCACCACACATTCACTACTTTCTCTTATTTATTGTGCTTTTTTTTTTGTCTCAATTCACATGAAACAGAGGGAGTATACCGGTCCATGTTTCTCTTTTTAGAAGATGTGGGATAATTGTCTCTTACAGTAACTATTTTCAGAATGTTTCTTAAAATAAAATTTGGATATTTATATAAAAAATGTGAATTAAAAAAAGATGCTGAAAAATAAGTGTTGTGAATTGGAATGATAAAGAAAGTGAGGTAGAAAATAGTAAGTACCGATGAGCTTATAGCTCAATGGTATCCGGTAGAAGGATAGAGTCCTCTATTTGCAGAGGTCTCAGGTTCGACTCCCGTAGGGAGCATGTGGAGAACCTTTATCCTTCCTTCTTATCCTTCAAGCCCCATAGAGGGTACCCCTTATGTAGGGGAGTTTGTGCTAACAGGTGATCGTTCAGATGGCGCGGGGACGTCTATGGCAAGGAGGCTACCAGATGGCGCGGGGACGTCTCTGAGAGATTTCTAGAGAGGCAAGTATCACTGTCATAGATTCCAATATAGGAATTTGTAATAGATAGGGCAATAGATCTGTAATAGACTTCATAGGAGCCTGTAACACGATGTCAATTGCCTTAAATGATATGATACAAACTTTGAAAAAAAAAAGAATAGTAAGTGAATAGTTGTGTGTGAGTGAGAATGAGAGAGAAAGTGGAGTAAATATTTTACTTTTTAGAAAAAAAATATATGGTACTTTTCAATAAAATGTCTAAAATGATAAAAATGAGTAATTTGTTTTGTAACAGAGAGAGTATATATATGTGTATCCAACAAAATTACTAAAAATTATAGTCATATGTACTCCTTCTATCTCATTTTAAATTTCAAAAAATAATTGAGTAAAAAAAAAGTGATGTGTTGTGAGTGTTGATGATTTGATAGAAGAGAGAAAGTGGGGGTAGGGAATAGTTAGTATATACTCCTTCTGTCCCATAACGATGTGAACATTTTGATTTTTTTGGTCAACTGAGTCGATCTTTGACCATAATCTTATGAATATCTAAAATATATTTATGCAATTCTAAAAAAAATTATTGATAATAATTTTAATGATGAAACAATAACACTTTTTAGAATTTACATAAAGATATTTAAATATTTATAAAATTATGGTCAAAGATTAATACATTTGACCAAAAAAACGATTTGTCCACATTGTTATGAGATGAAGGGAGTAATTGTTGTGAGTATGACATGTGGGGTCCACAAATAAAAAAATATAAAAAAAATACTTTTTAATTTTTAAAGTTTAAAATGAGACAACTAAAATGGAAATTTTAAAAAATTTAAAAATCGGACATAGGGAATACTCTCTCCATCCTAATTTAAACTTCAAAAAAAAAAATTGGGTACAAGAATTAAGAAAAAAGTGATGTGTTGTGAGTGTAGATGGTTTGGTAGGAAAGAAAAGTGGGGTAGGAAATAGTTTGTGGGTAAGTGCATGCTTGGTAACCCAATTAAGCTCTTAATTTGGAACACTTTAAGAGATTAAAAAAATTAAGCTTGTTTGATAAGTGAAATTGTCATCACTTAAATTGTTAAGATTATCTTAAAATAAGCTACTCCCTCCGTCCCAGAGTATATGTCCACCCTCCCTTTTACACGGAGATTAAGAAATGGTGGAAGTGATGTAAGTGTTGTGAGTATAAAAGTAAAGTAGGAGAGAGAATGAGTGGGAGAGAATAGTAAGTTGATTGGTGTTGTGAGTATAAAAGTAAAGTAGGAGAGATAATGAGTGGGAGGAATAGTAAAGATGATTTGCCATTTTTGAAAGTTGACATATACACTGCGACGGACAAAAAAGGAAAGATGGACATATACTCTGGGACGGAGGGAGTATTAATTTTAAGCTAGTATGACACGTCTTAACAAGGTAAGAGGATGTAAGATAAAGAAAGGGAATTGGTTCAAACCAACTCGTCAATATTTTTATTTATTTATTTATTTATTGTTACATTATTTTGTTGAAATATTTTATTTTTTCATACAAATTAAATATGATAAAATTATAATGGAATTAATTTTATATATAAATTTTGATAATATATTAATTGGGAATCATAATTAAATTTTATCAAATTTTTTTTGTCAAAGTTTAGTAAAATTGATCAAAATAGTGAAAAAGAACTTTATTAATGTGGGACAAATGAAAGT
This sequence comes from Campanula takesimana, assembly GCA_026119855.1. NCBI lineage: Eukaryota > Viridiplantae > Streptophyta > Magnoliopsida > Asterales > Campanulaceae > Campanula > Campanula takesimana. The sequence continues at coordinate 629,100 of JAOWBW010000485.1, forward strand.
ACCAATAAAAAATGTTCAAATATTATTATTATCGGTCTAAATAAAAGATAATTTGATAAATAATATTTTTGAGTTATAATTATTTATTTTAAGAAATATGACTATTTTTGATTGAGGATAAACAAAAAGAATAATCAAGTGAAAGAGATGATACTAATTTTTGAGTGTTTATTTACAATTTTGATTAAATTCAGCACAAAATTTTGGGGGAAATGTTAAAAAAAGACATGTTTTGGAAGTGGGTATATAAACCTCTAAACCGGTTCATACAATTCTCTTATTCATTTTTAATAGCGATAACCGGTTGAAAAGGTACGAGTCTTTCTCTCTCCATCTCTAACCGTTCTCTCTCCATCTCTTTCACTACTCTCTGACCTAACCTCCGTCTCTCTCACTCTCCTACCTAACCTCCATCTCTCTCACTTTCCGACTAACCGTCGCCGTCGCTATCTCCATCTTACTCTTTCTCAGACCTAACCTCCGTTCATACTCACTCTATTTCACCCGATTTCACTCGATTCCAAGCACAATGAGGATAAAAAGAGTAGCGAATCCCAAAGCAAAGAGATATGTAATGAAGAAGAGGACGGGCGTGATGGAGGTATGTGTCGATTTCAAGATTTTTTCTGTTGATTCTCACTCTATTTTGTTCGTTTATTGTGTTGATTTCTAGCATTTTTGTTCGAATTTTGTAATGTTTGATTAGGTATGTGTTGATTTCAAGCTTTTTTCTCTTGATTCTCACTCTATTTTGTTCGTTTATTTGTTTGATTTCTAGCATTTTTGTTCGAATTTTGTAATGCTTTGATTAGGTATTTTTGAATGTTGTTTTCAACTTGATAATTTTTACAAGAACAAATTACATGTGTTCTTTGTAATTTTTGTAGATAACTACCATTGCGTGATTGTTTTTGTTCATTTTGTCTTTTTGTTTTTGTGTTGATTTTACAGACTGTTTTTTAAACACTGAGACTTATGTTTTTATATGTAAACTTGATGTTTTGATAGTTAGACTTGATGTTTTTATATAGAAACATGTTGTCATTTACAAACCTATCAGTTCATGTTTTGATACTTAAACTTAATTTTTTTTATAGTTATACTTGTTGTTTTTTATTGTTATAGCCTGATGTCAATAGTGATTCTGAATCGGACTATTCTCCTGAGGAACGATTTTCTTCTACATCAGCATCATCAGATGGGGAAACAGAGATACCTGATACAACTACAACCAGTTTACCCAATACAACTTCAACCAGTGAACAAGTAACAGATGGGAAGGATGTGGTGGGGGAAAATCTAAGAAGAAAAGAAAGGCTAGGACTGAAAAGATTGCTAAGTCTCATAGTCAAGTATGCATAATCGATGGGAAGGAAAAACAATTTTTGCATACGTGTACACCAAGCAAGGTTGTATTGCTAAAATTAACAGATAATCAGATAAAGGACGTCAAATCTATTGGGTTTGGCTCTTTGTTGGATTTGAAAGTTGAGAAGCTTCCTGTTGGGATTGTCCCTTTTCTTGTTCAAAACTTTGATGCAGATACATATGTGCAGACAGTCAATGACAATGAGTTATATACATTGACAACAAATGATGTCTTTGACATATTCTGCCTTCCCAGGAACAAGAGGAATCTGAAAATACATGCATTGAGCAATGAAGAAGATTTGGCTGTGAGAGAGAAGTATTTTAATTGTGGTCATTTTAAGAGAACGAAAGAAGGAATTCGTTTGTCATGTATTGAAAAACGTCTGGCTCACGATGATTTGAAAGATGGAGGTGATGAGTTCAAGAGATTGTATGTTCTGCATGTGGTTGGTCATCTTTTGGCTACTATAATATCAAAACATGTTGACTTGTCATTGTTGGGTATGCTTGAGGATGTTGGTAATATTCAAAAGTTTGATTGGTGTGATTTTATTTTGAAGAGATTGGCCAAAGGTATCGGTAAGTATAAGACAGCTAAGAAGAACATGAGGGACTGCAGTGGGTGCGTGCTTGTTCTATTGTTAGCATACTTGCACAGATTCCCGTTTGAAGGTGTAAGAGAACCTTATCAAAGGCCTTTGATTCAACATTGGACCGTTGAAAAGCTAAAGAAAAGAGCTAATGATGAGTCAAAGAAAAAATTGTATGGAAAAAATCTTAGGTCAACAGATTCTTATCCAATCAGTAATGATGAAGATAATGTTGATTTTTTGATAGAAGGCAATGAAAACACTGAACGAGAGGAGATTAGAGAAGAAGTTGGAGGAGAAGAGATATCAGAAGATGGAAGGACTGTGCGGTATTCTATTCCAGAAGGCTGTCAAACAAACAAGGAGATACAAGCACTGGGTTATGATGTAAGTTTTATTGTTTATCAATAGTCAGTTTTCATATCCGGACATGATGTTATGATATTTAAACTTGCTTCTTTGATATGTGAACTTTGTCTTATTATATTCAGACATGTGTTCTATAACTTGTTTCATATGCAAACTTTTGATATTTTTCATACATAAACTTGGTGTTTTCATGTTCAAACTTTCTGTTTTCATGTTGTGCTTGCTGCTGTACTTTCTTTTTCACAAGTTTATGAATAGGCTTAACTTTGTTTATTTATGTGTAGTCTTCCAAAGAGGCTATGGTTATTTTCAAGAGAGATATGGAAGTGATAACTCAAGCACTAATTGAAAGACTTCAAAAAGTCGGAAAGGAAAGGAATGATAAGGAGCAGGAGAGGGACAATGAGAAGGAGAATGAAACTGCTGATGAATCTCCAGGATCAAGGCCTGAGGAAGTTTTATCAAGTCAAGATTTTTATAATGCTCCTGGGTTTTTTGAGGCTATTGATGCTGTGATAATGGAATTGAAGAAGAGGGTCAAGTGGATGAACAAATTAAAAAATGGACCAACATTTGATCTTCTAAGTGATTCTGATGATGGTGGTGGCAATTGGGATGGTGGGAATGATTTCACAACTTCTGATGCAGCTGGTGTTGATAAGGAGAGGGAGAATGAGCATGAGAGGGAGAAAGAGAAAGAGCAGGAGAGGGAGAAGGAGAGGGAGAAAGAGAAAGAGCAGGAGAGGGAGAAGGAGAGGGAGAAAGAGCAGGAGAGGGAGATGGAGAAGGAGAAGGAGCAGGGAACTGTTGATGAAGCAGGTTATAATGTGTATACTGATACAACTGAGTTGCCAGATTCTATTCTTTTGCGTGCTTTTGACGATCAAGGGAATCCTAAACGTTTGTCCCCAATTGTGGAAGAGAATTCAGATGATGGTCTAGGGTGCACATTACATTGTGGGGAAGAGAATGTTGCAACTTTTTTGAGCTCAAGGTTTATGCAAAAGTATAAGACTTTGTTGATGCCAATGAAGCTTTTGATAAAGCAAGTTGTTGACTACTGCTTTTCTGACTACTTTGCGAATTCTGTTCATAGGTAAAACATCCTTCATTTTGTTCTTTTTTTGGTTTAACTTGTGTAAACTTGGTGTTATTACCTGATAACTTATTATTTATTTATTTTTTGTAGTGGTAGCTATTGCTTATATGGAGATTCTGCATTAATTTTTAATGAAGACATTCAAACCTTGCAAGAAGGAAAGGAATTAAGTATCGCAATTCTTGATCTCTGGGCAGTTTTGATGAACAAAGTGACACTGATGTCCGGAACAATGTCAAAGTTTATCTTTAGTTGCAGCAGCTGTTCAGTAAGTTTGATTTTATTTTGTTTTTGTTTTTGTAACTCTTGTTTTAGTATTCTAACTTGATGTACTGCTATAGTAACTTGATGTTATGATATAGTAACTTTGTTTTTTATATGCAGCCACATTGGTCTGAGCATTCTCCTGGTAAAGGTGTACATGAGAAAGGCCATTTATTCCGTAGGGCATTGAAAGAATTTGTTAAGAATCAAGTGATGAGTGTAAGATGAAGAATCTTAGAGAAACCAAATTGGTAATGTTAACATTTTGATTTTAACGTTTTTATATATTATACTACTTGTTCTTGTATAACAAATTTACTACTAAAATTCATTTTTTTTCCACAGTTCTTTCTTCCAATGGCTAAGCACGGCCATTACACAATGTATGTTATGAATACTGACACAAAAAAGTGTCAGTATTTGGACAACTTGCCAATGAATGGTGTTAAGAAGTGTCATTCTTCCCTTTTTGCTAAGACTTTGGTAAGTCTTGTCCTTTTTTCTCCAATTGTTTTTATTTTTATTTATTGTTACTTATTGTTTTTAATTTTATTTATTTTTATAGTGTCAAGAATTCAGTCCACTGTTGAAAGAGTTTGGTCACTCAAAATGGGAGGAGATCAAAAATTATGATTTTGAATATAATTTTGATTGGGTGCTTCGAGAAAACCATCATAACAGTGATTGTGGTCTTTATATTATATGGGAGATGAAAGACTTCCAAGGAAAAAAATATAAATGTCCTGAGTTGTCCAAGGTAAATTTAAATTTAATTTTATATCTTTTTGTATGTCTGTTTGTATTTTTATTTAAATTGTAGTACATCTTTTGGTTTAGGATTTGCGAAGGACTACTCTTCAGGCAGAGGCTCTTGCTACATTGCTTCTCAGTGATATGAACAAGAACCGAGATTTTTTGCTGAAGAAAGTTGCAGAGTTCTCGGAAATCAAACAAGATCACAGGGACACTGTTTTTGAGAAGAAAGACAATGAGGAAAAGAAAAGGAGGAAAGCTGCTGATGATGGTATGACGTTTGTTAGACAAACAAGGTCTAAAAAGGCTGCTAGTTAGTAAAGCTTTAACTTGGTCTGTGAAGTTACTTAACAATTGGTTAGTAGTAGATGTGACTTAACATTTGGTTATTAAGGCTATTAGTAACTCCAAAATGGTTGTGTTTTAGGTCTGTGAAGTGACTGTTTTAGTAGTAGGACTGTTTTTGTAATCCATGGTCAACAGCGTGGGATGTTTTAGTTCCTAACATGATGTTTTAGTGAACAAACATGTATATATAAGTTGGAAACTTGCTTAGTTGAAGTTCCAATTTCTTTTTTTAATGAGTTGAAGTTGCATCCTGGTGTTTTTTGAGATTGGACTTACTGTTTTAAATAACATCAAGTTTGTATGGTAAAAGAGAAAGTTACACAGACAAAACTCCAAGTTCCCATAACAGGCTGACCTTCAATGAACAAGTTGCAATAGTAAAGGAACAAGGTTTTGTACCAAAACATCAAGTTACACTGAAAAATAACCAAGATACTATCCTAAAACTCCAAGTTATACCAAATAAAATATATATCAAGTTTGACCAGTCAAGTTGCACTAGTAAAACATCAAGTTAATGTAACAAAACATCAAGTTACAATGACAAAAGACCAGGATACTGTACCAAAACACCAAGTTACACAAAACATAAAGGTTCTGTTTCAATTTGAACACCAATCACACAAATCAAATTAAGTGTTGATTAGGTGTTTTTGAACCAAACTCATCCGAAATTGGATTTTTTCGCTCGAATTTTGCTTTTGGCTTTTTTTCCCTCCCTTTTGTACTGGCACGTACTGGATCAATTATAGCAGGTGCAGTTCTCGAAGAATTTCCTGTAGCACTATTTGTTGCACTTGCTGTAGTAGTATCTTCCAAGTTTGCAGATAATATTTCTTGAATTTGGAGAGAGTCTCGGTTGACCGTCTTCTAGTACACGTCTTGCAGCAATATTTTCGTGGCATGTTGACATCAAATCATAATACTTTCTTGCCATTTGTTGTGTCCAAGGATTAAAGTCAATTTGTCTGGTTGTTGGTGTAACGTCATCCCCTCGGTATGTTCTGTCCTATACATCCTTTTTTACCTTTTTTGTCCACCTCTTTTCAATGTACACATCAGGTATCCTATTGATGTTTGACAAATTCAAAGCTTTAATGCAATGAAAGCAAAGCCATCCAACCTCAGTGAAGTGATTGCAGGTACAATTCACTCTTACATCTCCATTATTGTTCATGTAACTTACTGACTCTACTCTTTCAGGATGATCTTCATGAGCAATCTCAAACAATTTGTTGTCCTCATCCATAGAGAAACCAATACGATAAGTTGATGCGAATGCAGCCTTTACCTCCTCTTGAAAAAACCTGGGAAAAACAACTTGATGTTTTAAAACAAAAACTTAGTTTTTTAATACAGAAACTTGATGTTTTAACACATGAAATTAATACAGGTAGAACAAACCTGAATATCTCCAAAGTGTAAACTTCAGCTGCGTGCTTGATAATACCACCGCGCAATTCAGCTTGTGGGACAGAGAAAGTGGAATCAAACTCCTTCAGCTGTTCCTTACTCCTCCATCATTTCACAGTCTCATTAAATAACTCAAAGAACCTTGTTAGTGACGTATTTCTGTTTGCTTTGAAACAGATTGAATGATTAGTGCTTTCACTTCTTTGAGATGACAAAATGCCGGCGGAGAAGAAGCCTTTGCTTAATGCAGTGAACCACTTGCTTCGAATCTCATATAGACGCTGAAACCATGTGACTTCTCCGAGTTGATATTTGCCAATCATTGAATGCCAACAATGTTCAAACTCAGCCTCATTAGCACAACCTCTAAGACAGTGATCAAATTCATCTTTGAATTCGTCATCCTTCTTGAGTTTTCCAAAATGGCTTATTGCATTTTGTAAAATGTCTTCAGTTCTTTCCCACCCATTGACTTTCGAAATTCCTTAAGAAGCCATGAAAATGTTTCTGCCTTTTCATTATGCAAAAACGCGCAACCAAACATAACCGTGTTCCAATGGTTGTTTACACCAACTATAGGAGCACAAATAAGACCATATTTATTGGTGTTGTATGTTGTATCAAAAATAACAACATCACCAAATAACTCATAATCCTCTCTCATCATCGTGTCCCTCCAAAATAATGCGCATAATCTAGAATCTTCTCCGAGGCGTATCTTATAATAGAAGTTTGAATCCTCTTCCTCAAGATCACAAAGTCTATCCACAACAGTTTGAGCATCACCGCCATCAATCTTTTTGGATCTTAACCTTTGCACAAAATTCACATGATCCACCCTAGTATGACCCAAATGCTCTTCCCCACCTGCTGCTTTTGCCATAACATTAAATCCATCCATTGGTCTTATACCAGCATCTTCCATTTGTTCAATTAAAATGGCGTTTGCATCTGAGACACTCCGTTCGCTACGCTTTAAGTGGTTCCACTGTGTCCTTGTCATTTCATGGTTGTGTTCTAAATCATGGCGTGCAACTATATATAAGTCTTCCTTTGGGAGCAATTTCACCCTCATCATAGCATTACAGCCTGTTCTTTTCACAACACATTTCCTTTTTTTTCTATCGTTTTTCGGTTCACTATCCAATGGTTGCAATGGAGACGGGATGAATGTATGATCAACCGCAACAGGACTTATAATTATAGCTGCAGATCCTCTTGGTTTGTATGTTCCTTCACAAGAACATCTAAAATATCTTTCTAGTGGTTTTCCATATTTCTTGGACGTACGCACAGTTGAAAGCTTTGTCGAAAATCCTAATGCATTTGCGTGTTGTTTGTACATCTTATATAACTCTTCGCATGTTTTTGCTTTTCGATACAGCAAGGACCCAGCAACATTCTCACCAACAGGGACACTCCCTGCCAAAAGATATTTATATACTGTTTTAAGTAACATAAGTTTGTCTGGTAAAATACCAAGTTACACAGACAAAATATCAAGTTCCTATAACAAGAGTTCTGAAAACAGGCTGATGATCAAAGACCAAGTTACACTGTAAAACAATAAGTTTATGTATAAAAACAACAACTTACAACGCAAAAATATCAATATACAATCCTAATATATATATATAATAAAAATCTTGATAAAAACACCAGATTGCAATAAAAATACCAGATTGCACTAAATAAAAATCTTTGAGCTGTTTCATCATGTCTATTTCAATTTGAGCAGTAACATAAACCATCAAGTTGATAAAACATCATGTTGCACTAATATAAACCAAATCAATGCTAATAACACAGTTTTTATCCTAAAACTACAGAAATCAAATTAATGCATATTAAATTTACCTGATTCGATCTCCATATCTTCATCTGCAGTGTCGTTTGTAATAGATCTCTCCTTTGATTCGACATTTTCATTATCTTTTGTAACAGATCTCTCCTCTGATTCGACATTTTCATCCAATGCATCCATCTCCATCATCTATTTCCATGGCGAGACAGAGAGAGAGAGAAACGGCGGAGGAACGGGCGCCTCTTTTTTCTTCCGCCGCCGTGTTTTTTAACCTTTTATACCCTAATTTTTTTAATGGAACCGTGGAACTAGCTAGCGGTTACGGAACCGGGAACCGGAACCGAGAACCGGAACCGTGGAAACGAACGGTTCCAACGGTCACTAGATTCAAACTAGCCATTGGTTGCCCCCCCATCTTCTTCCCGTTAATAGCCGTTAGGCGCATGGAGGAATATAGATGTTAGTAACGGTTGTATTTAATAAGAGTAAAAAAGTTTATTCCACTTAAAACTTTTCAGTTTCATGGTTAAAATTTTGGGTAAAATTAAAAACACAAAAAAGTCACAAAACTTGGTATACAAAATGATGTGACATTAAGGTTCCGTTTGTTTCGCCGTAAAATGTTTTACGGAATTTTTTTTTACATGTTTTCCGGTATTTGGTAACCATAAGGGGAAAAAAATCAATGTAAAATATTTTATGGTCAATGGAAATAAGCTAGGTTATCCGTAAAACAACTTACGGATTTCTCCTCCGTAAGTCATTTTACGGAAAATGTTAACTCCCTCACTCACACACCCAACTCCCCCATACAACCACACGCTACCCACTCCACATCCACCTCCACCTCCCAATGGCGAAGCCATATGGGGGCAAGCTAGGGCAATTGCCCCCGCCCTGAGTTTTTTTTTTTTTACGACCATGATGACCACTTTGCAAGTATACTTCCCTTTTTTTTACTTTTAAATTTGCTTACTCCTTCTGTCTCAAAATGTTGTTCCCTAATATTTTTTTTAATTCGAACTTTGAGCAATAATTTTAATTTAATTCAGTTATCATAATAATAATCTATCAATAACAAATATCAAATTAAAATTATTTTTCAAAGTTCCTTCGCTCTAACATAAAAAAATGAACAATATTTTGAGAGAAGAGAGTATTTTGCAAGTTGAAAAAGCTATTCACTCGGATCTAACTAAGATGGTGCTTTACTTTACATGGGCCACCATGTTATACCGTTATTGTGTGAATAATTTTTCTTCTACTAGCCACTTTTGGAATGCAACATCAATCTTGTCCAATAATCCCCAAATTTTACTTGAGTAAATTGTCTAAGTACTTTACTACTTTCGTCCCACTTGAAGAGGTTGATATTCGCTATTGAATTGTCGCACTTGAAGGGTAACTTTCATCTTTGGGAAGCACTAATACAAAAGAACACTAAAAAAAAAAAAATCGGGACCACTGCCCCGAACCCCGTTCAACATTCCTTTGCTCCAAAAAAAATTGCCCCCTTCCTTCAATTCCTGGCTCCGCCACTGCCACCTCCAACACCATCCCCACCCTCCAACCTTACCTTTCCCTCCCCCACCCACCCACCCAACCTCCCGCCCTTAAAAAAAAAAAAAAAAAACTTTTTTTTCATCATATTAAAAATTATTTTTCAACACCCCTGCCCCCGCCCCTACCTCACCCACCCCACCCCGAAAAAAAGTAATAAAATATTTTTTTTACTATTATTAAAATTATTTTCTAACAACTCCCCCACCACCCACCCACCCCCACCCAAAAAAAATAATTTTTTTCACTCATATTAAAGTTGTTTTTTAACACCTCACCCACCCACCCCGCCCTCCAAACCCCATCCCCACCCCCACCCATCCTACCCTACACGTTGAAGTTACCGTCTCCCCCCTGTCCCCATAAAAAAAATCTCATATCAAAATATTTTCTGGAAAACATTTTCCTTACCAAACAACCGAAAACAAGTTTATGGCATTTTCCAGAAAACATTTTTATTTTCTGAAAAATATTTTCCGGGAAATCATTTTTCGGAAATCGTTTTACGTGAAACAAACGGAGCCTAATTTTATTGGCGCTTTTAATTAGAGTGTGTCGGGTCCACAATTGATGCAACCAATAAAATATTGATACCTAATTTTGTATTCATATTTTTGTGTACTTCTTTTGTGCCCTAGCATTGCCCATTTTTAAAACATCAAGGTCGTTTAACCAATTCACAATAACTTTTAACTATTATTCTTTTTAATTTTTTTTTACTAGCGATAGATAATTGTCTTTATGCTACATCAATGGCCTATAAATAGGCTAGCGCATATTCTCAACATGATTTAAATTTGCTACCTCTACTATAAAAGTTAATAGCGGATACCATTAAAACTAAAGTTCATTGGTTTTCACTTACTATTTGATAGGCTAAATCGCACACCTACAAATTAAACCTGGACTAAGTTCTAAAAATATATAGCAAGGGATAAGTTCAGGATCGATCCACGAAGAACGGTTATCTGTTTACGAATTGTCACTTAACAAGATTGGTGGAAAAGATTAATTATTAAATCCTAAAACAAGAATTGAAACTAATTATGAGCAAAAACAATAATTAAAAAGCACTTCATATTTGATTCCGTCCTCACCTAATTATTCAATTATCATCGATATCTCTTTTCACTTTTTACCCTATTCACTTGATCACGAAATCTATTTCAATCACTGTTTCTTCTTTCAGAATAGTTACTAGCAGTGGCACACTCACTAGAAACCCTAATTAATAAATTAATCTAACGGGCACAGTCTAGATCTCAATATTAATTGATTCAAGATTTAAGAAACTAAGATCAAGAACGCTTTCTACAATTATTTCATATAGATAATCGTCTAATTTTACCTACTTCACAATTTACCATGGCACATGCATAAACTATGAAGATGCTACTTATGAATTTCTACACTGGCACAGTAAATAGAAAATTCTAGCAGAGATAAATTAACCAAAGCTATTAGATTGATCAAGTCTAAAAACCCTAGCAATAAATCTAAAATTAACCAAAGTAAAATTATGAACAGGAATAAAATTGTGAAAAGAAAAATACCTCAAATTGATAAAAAGAGGTTCAAGAAATCAAACCCAAATCTTGGATTTTAGTTCCTCATCCAAAGCTTTGAAATATCCAAGGAAGAAAAATAAAAACCTATATCTAAAATATTTTTGAAGTCTAGAATTTAAAACAATAAAGAAACATAGTTTAAATACCTAGGAAAGTCCTAAATTAAAAAGGAATGAAAAGAATAAAGAAAATAAGAAAAATAATGAAAAATATGCTGCCAGGATCGTCACATGCGCGGACACGCGCGTCCCACGCTCGTCAGTCAGCCGCCACGCGCACGCCACACGCTCACGCGCCAAGCTCAGCCGAAAACGCACCTGAAACGCGCGCTTTCTCTCCGCCGCTTCACGACTCGTGATAGCGCACACGAGTCGTGCGTCTTTTTCTCACTCGTGCTCACGCCTGCCGCATACGTGCAGTTTGCTTTGCTTCTTTCCTCCTTTTTGGGCCAGCCTTGTCGGGCCATGCTGGAGTTGGGCTTGATCGCCAAGTGGGCCGGCATTGCTGCTGCTTCTCTTTCAATTGGGCCTCTTCCCTTGATCTTCTTCTTGCTTGGTCTTCATTTAATCTTGGGCTCCTTTCTCAATTTAATTCTTCAACCCAACTTTTAATCCACTATTCATCTTCAATAGTCTTGGGCTTTAAATTTATTTTCCATTTTGGAATTTATTTTGAGTAATAAAATATTTAATTTGGGTAAAAATACTAAAATAACCCCCAAATTACAATTAAACCCCAAAATTACATAAAAACTATCTAAATACATAAAAATAATTATTTTAAGCTCATAAAATCCTAGGAATTAAATGTGTAAAATCTGTCTCATCAAATTCCCCCACGCTTAGATCTTTACTCGTCCCAGAGTAAAATCCTAACTCCCCTCTAAACACCGGTCTATTTAACATAGCATGGAAGAAAATGACTCCTAGTCTCCTCTAAACCACCAATCAAAAATCAACAAATAAAATCAAAGTGTAGAAACTCCGTCTCCTTATAACTCCTCAAAGAAATAGCAAAAAATGACATTAGCTCGATACCAACACCATAATAAACGTTATCCAAACTAAATGTCCACTCAAAAACCAAAGGGAACTAAAAATGTCCTAATTTTCCCCTACGCTTATCTCACACTACAATCTCCCTCATAAAAACAAAGTTTTTGTATGATTAATAATTATGCACAAAACTTTACCTCGTAACAAAACACCAACACCCCCTTATATCTCCAAGAAATGAACGAGGATTTTCTAACCTAAACTCCACTATCCGAACCTCCTACTCTAATAGTGTAAAATCCTACCCAAAACTCCAAACCTCCTTTATGTCTTCTCTCCGGTGGATGCAAGATATTTTATTACTCAATCCTCACCTTTTGCCTAAGCGCCCTTTCGGGTTTTCAGTTAGCCTCTCTATTTTTTTTTCTTTCTATTTTTTTTTTGTTTTTTTGAAAAGAAAAACTAACTATCTAGAATGAAAAATGCATACTATACAACTACAAATCCTTCCTCCACGCTTAAACTACACACTGTCCTCAGTGTGTAAAAGTGAATAAAACTATAAGGACATTTTAAATGTAAGGGAATAAATGGTACCTCATTCGTGCACACTCCACCCCGTTTGAGCTCGAATTGTCTCCATGAATCCCTTCTTCTTTTTGTTCATCGTGCTCAAATATCCATGCTTCTCTACCGGACCACTAGCCATCATCAATTCTTTCTCACCTCCAAATGCATGCTTTCGGTGCTCAGGAAGATTCTTCACCTTTCTTGGTCCATGTTTTACCGCCGGTATTTTCAAATCATTCTCCACATCATCATCCCCACTACAAATATTGGAAACATCCTCTACCCTTGACTCTACTATATCCATGAAACACAACCCACGAACATCCTCAGGGTCTTTCTTGGAGTAAAAAATATTGAACTCCATTAAATCCCCATCGAACTCCATAGTCAAAGAACCGTTGGAAACATCCAACTTAGTATGAGCCGTAGACATAAATGGTCTCCCCAACAGAATGAGATCCTTAAGATCTGTGTCCATATCTAGCACATACAAATCAGCAGGAAAAATAAACTTACCAACCTGGACCAAAACATCCTCAACTTTCCCCTTAGGGTATGCATTGGATCTATCTGCCAATTGAATCACAACCCTTGTATCCTGTAGAGGTCCCAACTTGAGCTTTTCAAACAATGCATAAGGCATGACATTGATTGAAGCACCCAAGTCAAGCATAGCCATATGCTCATTATTATTACCCAAAGATACAGGGATCACAAACATACCCGGATCACTACACTTCTTGGGCATCTTCTTATGATAGTCTGCAAACACATGCTCTTTGTTAGGATTTATTGTTAGTACACCCACCTTAATTTGATTGATCCATGCCACATGTCTTTTTATGGACTTTAGGACCGCATGTAATGAAGTTTTACTTCAATTTTTAGATAAGTCAATTTCTAGATTTTAGTTTGTCTAGGCTGAGTATAGTTCGGTTTCACTCCTCGCGGTTTAGTGTCTCAAGCCGTCATCTTCGAGCCGCCAGCATGGAACCTTAAGTCCTTCAAACCGCTCCTATGCCTGGTGGAACCGCAGTGCAGTTATTGAAGAATTAAAGAAATGTCATTTATTCCTTAGACAAATATTCTCTTTTCAACCGTAAAGGAATATTTTATGTCATGTCAAAATAACTCTAAGTTAAACTCGGAGTTACTGCAAGGAATGTCGGTTTTGTCCAAGCAATTTGAATTGTTTACCGTTAGTCCTTTCTGCAACAAAGGATGGATGTCAGGTAGTGGTGCTACAACTACCTAGGACTACAAGACAAAATCAAGGACGAAAATGACAGCTCATCCAATGGGATTTCGACAGCTAATTGTACCCGGAGATTTGAATCAAATCTTTACCCAACGGTCACAAGGGTGCATTGCCTATAAATAGCCTTCATTCCTCAACAATGAAGGTTGCTGAGCTTTAAGAGATTCATTCCCAAGTATTCAAGTTTGCTTTGAAGATTCAAACCCAGATATTCATATCTTCAAACCATCTCCTTAGCAAACCCAGTTTTCTTCATCAAAGCTTCAATCCTAACAACCTTTCATACTCAGCCTTTACACCGAAAGACTTCCATTTTCTCAACCATCATTTAGATACTTAGAGTATTTGATTTCTTTCCACACACACACCCGATTTATATGATCACATAGATTATATACTTTGAAAACACCGGTTGTTATTATAGCTTAGGTTAGACTTATTGTTTAGAGTTTAGATTCATCTTGTAAAACCTCCTCTAAATTAATACAAGTCTCATAGCTATTAGAAAATCCTAGACTAACCATCTAGGTAGAGGACGTAGTTCATTTAAGAATGAACCTCTTCCATTTGTGTGTTTGATCTTTATTTTCTGTCTTGTTATTTATCTTTCTTGTTTGTGGTCTTTAACTTGTCTCCATATACGAAATGACTTGAAAGATGAATTGTGTTTTCCTTTAAACTTTAAGTTTAACTATTCAGTTGCATCATAGTGTTTTCAACCCGAGTCAATCCGCCCAACTCTTTAACTATCAGTTTGGCCAAAACCGCAAAACTCCGCTGTGCATTTTATCAGTTCCGTTTAAGTGCTTTAAACCACAGTTGACCAAACTGATAAGTACTCGGTTGATTTTTAAGTGTATTTTACGAAAAAGTTTGGACTGCTATTCACCCCTCCCCCTATAGCGGTTCTATACCCTTGTTGCCCTCTGGGACCAATAAGTGGTATCAGAGCATATCCACCAAACTTGTTTTTACAAGCTTAACCGCTTGGGTGCTGATCCAATGGCAAACAAAAACACCCATATGATGCAGACATCCAATTCAAATCACTTACCGATTCTGGATGAAGATAGTTTTATCTTTTGGAAAGATAGGATGATGAAACACATGATTTCATGTGATCGTAGACTGTGGACCGCGGTTACTGATGGACCATATGTTCCTATGAAAGCTAATCCACGTGCAGGAACCGCAGGAGAAGAAGCTGAAGTTAAGAAGTTAGAAAGTGAGTGGACTGATGCAGACCGCATCAATGTGGATTTTGATGGAAGAGCTATGTCCATGCTAGTGTCAGCTATTGACTTGAGGACTCATTCTAAGGTGCTTCACTGCACAACCGCAAAGGCTACCTGGGATGCTATAGTTGACTTTCTGGAAGGAGATTCAGATACCAAGAAGAACCGCCTCTATCAACAGAGAAGACTCTTTGACTATTTTGTTAAAGATCCTAAGGAATCTCTTAGACAATGTTATGAGATGTTTATTGATATTGTTAATGTGTGTTTTTCTCTTGGACATGTCTATTCTAATACAGATTTGAACATGAGATTCATGCAACCAGATTCAACAAAACTGCAGATCCCAAGACAAGGGATGACTTGGTCTGTTATAACTGCAGACAACCAGGTCACTTTGCTTCAAGTTGTCCCAAACTGCGTTATGAAGCCGCGCCAGCAAAGAAACCATTCAACAAGAAGTTCGTGAAAAGAAGAGGAATGGTAGCTGACCAAGGAGATCAACCGCTGACATGGATGGGTTTAGACTCAGATGAAAGTGATGATGAAGATACTGCTAATCTTTGTCTCATGGGATTTGAAGAAAGAATTAAAATTGACGAAAGCCTTCCACTGCCAAATCAACAAATGAAGTCAGTTTCACCTAAGACTCCTGAGGCTAGATTAAGCAAAGCTCCTACAACACCAAACTACACTCATGAGGTTCAAGCAGACCAAAGCCATGATGACCAGGTACTAGAACGTGCTAATATTATATGTCAACAACACACTGTGCTTAAAAAGGCATATAAACTAATGGCTGCAGAACTTGAAGAATCCCAACGTGAATGTAAATCCCACAAGGAGGAAATTGAAAACCTCAAGCTCCAAATTGCTGGGATATCTACTATTGTGGATGAAAACCGCTATCTGAAGGACAGAACCGAGGTACTTCTCACCCAAATCCATGAGCTTACAGTACAAAGGGATGACCTTCAAAAAGTGACCGATGTATGGACTAAGTCTGGTGTCACCGTGGAACAAATCCTAAATTCACAAATTCTTATTCCGGATAAAAGTGGATTGGGGTTTAAAACCGATGATGGGTGTAAGTGTCCTTGTCTCTGTGCCGAAGGTGGTGTGAAACCAACTGAACAAATCAAAGAAATTCCTAAGGTTAATCATGCCGGTAAAAAGGGCACAAAACAACAACAACAACAACAACAACAAAGCCTTAGTCCCAAAATAATTTGGGGTCGGCTAACATGAATCCTCATATGCCATCGTGATAAAAGGAAGAGAGAGAGAGAGAGAGGGGGAGAGAGAGAGAGAGAGAGAGAGAGAGAGAGAGAGAAAGAGAGGAAAAAGATGGAGAAAATAAAATAAAAAAATAAAATAAAAATAATAATAATAATAAAAAGTACGATCAACCCCCATCATTCACATGAATTTTCGCCCTCCACTCCGGCCTCTTCAACGCCACATCTTCATCCACTCCGAGTAAACTCATATCATTTTTAATCACCTTAATCCAAGTTTGCTTGGGTCTTCCCCTACCCCTCGCCATTTTATCACTTCTCCACTCTTCAGGCCTCCTAACAGGTGCATCACTCGGTCTACGTCTCACATGACCAAACCACCTTAGACGATGCTCCCTCATTTTATCCTCAATGGGCGCAACTCCTACTTTACCCCTGATCACCTCATTTCTCAATCGATCTTTTCTTGTATGCCCACACATCCATCATAGCATACGCATCTCCGCTACATTCATCTTATGAATATGACACTATTTCACGGCCCAACATTCAGTGCCATAAAGCAGTGCAGGCCTAATTGCCGTACGATAAAAAGGGCTCAAAACAAGAAATTAAAAGGCAAAATTATTTCTTTTAGTATCCTAAAAACCAGACTGGGAGAGATTCAAAGTGGAAAGAGAAATCCACAGCCGTTGAGGCAACCAAGGAAGTATTGAGTGATGAAACCGCTCCTAGTCGGTTTAAGGAAATTTTTATCATTTTCCCTAAAACTGCATCTAAGAGGAAGGTTGAGCTCAAGAAGGTAATCTTTGTTAAAGCCAAAACCACTGACCCAGTAAAACATGAGAAACCGAAGGTCAGTAAAGGGTTTGTAAAACCGCAACCAAAACCTGGATTTATTCATTGTGCTATTTATGCTGATTATGGCCATGGTGCTGGTCATTGTCTTTTAAGGTTCACACCCAATGCCAAGGGACGTAAAAACCCTAAGGTCAAACAGGTGTGGGTCCCAAAAAGCTGCTAACCCTAGGACCCAAAAGAATAAGGGGGACCAAAATCTTTAATGTTTATTTTTCAGATCTTATGCTTTATGGCTGGAACCGCAAAGAAGAATAAGGATCTTTGGTACTTGGATAGTGGTTGCTCACGAAACATGACCGGAGATAATGAACTTCTTTGTGATTTCATCAGTATGAGAGCCCCCCCCCCAGTAATATTTGGAAATAACAAGAAAGGAGAAACAATAGGATATGGAGCAATCAAACGTGGAAAGGTGACCATTGAAAATGTGTCACTAGTAGAAGGACTCAAGCACAACCTTCTCTCCATATCTCAGTTTTGTGACAAAGGAATGAACTGCAACTTTACTTTAACTAATTGTTTTATCAAAGATGCAACTTCCGGAGTTACTCTACTGACAGGCAACAGAACAGGTGATGTATATATGATAGATTTGAGTAATATTGTTTCTATTGCTGACCTCTGTTTTGTAGCCAAAAATATAAGTGAAAGCAGCTGGTTATGGCATAAGCGGCTCAGCCACTTGAACTTCAAGTATCTAGCAAAACTGTAAAGGGACGGTCTCGTCAAAGGACTACCCAAAGTGGCTGATCACCATGATAAGAAATGTAAAGCATGCCAGCTGGGTAAGCAGCCCAAACAGTCATTTCCAAGCAAAACCGCGCCTTCAACGAACCGCTGCTTACAACTGCTTCACATGGATTTATTTGGACCTGTCCCAACCGCCAGTATAGGAGGAAACCGCTATACACTAGTGGTGGTTGATGATTATTCAAGATATACATGGGTGGAAATGATGGCCTCTAAAGATGATACCTATGGCATCGTAACTGCTCTCTTTAGACAGCTCCAAACTTAGAAATTGGATGACATTGTTGCTGTGCATTCAGATAATGGAACCGAATTTACAAACAATGGTGTTGCCCAATATTGTGATGATCATGGTATTGATCATAATTTCTCTGCCGCTGGGGTTCCACAACAGAATGGAGTAGTGGAAAGGAAGAACAGAACTTTGATTGAAGCAGGGAAGACCATGATTGCAGAAGCCAAGTGTTGGTCCCAGAAAGGCAACAAGGGTATGAAAAATGCTAGAGGGGGGGGGGGGTGAATAGCGTTTTTAAAATTCTTTTCAAACCCTTTTGCAAAGCAATGGCGAATGCGCACGACTCTTAATTTGGCTAAGTATAGCGCGCAGCAAGAGTGTGAAATGCACAGCGGAAGTTTAAAGCAGTCACTTAAGCGCAGGGAGATACGCAGAAGTGTAAAACGCACACACTATGTTTTAGGCTAAAGAGTAGCGCAAAATAAGACTAAGGCAATATGATCAAAAACACAATTCTGTCAAAGCAATACAATCTACAAAGATCAAACAAAGATGAATATTAGTAAAGTTTAAATGCAGATTGCAAAGCAGAATATAAAAACACGCTATTTGGAGAGGTTCGATCGGGAAAAGATCTACGTCCTCTACCAAGATGGTTAGTCTTGGTTTTTTAATGGAGATCTTATTATGAGAGAGTTACAAGTTACAACGATTTAGAACAAACTATCTCAAAGATCTATAATCTATGAATGAACAAAATCCTAGACAATAGCCGGTGTTTCTCTAGAAGTATGATCGATAAGATCGGAACTTCAAGAGGTGAGTGTTTGTATCAGAAATCTGGGCTCTTTGAATCTATGAGATGGAGAGCACAAGATTCTGGTGTTACAAAGGCTTTATAGGATCTGGGCTTGGATTGTGTATGAAGGTGAGAATGTTGTTCTTGAGAATTCTGGAAATGAGCAAGCAATCTTCAAATCTTCAAACTTTCTCTTTGGAAGCAATTCTTTAGCAATTCACAAGCAACTTGGAAAATGAGGATGAGCTTGCTATTTATAGCTGAGCTCCAAGAAATAGCCGTTGGGGAGCAGAGCAAGGATGATGTGCTGTCACAATGTGATTGGTGCGCACGTGTCCTTTATAGCCGTTGGAGACAGCAAGTTGACAGATTTCAAACTTCTTCTAGAAGGATGACAGCTGTCTTTATATTTGAAATTCAAACTAGAGGCGCGTCTCCATCTACGTGTATGCTGAGTGTATTTGATTTGTCGTTTGTCCACATCAGCACTTTTGCTCATTCGAAAGCGTAGCTTGAGATGACGCTTTCGAAGTTATACAAAGGTAGGTCAAGAGATCAAAGAATAAACCAAGGCAGGTCTTTCGTGCGCATGATACTCATGCGCATAGGATGCGCAGAAGGTGATGCGCTGCGCATGGAAGGATGCGCTGCGCATAGGAGGTATGCGCACCAAAATTGGCTTTTTGCTCTTTTGACCTTGATTCCAAAGCTTCAGCCCTAACCTCTAAGCCTAGTCTATAAGGAGGACTTAGCTAAAAATTGAAGTTATAAAGACTTCTTACATAGGGTCCTAAAGTCCTTAAAATAAGCACAGGTGATGGTATCAATCAATTCTAACATAAGTAGGAGGGTTAAGTGATAAGCATACCCAACAATCTCCCCCTAAATGATTGATGCCATTACCTACTATAAAAAAGGCAATTCATTGTACTTGATAATAACATGTCCATAAGAATAGAAAATGATAAATCATGTCTCAAGTCAATGTACTCACTAGCCAATGCTATAGATTTCTAGTCTATCCAAAAGAAATTAACTTACAATATAGGAAAGACAGAAATATCACTCAGAGCATACAAATAATATGAGTTTAAGTTTAGTATGCGTTTAAACTGAATGTTTAAACATCATGCAATGAAATATGAGCTGTTAAGGATATGCGCATGAAGTTTATAAGATATGCAATGTTCTACAAACGAACAGTTTGAATTGAACAAGGTTTTGTGAAAGTGCAATGATGCATTCTTCTCATTAAAACTTGAAAGGTAAGAGTTACAGGGTACAAGTTTTACAATGGAAGAAAAATCAAAAGCAAAAAAAACTTTGCGCATCAAAAACTTACAATTGCGCAGAAAACAAAAAGATTACAAAGTCTAGTCTATATGAATTCGCTGCAGTGCTTCGCGCATCTCATTTTGCAAGCTGGTAAACTTGTTCATCAACTCAATCTTCAGTTGCTGAAACTTGGCGTTGTATTCCACCACTAGATTCACATGAGTCCTCATACCATCGCGCATCAACGCATTATCTCTTTGGATGTCTTCAGAAATTCTGTTAAAGCAATTTTCAAACGCCCCCATCTGATTTCCAAAAGATTGAAGGGACGCAGCCATGGAGTCCTAAATTTCTTTCTGAGCATCAACCAAAGTCTTGGTTAGCTCAACCTGAACCATGTTCTGACTGGCTTGCATATCTAGCATAGCCTGGTTCATTCTTCCATTAAAAGTATCACTGAACTGAACTAAGCTGTCAGTCATATGAGATTTGAGCGCATCAATGGAGGAGGAGCTGGAGGCAGTAGGCGCAAGATTGTTAATAGACTTGATGACTTTAGCAGACTCAATCTGAATGATTTTTGTGATGGTTTTGGCTAAGGAAAACAAAGATTCATTCAACCCATGCACAGAGGGGATCTTAGCGAGCGCAGAAGAGATTATGTCGAAGTCATGCTGGATATCTTGGCGCAGAAGATCAAAATCTTGAGAGGGCGCAGTACCAGAACCAGATGCATGCGCAGCAGCAGAACCTGAGGGAGGAGGCATAGCTTCAGAACTGGTTGCCTTTGTTACAGAACTCTCCCCCTTAATGGCACAATCAATAGCCTGAAGGAAACTGGCTTGCGCATCGAGCCGTGCAGACTGCGCATCCAGTTGCTCTTGAATCTTAGTTTGCGCAGTGACCACCTGAAAGTGCTGGGTTTGCGCAGCAAATTGATTAGCCTGGATATTCTGGAGCATGGCCAAGATTTGACGCATGTCAGTTGATGAACTTGAGGGATCTGAGGGAGCAGTTGCTGGAGTTACAGCAAGAATAATTGGAGAAGTCTGTGATGCTCCAGTAGGTTGCACAGGAGTGACAGCAGCAGCCGGAGGCTCTTGCGCATGAACTGGAGAGTGATGCGCATGGATAGGAGAACGATGGACCTCATAATATTCTGAGCTCGAGTCTTCGCCATCTTCCACTATAGGCGCATCCTCATAAACAGTAGGATCAAGCGCATCATGAGCAAAGCCTTCACCATCAATAAAGACTGGTGGGGCTTGCTGCACAACGTTCCTATGCGCAACAGCAGCAAGTCTTGCTTCCCTTGCTATATCACGCGCAGACTTTTCAGAGCGCGGACGAGAATGCCTTGGAGGATCTGATTCATCAGATAAATCTTCCACAGTACGGTTTGAGGCACGTTTCTTGGTAGCAACTTTCTTAACCCGGCGCTTGGGAGTAGACTTCTTTGCAGATAGTGGGACTTCATCCTCACTAGTAGTATTATTGCGCATGGGCTTTGCAGTCTCCTTTTGCTTCTCCCCCTGAGATTGAGCAGCCTTGGAAGTTCCAGTAGATTTGGAAGGGCTGAGGAGAGGATCATTGAAATCACCTTCAAATTCATCTTCTTCTTGAGGAGCAGGAGGAGGAGTAGAGGCTTGTTTTGTCTTAGGCGCAGGAGGGGTAGATGTGCGCTTTGATTCTGGAGCAGTAGGAGGCGCAGCATCAATATCAGCTTCTACTTGGACGTCTTCATCAGACTCATCTAGTAGGGTTCTTGATTTCTTTGCCTTTTTCTCCTTGTTGTTTTTCTTCTTAACTGGCGCAGCAGCCTTGGCTTTTCCTTTTTCTTCAGGAGCAGGAGCCTTGGTCTTCTTTGCTTTCTTAGGAGGCTCAGGGTCCGAAGTAGCCTTGCGCTTCGGAGTTTGCGCAGTAGGCTCTTTAATGGTTATCCCAGGCGCAGCAGTAGATTTGCTGGCCTTCTTCTTCTTGCGCAAAGGCGCATCAGCAGCAATGCCCTTACCTTTGTCCTTGTCGCCTACTTTGCTTGAGACCGGCTCAAAGAAGGATTCAATTTCTAATTCAGATTCAGAGGAGGAAGCTTCAAAAAGTTCACCACTGGAGACAGGAGGAGATCCTTGATCTTCAGGGTGAATGTCCTCAAAAACTTCAATGGGATCAGCAGCCCAGAACATGCAGTAATCAAAATTGTTGACTTCATGGCGAAAATTGTGAAGAAACACACGAGTATAAGTGCGCGATGAGGTCACATCAACTTTGAGTGAGGGGTCTTCATCAACCAGCTTGCGCACAGAAGGGAAACACATAAAGATAGCAGTAAGAATTCTGCAGTGTGTTTTGTACTTGGCTGGTCTCTTTGGATCTGCAGCTTTCTTCTTATATGCGCGTAGGCAGCGCACTAACTCTTCAATGATAATCTCAGCCCAGCTCAATTTCTTCTTCTTGAAGATTGCAGCGCAGCACATCCATTGTTTGCTGATGAATGTGGACTTGTTCCCATTCTTGCAATTGATTATATCGCCAATCAAAGTGCAGAGATGGAACATCAACTCTCCAAACTCCTTCCTATCATGGTTGTTGTATTGACCAACCAGAGTAGGAATCTTTATCAGCTTCTGCGCAACACCATCTTGCACATCTTGAGGAAGCTTCTTCTTGTTGCACGCAGGCAATCCCATAGTCTGACGAATATGTGCATAGTTGATAGTCACAGAAATCCCACGGATAGAACTTTTCAAGCAGGGCACTATGATGTCTTCGTATAAGCGCTCGACCTCTTTTGCGTTGCTGAAGAATTCGTCAATGTAAGAAGGGAGAATTAAGGATTGTCCTTTGGTGAAGAGAGGAAGAATGCCCGACGTGTCCATGATTTCGATCATATAACGTCCAAGCGCATCGAGCTTCAAGTCCTCTACATCGAGTTCCCATCCAGGGATAAAGTAGTTTAGATTCTGCGCAAAACAAAAATGAAAAATTAGATCTGATCATGCGCATGGAGAGAAGCGCATGCGCATGAGCTATATGCATAGCGCATGAACTAGACTCCATACTTAGAAAGATAAGACATGAAAAGGGTAAAAATGTCCAAAACGATAAATATAAAACCAAACGCCTAAAAAGGGCGCGAAACGCAAAAACACAATCAAGAATCATATCAAGGCTTGTCATATGACTATTTATCAAGAACACGAAGAACATGTATTGAATACACGAAGAACACGAAGAACATAAAAATGTCAAAGTGCTCCAAAATGCATAAAAAGCACATCAAAATGTTCGTAATGAAAAATCACACACAAACAAGTAAATCACAACAACAATAACAAGAACATACAGCCTAGATCTGAGAAAAATGAAAATGAATTTGAAAAGACAAAATAAACAAATTCAAACAGAGAAATCAAGAAAGGGAACTTCAGACCTTCGAACTCCATCAACGGCGAAAATCTGAAATATCGAGTTAGAGTTCTTACCATTTGAGGGTCCTCTTGCTTCTTAGAAGATGTTGTAGATGATTTCTTGGGAGCCATGATATATATAGAGAAAGAAATTTGCGAAAAAGAGTAGAGAGAAGATGATGAGTACAGAGAGAAAGAACTGTCAGAGAGAAAAGAGGCGGTTTGAGTGAAATGTTTTAAAAAGAGAGAGGAGTGAGGAGAGAAACGGCGCTAGGAAGATGATATACATCAAAAAGGGTAGATGACATCATCGTGCGCTGACAAGAGTTGGTGAAAGTCAGGCGAGTGGGGCGCACGCGCAAGTGAGTTGCACGCGCAGATGATGTGGCCCAATGAGGAGCGCGCGTGAAAAGTCCTAGCCGCGCGCGTGTGTCAGTCATTAATGGTCAAAACAAATATTTTCCTATTCCATCATAATTAGCACACAAAGAGAATTAAATGCGCGTCACTCAATGCCTTTGCATTAAATGAGGTGGGACGTGCGCAGAGGGCAGAAATGTAATTTACCAAAAAATTCAAATAAAATGACGAGGGAAAATAATAATTACACAAGTACCCTTGCGAATTATGCTGACTCAGCAAGTCAAGGACCTAAGTGAAACTATTGAAAAGAGAACGTACCTTAGATCCAGGGGTCATGCGCATGATCAATATGCGCAGCTTTAAAGTGCGCAGAGTTTCAAGATAGAAAAACATCAACGGTTTTACCTTATGCGCATAGCTCCGTGCGCTTCTTATGCGCAGGTGCATGGTGTATGTCTAACTTAGAATTTTATCAACAACAAAGTTATTAGTATTGACAAATCATATTGACAAAATTTAGCTGAGTTCGAGCATACCCATTTCTCCTCTAAGAAAGATGAACCTCTTAGCATCAAGTGCTTTTGTAAGAATGTCGGTGATTTGATAGTCGGTTCCCATGTGTTCTAGATGTATATTCCCTTTTTCCACGTGGTCTTTGAGGAAGTGATATTTAATGTCGATGTGTTTGGTCTTCGAATGCATGACAGGATTTTCAGAAACAACAATTGTTGAAGTATTGTCGCAATAAATGGGACAATTTTCTTCTTTGATGTCATACTCCACTAATTGCTGCTTCATCCACAAAATTTGACAGCAACAGCTTCCAGCAGCGATATATTCTGCTTCAGTTGTAGAGAGAGAAACTGCAGCTTGCTTTCTACTGGCCCAAGACACAAGTCGATATCCAAGGAAATGACAAGTGCCACTAGTGCTTTTCCTATCAATTGTGCACGCTGCATAATCCGCATCTGAATAACCTACAAGTTTAAAGTTCGAATTTTTGGTGTACCAAAGTCCAAGGTTAACAGTGCCAGAGAGATATCTTATAATACGTTTCACAGCAATTAAGTGTGCTTCTCTAGGGTCAGATTGATAACGAGTACAAACACAAACACTAAACATAATATCGGGCCTACTAGCAGTAAGATAAAGAAGTGAGCCAATCATACCTCGATAGAGCGTTTGATCAACACGTTTACCTTTTAGATCTTTGTCGAGTTTATTGCCGGTGGCCATTGGAGTATCGTATGATTTAGCGTTTTCAAGTCCAAACTTCTTGATTAAATCCTTTGTGTATTTGGCTTGATTGATAAAGATGCCGTCACTCATTTGCTTGATTTGAAGCCCGAGGAAGAATGTGAGTTCTCCCATCATGCTCATTTCAAACTTGCTCTTCATTAGTTTCTCAAAGCGCTTGCATAACAATTCATTAGTAGAACCAAATATAATATCATCAACATAAATTTGAACAAGTAATTTATGACCATTATGTTTGGAAATGAAAAGAGTTTTATCGATTTTACCGCGAGTGAAGGCTTTTATCGATGAGAAACTTGGATAGTGTATCATACCATGCTCTTGGTGCTTGCTTGAGTCCATACAAAGCTTTCTGGAGTTTGTAGACATGATTTGGAAATTATGAATCTTCAAGCCCAGGTGGTTGAGCAACATAGACTTGTTCTTGGAGTTCACCATTTAGAAACGCGCTCTTCACATCCATTTGATATAACTTGAAGTTCTTGTGAGCGTCGTAAGCTAGAAATAATCTGATAGCTTCAAGTCTTGCTACGGGCGCAAAAGTTTCATCGTAATCAATTCCTTCTTCTTGCCTATAGCCTTGTGCAACCAATCTTGCTTTATTTCTTGTGATGGTTCCATTCTCATCCATCTTGTTTCTAAACACCCATTTTGTACAAATTACTCCTTGATTATTTGGTCTTGGGAAAAGAGTCCAAACCTTATATCGTTCAAATTGATTGAGTTCTTCTTGCATAGCAACAACCCAATTAGGATCTTGGAGCGCTTCATCAGCCTTCTTTGGTTCAATTTGAGAGATAAGTGCAGTGTAAGCATCAAAGTTTGTAGCTCTCCTTGTACGAACCCCAACATGAAGATCACCAATGATATTAGTGATTGGGTGATCTCTAACTTCACGAACTTCAGGAGGTAAGTTAGGTTGAGTTGTAGTAACTTGAAGGTCTTCAATTGGCACATCTTCACCAGTATTAAAATCATCAAAATTTGGAGGTAGAACTGGTTCAGAATTGAAAGTGGGATTAACACCAGATGCAGCAGTAGACTGATGCGCATTAGAAGAATCTCCAGGCGCATGATTAGGTGCAGCTGAAGCTCTACTTGGTGCGCTATTGATAATGCTTTGTGCAACTGATGTAGATGGATTTCCTTGTGTTGATACATTCTGGTCTTGTGTATGCGCAGCTGGTATGTGCGCACCTGTCTCTATGGACTCAACAGAATCATCAGAAACATTTGGAGCCAAATGTGGCTCAAGGAGAGAATGTTCATCAAAAGTTACATGTACAGATTCAACTATCACTAATGTAGATCTATTGAAAACACGAAAAGCTTTAGAATGTTTAGCATACCCAACAAAAATACCTTCGTCGGCTTTGGCGTCGAATTTACCTCTATGTTCGTTTCTGTTGTAGAGGATATAACATTTGCAACCAAATATTTTGAAGAAAGGAATGTTGGGAGTTCTTCCACGCCATAGTTCATATGGAGTCTTGTTGTGACGTTTGTTGATGAGGGAGCGATTTTGAGTAAAACATGCAGTGTTGATAGCTTCTTCCCAAAAGTACTTAGGCAATTTCGCTTCGGCTATCATCGTCTTTCCTGCTTCAATCAACGTCCTATTCTTTCTTTCCACTACACTATTTTGTTGTGGAACTCCAGCAGTTGAGAAGTTGTGATCTATCCCATGATCATCGCAATATCGAGCAACACCTTGTTCTTGAATTCTGTTCCATTATCGGATCGAACACTAACAATGTCATCTTCTTTTTGGGTTTGGAGCAGTCTGAATAGAGTGGTGAGAATGTCGTAACAATCATCTTTTGAGATCATCATTTCCATCCATGTATATCTTGAGAAATCGTCCACCACAACTAAAGTATACTTATTTCTTTTGATGCTTTCAGTGGTAACTGGTCCAAATAGATTAATGTGCAGCAGTTGCAAACATTTTGAAGTTGAGGGATTTGTCTTGCTGGAGAAAGACTGCTTTGATTGTTTGCCTAGTTGACAAGCTGCGCATTTGTTGTCATGATGATCAGCAACTTTGGGGAGTCCTTTGACAAGATTGTCCCTGCTGAGTTTTGATAGACATTTGAAGTTCAAGTGACTCATGCGCTTGTGCCATAGCCAACTGTTCTCGCTTACACTTTTAGCTACAAAACAAAGATTAGTACTAGAGTTCATACTATGGAAATCAATAATGTAAATATTTGTCTTACGATAACCCGTGAGTAAGACAGCTCCAGTTTTGCCATTCTTGATAAGACATTGCGTTGAAGAGAAATGGCATTCTAATCCTTTGTCGCAGAATTGAGATATGGATAATAAGTTGTGCTTGAGTCCTTCGACGAGAGAGACTCTTTCAATGCACACTTTGTCTTTCTTGAGCTTTCCATATGCTACAATTTGACCCTTGTTATTATCACCAAATTTAACTGAGGGACCTCTTTCTTCATGGATATCTTCTAATAAGGATTCATCTCCAGTCATGTGTCTTGAACACCCACTATCGAGAATCCATTCATAATTTCTAACTTTTGAAGATCCAGCCATGAAACAAAGAACCTGAAATATAGACATTTAAGCAGGTCCCCTTTATTCCTTTTGGGTCCTATGGTTAGCAACTTTTGACAACCCACTCTTGCTTGACCTTAGGGTTTTTACGTCCTTTGGCATTGGGAGTGAATCGCAAAAGGCATTCCACGGCCTTGTGTCCAGAACAATCACAAATGGAACAATGATGAAAGCCACTAATCACATGAGTTTTCACAAACTCTTTACTTTTCTTGGGGATGGCATTCTTCTTTGGGTCAGATGAACTAGCCTCAACAAAATCTTTCTTTTGAAATTTTGGAGCGCTCTTTCTAGGAGTGCGCATAGGGCTAGGATGCGCATGGCGGTGAGGCGCATGGCTCCTTGGCGCATAATGATCACTTGTAGAAGGAGCGCTCTTGGTTTCAAGAGGGATTTTGCTAGAGGATGATTCATCTGTAGCTATATCTTTCCCATTAGCTTTCCCAAATTGCTTCGTTGGGTAGACATAATGGAAAGTTTGTCTCTTGACTTTTTCCTGTCCTTTACCCATTGAATTAGAATGTTTTTCCTTGGAAATTTCAAAAGTTTGCTGGTTTGTAAATTCACTCTCTCTTTCAGCACAGACATCACATTTAAAGTTGTCACTAGTTGATGAGAATCCCAAGCCACTTTTATCACCACTGACTTTTTGGGACTCAAATATATTCTCCATAGTGACACGAGAATTGGACCACTCGTTTGTAATCTTTTTAAGATCAGTAATTTGAGCAACCAATTCATCGTTTTGAACTTTAAGAAGTGAGTTCTGTTCTGTAAGAAAAGTGTTTTTAACAGTAAGAGGAGTCATGCTCTTTATCTGCTCCTTAAGGAGGGTGAGTTCAGATTTGAGTAGAGATTTCTCGGTCTTAAGCTGGGAAATTTCATCACATGATAGTGCTAAAGCTTCCTTCATACTATCAAATCTAGTGATTACCTTTTAAGCCTTTTTGAACATTTTTTCTTGTTCAGCAATCACTTCATCATCATTGATTTTGGAGATTGGAGCAGTTGGTTCAACTTGAGGTCTAATGTAAGCTCCTTTTCTCAACTTGTTCCTTGCACTTAGATCGCATCGTGAGAATAACAACCCACCATCGCTTTGAGCCGGAGTGAGAAATCCTTGTTCCACGAGCTCGCTGATGGTTGGTCCTTTCTTCTTTTTCTCTTCTTGAAAACCTGCAGATTTCTTGATAGGTTTATTCAAGGCATTCATATCAGGAACATCCTTGGAGAAGTCATCATCAGAATCACAAGTATCAACTTCATCATCATTTGCCACCAAACAAACGAGTCCATCATCGGAATCTTCATCGCTCTCATCTGAGTCTGTTTCAATCCAAGTGTTCTGCTCATTTGCTGGTGCTGCTTCTTCCGCAACCATTCCCTTGTGACGAGTGAATTTGGGAGTGAAATTGGGAGTATGGCTGCTCTTCTTCTGCATATATTCAAATTTTGGAGTTGGGCAGCTTGAAGCAAAGTGTCCTGGTTTCCTGCAATTAAAGCAATCAAGATCTTCTTTTCTTTTAGAGTCACTACTCCTCGTGAATTTTGGAGGAGCTCTGCTGGTAGATCCTTGAAATTTGTTGTTTGAGCTGGGTCTTGAGAATTTTCTGAACTTTTGAAATTTCTTCACAAATAAAGCGAAGTCTTCATCATCCATGTCCAATAGCTCAGAAGTAGAAATTTTGGGATCTGCGCTTTTCTCAACTTGAACTTGAGCTTGCGCAGGTGCTTCTTCTCTTTGCGCCACCATTGTAATGGACTTGGATTTTCCTTCAGTTTCACTTATACGTTGAAGCTTGAGTTCATAGACTTTGAGATTTGCATAAAGATTTCTAAGTGTCCATACATCCAAAGTTCCAGCGTCTTCTAGGGCGCTAGATTTATGTAGGTATCTTGATCCAAAAGCTTGAAGAAAATTGACATTTAAATCTTTGTTCGAAAACTTCATGCCAAGTGAAATACACAGATTGATAATTTCACAAAAGCATTCATAAGTTTGTCTTATGGTTTCACCGGGAAGTTGAGAGAAATTGTTGAATCTCTTTTGTACTTCATATTTCTTGTTTTCCTTGCACACGGTGTCTCCTTCTATATGTTCTTCAATAGCATCCCATAACTCATTGGCGGTAGCACAATGCATGACTTGTTGTTTCATAGCCGTGCTTAGAGTGATTAGAAGAATGTTTCTTGCTTTACCATCATTTGCAACTCTTCTTGTTTCTTCCTCAGTCCATTCTTCCTTTGGTTTCTTGACAGTTGGTTGAACAGCATTTGTACGCGGATTTGGATTCGCTTTTATAGGAATGTAAGGTCCATAAACCACGGTGTCATGAAGTCTTTCATCGATTGAGTTGAGATGAGTTAAGATGCTGAATTTCCACACGTCAAAATGATTTTCATCAAAGACCGGAACGTGAGTGTAGTTTGCAGTTGCCATAGGTTTTGAGTTTGCCATATCGAATCGGCACCCAAGCTGTTAAGCTTGAAAAACAGAAATGTTTTATAAAGGTGTTTGCTCTGATACCACTTGTTGGTCCCAGAAGGGCAACAAGGGTATGAAAAATGCTAGAGGGGGGGAGGTGAATAGCGTTTTTAAAATTCTTTTCAAACCCTTTTGCAAAGCAATGGCGAATGCGCACGACTCTTAATTTGGCTAGGTATAGCGCGCAGCAAGAGTGTGAAATGCACAGCGGAAGCTTAAAGCAGTCACTTAAGCGCAGGGAGATACGCAGAAGTGTAAAACGCACGCACTATGTTTTAGGCTAAAGAGTGGCACAAAATAAGACTAAGGCAATATGATCACAAACACAATTCTATCAAAGCAATACAATCTACAAAGATCAAGCAAAGATGAATATTAGTAAAGTTTAAATGCAGATTGCAAAGCAGAATATAAAAACACGCTATTTGGAGAGGTTCGATCGGGAAAAGATCTACGTCCTCTACCAAGATGGTTAGTCTTGGATTTTCTAATGGAGATCTTATTATGAGAGAGTTACAAGTTACAACGATTTAGAACAAACTATCTCAAAGATCTATAATCTATGAATGAATAAAATCCTAGATAATAACCGGTGTTTCTCTAGAAGTATGATCGATAAGATCGGAACTTCAAGAGGTGAGTGTGTGTATCAGAAATCTGGGCTCTTTGAACCTATGAGATGGAGAGCACAAGATTCTGGTGTTACAAAGGCTTTATAGGATCTGGGCTTGGATTGTGTATGAAGGTGAGAAGGTTGTTCTTGAGAATTCTGGAAATGAGCAAGCAATCTTCAAATCTTCAAACTTTCTCTTTGGAAGCAATTCTTTAGCAATTCACAAGAAACTTGGAAAATGAGGATGAGCTTGCTATTTATAGCTGAGATCCAAGAAATAGCCGTTGGGGAGCAGAGCAAGGACGATGTGCTGTCACAATGTGATTGGTGCGCATGTGTCCTTTATAGCCGTTGGAGACAGCAAGTTGACAGATTTCAAACTTCTTCTAGAAGGATGACAGCTGTCTTTATATTTGAAATTCAAACTAGAGGCATGTCTCCATCTACGTGTATGCTGAGTGTATTTGATTTGTCGTTTGTCCACATCAGCACTTTTGCTCATTCGAAAGCGTAGCTTGAGATGACGCTTTCCAAGTTATACAAAGGTAGGTCAAGAGATGAAAGAATAAACCAAGGCAGGTCTTTCGTGCGCATAGGATGCGCAGAAGGTGATGCGCTGCGCATGGAAGGATGCGCTGCGCATAGGAGGTATGCGCACCAAAATTGGCTTTTTGCTCTTTTGACCTTGATTCCAAAACTTCAGCCCTAACCTCTAAGCCTAGTCTATAAGGAGGACTTAGCTAAAAATTGAAGTTATAAAGACTTCTTACATAGGGTCCTAAAGTCCTTAAAATAAGC
The DNA here is from genome assembly GCA_026119855.1 of Campanula takesimana. NCBI lineage: Eukaryota > Viridiplantae > Streptophyta > Magnoliopsida > Asterales > Campanulaceae > Campanula > Campanula takesimana. Next base: position 660,952 of record JAOWBW010000485.1, read on the forward strand.
ACAGGTGATGGTATCAATTAATTCTAACATAAGTAGGAGGGTTAAGTGATAAGCATACCCAACACCAAGCTTCCCAAGTACTTCTGGGCCGAAGCTGTCAATACCGCATGTTTCACCCAGAACCGCTCCATCATCATCAAAGTTCACAACAAGACTCCTTATGAATTGTGGAGAGGCAGATCACCAAACATTGCCTTCTTTAAGATATTTGGATGCAAATGCTACATCTTATACAATGGCAGAGAGCATCGAGGTAAATTTGATACTAAGGCCGATGAATGTAGTTTTGTTAGTTATTCAAAACACTCTAAAGCTTTTTGTTGTTTTAATAAGACTTCATTAAAAATTGTAGAGTCAGTCCATGTTACATTTGATGAACATGATCTTCTTGAGCCACATATGGCTCCAAATGTTGCTGATATTTTAGTGGTTTTGAGACAGGTACATCTTACCCTAATCATGCAACCGCAAATGACCAACCTACTCAAACCGCTCCACCAGGTTCTCCAGCTGCTCCAAATCAAACCGAAGGTGTTGCTGTAGAACCGCACTCTTCTGATCCCATTCAAACCGTTGATCCAGTTCCAATCATCACCTTCAATGAAGATTTCAATGATTATCAAGAATATTCTCCTCTAGAAAACCTTCAAGAAATATTGGTTCATGAAGACCTCCTTCCAGAAATTAATGAGCATAGAGACCATCCAACAACCAATGTTATAGGTCCTATCAGTTCTGGTGTTCAAACAAGAGGAAGCTTAACCCATAAAGATAACCACAGTTTGTTCTCAACCGCACTGTTATCCCAGATGGAACCAAAAAAGTAAATGAAGCTCTAAGTGATCCAAGTTGGGTAGCTGCAATGCAAGAAAATCTCAATCAGTTTGAAAGATGCAGAGTTTGGACTCTAGTTCTAAGGCCCAGAGATCACACTGTAATTGGAACAAAATGGGTATACAGAAACAAGATGGATGAAAATGGTACTATAACAAGAAACAAAGCAAGGTTAGTTGCTCAAGGTTATAGGCAAGAAGAAGGGATTGATTATGATAAAACCTTTGCCCCTGTAGCCAGACTTGAAGCCATTAGATTGTTCTTGGCCTATGCCTCCTTCAAGAAATTCAAGTTATATCAAATGGATGTGAAGAGTGCATTTCTGAATGGTGAACTACAAGAAGAAGTTTATGTAGCTCAACCGCCCGGATTTGAAGACAACAAATATCCTAATCATGTCTTCAAGCTCAAGAAGGCCTTGTATGGACTCAAACAAGCTCCAAGAGCATGGTATGACACTCTATCTAAATTTCTTATTGAGCAAGGCTTCTCTCGAAGTAAAATTGATACAACTTTATTTATTGCTAAACACAAAGGTCATTCATTATTAGTTCAAATATATGTTGATGATATTATTTTCGGTTCTACTAATGAAATTATGTGTGTTAAGTTTGAGAAGCTTATGAAAGGTAAATTTGAGATGAGTATGATGGGAGAGTTGACATTCTTTCTTGGACTCCAAATCAAGCAATGTCATGATGGAATCTTTATCAACCAAGCCAAATACACCAAAGACTTGATCAAGAAATTTGGGCTTGAAACCGCTAAGCCAGTTGATACCCCAATACAAAAGGCCTGCATTTTGGATCGAGATGAACAAGGTAAGAAAGTGAATCAGACACTTTACCGAGGTATGATTGGCTCTCTTCTTTACTTAACTGCAAGTAGGCCAGATATAATGTTCAGTGTGTGTGTTTTTGCTAGATTTCAAGCTGACCCTAGAGAATCTCATCTTATAGCTGTTAAACGTATTATTAGATATTTATGTGGCTCTGTTAACCTTGGACTTTGGTACTCCAAAGAATCTTTATTTGATTTGTTAGGTTATTCAGATGCTGACTTTGCAGCATGTAAGATTGATAGAAAGAGCACTAATGGTACATGTCAGTTCCTTGGATCTCAGCTTGTATCATGGTCCAGCAAGAAACAAGCATCGGTTTTAGTCTCAACCGCTGAAGCTGAATATATTGCGGCTGGAAGCTGTTGCTCTCAAATTCTCTGGATGAAACAGCAGTTGAAAGACTATGAAGTATTTGAAAAGAATTGCCCTACCTACTGTGATAATACTGCAGCAATTTCTATCTCCAACAATCCAGTTCAACACTCAAAAACCAAGCATATTGACATAAGATATCATTTCCTCAAAGATCATGTTGAAAAGAAGAATATTTTTCTAGCAAAGGTGGGAACCGATGATCAAATTGCTGATATCCTCACCAAACCGCTTGAAAATTCAAGGTTTTTTCATTTACGAGGAGAAATGGGTATGCTGGAACTAACTTAAATTATTTCATGTCTTGATTTCTTGTTCTAATAACTTTTTGTTAAGTATTTTGGCTCTATTAAGAAAATGCAAAAATAGCTTGCGGTTCTATCAACGTTGAAACCGCATCAATAAAGGCTCCAGTCAAAAGAGTTAGGAAGAATATCTTCAGTTTGATCCAAACCGGAGTGTGAAAGCAAAGACTCGGTTTGATCTACTGAAACCGAAGACGAATCTGAGAGATATCGGTTTCATCAAAACCGATAATGAGGAAAAAGTAAGTCGGTTTACTCAAACCGCTCAGGTATGGTTAATTGCAGTTTAGTCCCTACTTTATGTCACTTCATTCTTTAAGGACCTTTGTGCAATTATCTCTGCCGCATTTAATGCGAATCGACAGGTACGCTGACGGTTAAGTTTTCCTCAGCCGTCATGGCCGCTCCACTACCCGAGGTGGTTAATTGAGTATAAAAGACAAACTAAATTTTAATTTAACTTTTTACCTTCTTACTCTTTTTAGCAAAATATCTTTCTCTCTCTTCTGCACTCTCTCTGCTCTCTCTTTGTTCTCACTCTAAAAATTTCGTACTTAAACGATTTTCGAAATGGCACCAAAGAAAACCATTGATCTGGCTTCTACTTCTACATCGTCCAAACCATCTAAGCCCGATATGGTATGAATTTATGAACCCTAACTCAGTTTTTTTTATCCGCCATTGTTGCTTGAAAAAGCTTGTTCATCTTCCTTAGTCATTTTATGCTTTTTCTTCATATTTTTGGTTGGGTTGAACTCGCATTTGTTTATTCATACTGATTGTTTACTTTATTTCATGATTTGTGTTCAATTTTGAGCAAAATCAATTTTTTGGGTCATTTGGTGTTCTTGCGCATATTTGCAGATTCTGGGTTCTAGTGTTGTTATTTGCCTTAGCTTATTTAGAACTTTGTTAGAATCTGCCCTTTGTGATCGTTTTGGTATAATTCTTTCATATTTTGGTTAAGATTTTGTTTTGCATGTTCATACTCTGTTCTTTGTGTTCTTCGTGCATTCAAACTCTTTTTCAAAATTTTCCCTCTTTGATCCTTTTTATTTTTACTGTTCATTTACTTTTATGTTTTTACTCTTTTACCCTTACTTTTCTTAGACCGCATCTTTTCATTATTAGGATTACTTGTTACAATTTGTAAGTCTCATTCAAACCTCTTTGTTTATTCATTTGATTGAACTGCTCGGCTTAATTAATTGGTATGAACCGCGGTTTGCTTAAGGTTTCAAACTGTCATTCTTCAAACTATTTCTAACTTAGAATATTGTTTTTCAGGACCCATCAAACTTTGTCCCCGGTTCTAGAATTCTAGAAGAGGAATTCAAGCAAGATGCAGTTGGGAGGAAGCTACTCAAACTGCTTGGAGATGCTAAGCTTCTGCCCTTGTTCCTAATGGATGAACCCCAATTCGTGACAATTATCTGTGCTGAATTTTTCGAGAATGGGATCTCCACAAATGCTGCCTTGCTGGATGTAAGAGGAGAACTGATAAGGGGTCTGGAAACTGAAGAAGTGAAATATGAAGATGCTATCAAGTCCACGGTTTATGGCAAGCCTGTGATCCTAACCGCTTCCAAGATCGCAGTTCTAGCTGGTCTTGAGAACTCTGGAGTTATGGGGATCAAACCAGAACTTCTGAGCAGTACTACAATGGAGTTAATTGGAGTTAATTCATTCTCCACCAAGAATTCCTCCAAGAAGGATTTTGGAGAGGTTATGTCACTGCTATGTGATTTAGTAGATACTGGGGTTATGTGCAAGAATGGGAACCATAACAACCTTACCAGTGAGCAGTATGCCTACTGTGTGGCCATTTTCAAAAGGAAGAAATTGCACTGGCTTGTAATGAAGGAGATGATCAATGCCCTGAACCGCCTTCATGCTGCTAAAGCCGTTGGGAAGTCCAAGATCAGAACTCATTGCAGGCTTCTGACTAAGTTTTTGCACTAAGACACTGACATCTTCAAGTTTTCTACAGAAAACAAGGACTATTGGTTGGATCCAATTGAGAAGTCTGTTTTTGGATCATCGAAATTTGATGCATTCAGAACCGCTTTTGGATGGCGGTATGCACAGGCAGTTTGGAATGAAGACCCTCTTCCTGAAGCCGAACGTGGCCCTTTCCCTGAAGCTCGGCTCAACAAGTCAAACAAACCGTATGCTGGTGCCATTACTGATTAGGCCCATGCTACGATGTTAAGGAATGAAGGTCAGACTGCTACTTTGAATAGATTGGGGTTGAGTCAGTTAGCTCAAACCGCGGTACAGGCTGAAGGGGAGCCTGCAGTTCGGTCTAGACCTGCGGTTCGTCCCAAGGAAATCGCTGCTCTAAGGAAAAGGAAGGGAACCATCCAAATTCCCTCAGTTATTACAAAGGCAGACCTAGCCAAACCTCCCTCTAAACCCTCATCCAAACCGCTCTCTAAACCTTCATCTTCTTCATCTTCATTCCCACCAATCAAGCTTTCCCCTACCTTTTCAAAACCTCTAATTCCCAAACCTCAAATTAAACCTCTCTCTCCATTACATCAGAATGTGGAGAAATCCCTTAACTTTGCAATGGATGCCTCCTCTCTCAAAGCTGCCAAAGCCAAATCTATTCCAGAACTCATTCCTTCAACTCATCTTTTCCTCCCTATCTCCTCTCTTCCTAAACCTTTAACTTCTAAACCGTCATCTGTTTAGTTCTCTGAAGAACAGTTGGCTGAGATTTATAAAGCCTTTCCCAACCTTAAACCTTCTACTCAAACCGAGCCTAAGCAGACCGAAGAGTCTGAGGCTGCGGTTCGGCCTGAGCAGACCACAGTGTCTGAGGCTGCAGTTATGCCTGAGCAGACTGACATGTCTGAGGCAAATGAACCTGAGCAAGATGTTGAAATTCTTGAGGTTCAACTGTCAAAGAAGAGAAGAAAGTTGATAAAGAAATATGAGTTTGTGGAACACTGGCAGACAAGGCCACCTGGTGCAGTAGACTTCAGTGAGGCTCATGACAAGAAGGATCACTCACCTCTTGAAGGCGCATTTGCAAAAGAATTAAGAGAAAGATCTGAGATGAGAAAGGCAGGTATTGACCCAATGATGGTTGAAGTCTCCCCTATTTCACTTAAAAGAAAACTGAACTTTGACTCACCAGAGCACACTCCTTCTCCGGTTCAGCCATCTCCAGTTCAACCAGGATCTAGTCCTTCATCTCCAGACTTACCGTATGCTGCAGCGGTTCTACCATCTTCGGTTTTGCCATCTACTTCTTTATCGGTTCAACCGCTGCCTCTACCTTCAGTTTAACCACTGGTTATGACTTCGGTTCAGACTTCAGTTTCTTTCATAAAACTGACACCAAAGAAAAGGAAGAGTGCCACAGAACTGGCATCTTATCTGAAGAGGTTCAAGGCTGAAGCTTCTAGTGAAAGAAGGAAAGGGGCCCTAGCTCGTGCCGCTTCAAAAGCCGAAGCCAAATTCTTGAAGGCATGCCGCCCTAATCCTTATGCTATCTTTCCAAAAGAAGAAATGGAGGCGGTTGTTGATCAAACCATTCTTTCAGCTGCAGATCAGATAATGGCTGAGATTGCTTATTAGGTTCTCTTGGATCCTTCTCTTGCCTCTCAATTCTTTCTATACTTTAACTGTCATTGCATTCTAAACCTATACCTGTAGATACCCCGGGGAACCACGGCTTGGCTAGAGCGGTGAATTATCCTAGGATGTCTAACTTGTTTAGATTGTTTAGAGTCGCCACCTATGTTTTTAAAGGAACATAAGAAAAACCTAAAAATAGCCTAATTTATGTACAAAACCAGAGATTCGGGAGAGAAGGGTTCGGGGGTTAGGTGACGGAGTGGGAAGTACTTAAACACCCACTCCGCCCCGCTTACGCGGGTCTTGCTACTATTGGTGTTCTAATATTTACATGTCCTTCAATTAATTAAATAGAAATGTGCTAACAATTGTGATGAGAAGAAAAGAGGAAATAAAGGGGAAATAAAATAGAATTGTTTTATTTATTTAATGATAAAGATTACATGTAACAAGTAATGTTAAAGAATTACATTAAGAGATGAAGAGAAATTAACATGGTGAATTAAAGTTAAGATTAAAATGTAGGGAGATAACCTTAACTAACTTCAATATGTGAAGTAGTCATGTTGGTCATGTCCCATTAATGGGGATTGCATACATCAAGAAGAAGAAAACAAAGGAAGAAAATGGAGTTGTACCTTGAGAAAGAGGACTTGGAACCTTGACTTGAAAGTGTTGTTGTTGTAATGAAATTGTTGTAGAACAATTTGTGTAGAGTCTTGTTACTAAGAACTCTTGTTGGGAGAATTTGTGTATAATGTAGTTGGTGAATCAAGGTTGGAGTCCCTTTCTAAGGTAGAAGATGATGGTTTTTATAGGTAAAAAAGAGAGGGAAATGATGGAGGGAAATTGGTCATCCATGTGAAATGGAATGGGCCAATCACAAATAAGATAAATGAATAAAAGAAAAATAAAAGAAATAAAAGAAATCAAATAATAAATGAAAGAAATATTAGTTTTTGGGAAAAGGCTTAGAATTTGGGATTGGGAGTTAATGAGAAAAGGGGGATGAATGTGGATGTAAAAAGATGGTTTTTGTGATCAAGAAAAGATGTTTGTAAATAAGAAAAGGGAGGGAAATAAGGTGCAATCCGTTACTGCCATAATGGGAGGCGCGCGGGTCCGGCTTTTGGGGCGGGACGCGCGCGCAGCCCGTTAACAGTTCCGGAAGCGCCCGCGGCAGAGAATGACAGAATGACCCTAAAAGTTAACTCTGTTATGCAGTTTAGTCCAAAACTAACGGAATCAGTTAGGAACTTAACCGAAGTAACAAAAATCAACAAAAATAAGTTAAATAAAAATACTTTGTATGCAATCGGGGTGAGAGGTCCAAGGCGGGGTGTCTACAGAGCCCCTCGGCGACGTGGATTGCAAAGCAAAACGCGTCGACGAAAGTAAAAACACCCGCCGAGGACATCGACAAAGAAAAAGAAAGAAAAGAAAGCAAAGACTCGATGAAAGCAGTAATTTGAAATTGCTAGAGATAGGGGTGCGCTCCCTGTGTGAGCGGCTTTCGCGGATGGAAAGGGTGTGGTGGCTTGAGGCGGCCCACCACGACCGCAGTTTGAAAAAAAGGTGTGTTTATAGTCTATAGATGGAAATTCTGGTGCGCGGTGCGGCATATTCTGATGCGCTGTGCGGCACTTGTTGATTCTGATGCGCGGTGCGGCATATTCTGATGCGCTGTGCGGCACTTGTTGATTCTGGTGCGCGGTGCGGCATATTCTGATGCGCTGTGCGGCACTTGTTGATTCTGGTGCGCGGTGCGGCATATTCTGATGCGCTGTGCGGCACTTATTGATTCTGGTGCGCGGTGCGGCATATTCTGATGCGCTGTGCGGCACTTGCTGATGAAAATTAAAAAGGAGTTCGGTGGCATGAGTCGGCCCACCGTGGCCAACTGATAGTCCGCAGGGGGATTGCTTGATGGAGAGGTGTTGTTTTCCGTGGCTCACCATGGACCAAGTTGTTGCCATTGGACTGTAGTTATTGTTGACTGCGGACCACTTTCTGCTGGGGATGAAATGCCTGAATTTCCCATGCTGTTGACTTTTTGTTGGTACATGTTATGTGTGTGCTTGGCAGGTATACGTGCTGATGAAATGTATGATTGATGTGAAATTGTACCCGTGGTGTGATGTGATCTTGAAAGCACCTTTGTAATGAGAGAGAAGTAAGAATGTAAAGAGTGATCTTGTGTGCGGTGTGATTTTGAGGAAAGCGTCGGATGTATTCATACCTTCACTTACCATTGCCGCTTGAGTGGAGATGGATTCTTGTTGTCCACGGAGGATGCTTTGATGGAGAATGTACATTCTTTAGATGTTGATGAGAGAATGCCCTTGATGTTGGGTTGGCGAGACGGTACTCTGAATGATGGGTTGGTCGTGCCAAAGGCTGCCTACGTATCCCTTTAAGAGAATCAGACCAGCGTAGTTCAAGGATGATGGAGAACGCTGGAGGAGAGGCTAGGAGCAAAGAAAAGTAAAACACATAATTTTGCACATAGAAGGAGAAAAAGAAATCTTTTTTTTTTTTTTTTTTTTTTAGTTCGTGGGTGAACCATTTTAACCATTGTGTGCTTGTGAAGCCAACCCAAGATCAAGTCATGTTCAGTCGAAGTCCGGATTGCTTCGCTTGAATTCTGTTGTCGCCGGTGTGCCCAACGAAGATTGATGTCTAGCCCCAAGAGATTTTTCGGTTATGGGGCTTCAAAAAGGCTTTTGATGCCGAGATGAGGGGTTGCTGATTGTAAAGCCCCTAGAATGCCTTTGATGCCAAATTTTGAGGGACTTGCATAGCTCCAAGATAAATCAGCTCTTAGACCATTCGAGTAAATCGCCCTTTGTTGTTGTAGTGAGCAAGCCCCAAGGGGAGATCGTTGATGCCAAGCTTCGAGAGATTGCAAAGCCCCTAGTGTCGTGGGCTTGTAGATGGCGGGATGTTAAGACCTTTCATTGTAAAGCCCCAAATTATCTCGTGGTTGGCTCGGCATTGAGAGCGGATGTACCGTTTGGTAGAATTCTTGATAGAGATCTCCTTCTTTCTCTTACTGGGGAGATGAATGGCCTCATTGTGGTCGATACCCAAATGGCTGAGGGCTTATGTCAAAGGACGCAGTAATGTCTTACGGTGCCGTCGAGGTCGCGGATTATAAGGTCTTGGTATGATAAAGTCCCAAATGAGTATGCTTGCTTGACTCTTCTTGAGTTGAACTAATGACGGATCTTCGGATGCAACTAGTGCTGTGGCCCAACTTTATCTGAGCTGCACCTTGTGCTTTTGATCTTGGAGAAGGGGGTGCTGAATTGCAGAAACATTGGGATTGGCCGTGGCATTTCCCGCTATAACCCTGTTTTGATTAGAGTTTAGCATATTGAATCGTTTTCCTTTTCTCTAAGACTTTCTTCAAAATCTCGTTGAAAGTTCTAACAAAAATCATCAACTTCATTCATAACATCGGAGTCTTCATTTTAAAACCAAGAGGCCTTTGACTTGAAGTGTTGAGAGACCCTTTGAAGCTTGATCCCTTTCATGGAGACTACTCCCAAATTGCGTTGTTCGAGTATTGTTGCCCAAAAGACTGTCGGTCGCGAAGCCCTAATACTGCCCTTTGCTTGAATTAATTTAATGCCGTAGCCCAAAAGATTGTAGATTGCGAAGCCCGTTGAGACCTTCGGTGCCGAATTGAGGAAGCTTCCAATGTTGCACATGACTTGGCTGGGGATACTGCTGGGGAGTTAATTGCTCTTTGCCGAGGGAGCCTTTAAGACTTCACCGTAGCCCCTAGAGTGCCATCATTGATTCCGAGAAAGGTCCATCCTTGATTGGGGGAACGAGCATGGGCACACGCGACAAGAGGGCTTTTTGACATCCCTTTTGGGAGACTTTGAGGATAGTCTCACACATCTTTCTCGAACATAGCCTCTAGGGTGTATTGATTGTCAAGTGAAGTAAAAGAAGTCCTTGTCCTTGAGTCACATAGCCCCTAGGGCGTCACCATTTGTTGAGAAAAGCAAGAGTGACTCATCCTCGTGTGAGGGAATAAACATGAGAGGATATGGCAAGAGCTACTCCATTTCTCGGGAGCCTTTCGGCGTACTTTAGAAGCACATACTTGAAGAAGCCTTGAAAACTGAGACACATGTTGTTGCTATTTGCTGCCTAAGCCAATTGACAAGCTAGGGATTATTTGTGCAACCTCGTGCCCTTTTATGATGGGCTTGTTCTCGGATGGATCTTGGTTACCACGGGCCTTCTTTTCATGAACCCAAAAATGCACACTGCTGGAGAATGATGCCAATAACCCAAAACAACCTTTGATGGTGCCATATCTTGTCGAGCTTTTTGCAATCCCAAAGTTGACTCGGTGGGGAATTGACTTGCTGAGGAGATCCAATGTAGAACTTGTCTTCTTTAGAGGCCGGGGATCTCCATTTCTCTTTCCCTTCTCTCTCTCACTCTCTCATTTTTTTTTATGACGCACCCTGTTTTTTTGCCTAGACCGCCCTTTCGGGTTTTCAATCTAGCGGGCATCTCTTTTGCGTCTTCATCATTTTATTTTTTTTGACTTAATTGATGAGGAAGTGTGCATTGACTCTGGCTGAGGAGATAAGACATGTGATTTTGCGGTGGAGACCTCTTGTCACTAAAGGTGAGTGACATTGACTTGACTAGGGAAGTGTCCCTAGTATTGACATGTATTTTTTATTGAATTGAATGACTCGCGAAGGCAAGTAAGTCATTAAGAGAGAAGAGAAGGAAAGCCCCAATTTGATTGCAAGAAATTGGGAGTATGCAGAAAGAATAGAAGTCCCTAGACTCGACAAGGAACGCGAAATGATTCCAAATCTAAGAAAGTTGTTCAATCTTTTTGGTGATTAATTCATTGGCAAATGAATCGTACAAAGATGTCTTGACAAGTTCGAGATGAAGGCCAATCACCATAACGCGCTAGGGCTAAACATATTTTCTTTCTTGCATGAGACCGGACCCGAAGGTTGCCTACGTTCCTCCAGTGTAGAGGCTCAGTTCACCGTAGTTCTTGTGGATTCTCCATTCTTCGTGATGAATTGTTGCTTCGTCCTTCATTGGTGGATGATGATCTTGATGTGAACTTCTTTGATTGAGGGGGATTTTTTTTTTTTTTTTTTTTGTGTGTGCTCTAACTTTTGCCTAAGTTGATTTGATGGTTTCAACCTAGCGAGCTCTTTTTTTTTTAATCCCCCTTTGAAAACTTTGCTTGACTTCTTCATGATTGTTGCTCCACCTTGTTTGTCTTGGCTTCGTCGTTGACATTGGCGTCGATGTTTAGCCCCTAGGCGTTCAAGTGATGGCCTTGTTCTAAAACTTGTTTAGACATTTTTTCCTCATTTTGCCAAGAATTAGATCGAACAACTTGGAAGAGTGTATAAGGACAAGAACGACTTTTATTTGATAAGAAGACTCGACACTTAACATGGGACGAGAGAAAACATTAATGCACACAAAAGAGGACTTTTGACTCTTTTTTTTTTTTTTTTTTTTTTTATTCCTACTACTAGGTAGAGAAAGAGAAACGGAGATTGTTGTCGTCGTCCTCTTTGTTGAAGCCCCATTTCAAAACCAAGCCACTTCTTTGATGAGTTGCTCTTCACCCACGGTAAATTCGCCGTTGTCGATCAAATCTTGGATGATGTTTCGGAGAAGGAAGCACCCTTCAGTAGTGTGGCCACTATGCTTGTGGTAGCCGCACCATTCACCATGAGCATGATTTTTCAGTATCGCCTTCGGCTTGTACCCCTCCAAAGGTTTGATATTCCCTCTTGCCACCAAAATTTCAAATGCCTCGGCTTGGGTTACTCCTTGGAGAGGAGTGAAAACTCGGTTGTTGGTGGTACCTTTGTAGCTTTTGAGGGTCGGGCCACTTGAGCATGCTTTATCATTGAACTTTGCTTTGCTGTCGGTGAGCTCTTGCAAATGGGCTTTGAGTTCGGAAACCTCTTCCTTGTGAATTCTTCTTTCATAATCAAGACTGGCCTTGAGTTCGGAAACCTCTTCTTTGTGAATCCTCTTGTCGATATCGAAACGGGCTTGCCACAAATTGTCTTTACGGTGGGCATCCTCGACAATCCTATCCATTTGTTCCCCCATTGATTTCATTACGTTGAGTAACCCTTCGTTGGACACGAAATCATTTCCACCGTTGTTGTTGTCGCCGTTGGAAGCCATTGGACCTATTGGAAGAGCACGGTTGATCTTAGATTGGCCCCACAAACACCTTTTGAGTAAAATAAATTTAACCCACAAACACAAAAAAGACTCAACCATATAAAGAAAATGACTCTTTTTTGTTTTTTTTTTTATTTACAAAAGTCGGAAGGACGGAGTCCTTTTTGGGGTTTCTAGAGAAAGTAGTGGAATCGTCACACTAGTATATAGACCTTCCCGCGGTCCCATATACTCATCAGATTCCACCACGCTTGTGAGCCCTACATGTGTCGGGATTAAACTAAATTAATGTAGTAAATCATACATGCGGGGACGGATTTTTATTTTCGTCCAAAATAGCCACTTTTGGGGACGGAGTTTTATTTCGTCCATTGCAACAAATTGGCATGTATGATTTGAAGACATTAGTTTAGGGAAATCTCGGCACATGGAAACCGACTTGAGTCACGGAGTGTTAGACCCTAGACTAGAATTGTGTGGCTTGTGCTCGGCTTGAATATGAGGCTCAAAGGTCACCCCCGGCATGTAGTCATGAACTACGCCACGGGCTGAGGTTTACCGCTTCGAAAGAGCCAAGGTCGAGTGGAGCTTGAAACTTTCTAGGACGGGCCTCGACGGGTTTGGAGTTGGACTTGTGCGACTCGATAGTGAGCAGTTGATAAGAATATGTGCATGTAGTGTGAGGTCTAACATGTGACAAAACATTTTTTTTTTTTTTTTAAAAGAAATAAATAAAAAAACAAATAAGCACATAATTACAACTTTCGAATCACCCGTGTGACCGATAAAAATAAACAGAAAGTAAAAGAAATTGTATGCAGGCCCGGTGCCCACACACTGTCATTTTGTTCTGTTTCTGTGCACTGTTCTGTTCCGGGAATGCGCCCAGAAGCGCGCGCATTGTGTTGCCTATACGTAAGGCGCGCGCGTGAGAGGAAGCAGGGCAGAGGCGCCCGCTTCTGGGTGAGAACCTGCAAATCAGTGGGTTCAAGGGATTGCCTTGACCCTTAATTAAGAAAACTTTCCCCTGCAGAATTTGTTAGCACAGAAACATGGAATTGAAGGACAAGAAGGAAGACGGGCGATTCTGGTAATAAGGGTCGGATGCGCGCGCTTTAGGCCAAGAAGGCCGGAGGCGCGCGCTTCCTACCCTTTTTACCAGAATGCCCAGAAAACAGAATAAAAGAACACCAAAAATGAAAACGCAAGTTTAACCCTCTATCGTCCCCAGCGGAGTCGCCACTGTAGATACCCCGGGGAACCACGGCTTGGCTAGAGCGGTGAATTATCATAGGATGTCTAACTTGTTTTAGATTGTTTAGAGTCGCCACCTATGTTTTTAAAGGAACATAAGAAAAACCTAAAAATAGCCTAATTTATGTACAAAACCAGAGATTCGGGAGAGAAGGGTTCGGGGGTTAGGTGACGGAGTGGGAAGTACTTAAACACCCACTCCGCCCCGCTTACGCGGGTCTTGCTACTATTGGTGTTCTAATATTTACATGTCCTTCAATTAATTAAATAGAAATGTGCTAACAATTGTGATGAGAAGAAAAGAGGAAATAAAGGGGAAATAAAATAGAATTGTTTTATTTATTTAATGATAAAGATTACATGTAACAAGTAATGTTAAAGAATTACATTAAGAGATGAAGAGAAATTAACATGGTAAATTAAAGTTAAGATTAAAATGTAGGGAGATAACCTTAACTAACTTCAATATGTGAAGTAGTCATGTTGGTCATGTCCCATTAATGGGGATTGCATACATCAAGAAGAAGAAAACAAAGGAAGAAAATGGAGTTGTACTTTGAGAAAGAGGACTTGGAACCTTGACTTGAAAGTGTTGTTGTTGTAATGAAATTGTTGTAGAACAATTTGTGTAGAGTCTTGTTACTAAGAACTCTTGTTGGGAGAATTTGTGTATAATGTAGTTGGTGAATCAAGGTTGGAGTCCCTTTCTAAGGTAGAAGATGATGGTTTTTATAGGTAAAAAAGAGAGGGAAATGATGGAGGGAAATTGGTCATCCATGTGAAATGGAATGGGCCAATCACAAATAAGATAAATGAATAAAAGAAAAATAAAAGAAATAAAAGAAATCAAATAATAAATGAAAGAAATATTAGTTTTTGGGAAAAGGCTTAGAATTTGGGATTGGGAGTTAATGAGAAAAGGGGGGATGAATGTGGATGTAAAAAGATGGTTTTTGTGATCAAGAAAAGATGTTTGTAAATAAGAAAAGGGAGGGAAAAAAGGTGCAATCCGTTACTGCCATAATGGGAGGCGCGCGGGTCTGGCTTTTGGGGCGGGACGCGCGCGCAGCCCGTTAACAGTTCCGGAAGCGCCCGCGGCAGAGAATGACAGAATGACCCTAAAAGTTAACTCTGTTATGCAGTTTAGTCCAAAACTAACGGAATCAGTTAGGAACTTAACCGAAGTAACAGAAATCAACAAAAATAAGTTAAATAAAAATACTTTGTATGCAATCGGGGTGAGAGGTCCAAGGCGGGGTGTCTACAATACCGCCTATTCATTGTTCCTTCCCCTTCCATTTTTCTTTATAATGATTACATGAGGTATCCTGTTCCTTCACCTCCTTCTCAAACTGCCATTATTCCTATTCATTCTTCTGATCAGTTTGATCCCATTGAATTTGAGATTGGCCTTAGAGTTTCAATGGGTGAATCTTTTGAGGAGGCTCGTACTAAGGTCAAAGGCAAAGCCAAAATTCCTTCATCTTCTTCCCATCCAACCGAAAAGGCCATCCCAATCTCTGATAATGCCATCTCCATCTCTGATGATGATGATGATGAGCCAATTCCTGACTACACTCCTTCTGATGAACCTCCTCCTTCAGTTTCTTCCTATCATGTTTTACCACTTCGTGCCTCAACCGCCGATTTGATAGATGCGGTTAGGAACATTCAGTTTCATCAGCAAGCCGCTACTTCTCGGTTTGACACTCATCTCCTCACTATTCAGTCTGATCTTGATTCCATTAACGGGGAGAGAGTGAATGATATTTTTGAGATCAAAAAGATGCTGAAAGGAGTTTTGGAAAATCAAGCTGTACTTCAAGACCTGGTCAAAACCAACCATGAGATCTACTCCCTAAAGCAGCAAGAAGTTGAAACCAGGATAGACTCTATAGAAGAAAAGCTTGACATTCTGGCTCAACATTCTTTTGACAGCACTGAGCACTTAATGCTTAGAACCGGCAGATTAGTCAGACAAACTGCTGCTATTGAAACTAGAATCAACGAACCTACTTTGGTTCGGCTTCGTGCAGCAGATTTGGTTGTTGAAACCGCTCATGCCTCTGGTTCAAGAAATATTGTTCCAACCGACAATGCCAATATTGATCAAGCCGCCACAGATCAAGCTGCTGTTGATAATCAAGCCGCGCAAGCAAATGTTGAAGAAAATGAAGAAGTGATAGCTCCTGCCGCCGGTGATGAAATAGACTAGATTTCATTTTCTTAGTCTTTTTGATTGAATTAAAATGAGAGTGATTGCATAGCATTCTGTTTCAAAAACTTTGTTTATTCAAACTGCTTGTTTGTGAAACAATGCTTGCATTTTCAAAACCTCATGCACTATATTTCATCATGAAAATATTTTTAAGTGCATTTTGTTTTAAACATTCAGTTTAAACATGCATATCTGATTTTCAAAATCACTTCATTTTATATGCATCTGAATGAATTTCTCTTCTATCTATTCCTCTTTTTTATTTCTTTTGATAGATTAGAAATCTATGATCTAGCATAGTGTGTGCTTTGACTTGGGACATGTAATTTCATGAAATTTATTTCGGACATGTTTTTACCAAGTACAATGTTTTGCTATTATCATAGTGTGGTAATGGCATCAATCAAATAGGGGGAGATTGTTAGGATTCATTGTTAGTATACCCACCTTAATTTGATTGATCCATGCCACATGTCTTTTTATGGACTTTAGGACCGCATGTAATGAAGTTTTACTTCAATTTTTAGATAAGTCCATTTCTAGATATTTGTTTGTCTAGGCTGAGTATAGTTCGGTTTCACTCCTCGCGGTTTAGTGTCTCAAGCCGTCATGGAACCTTAAGTCCTTTATCAAACCGCAATATGTGCCTTTGATGAAACCGCACATCAAGTTCATCCTTCAAACCGCTCCTATGCCTGGTGGAACCGCAGTGCAGTTATTGAAGAATTAAAGAAATGTCATTTATTCCTTAGACAAATATTCTCTTTTCAACCGTAAAGGAATATTTTATGTCATGTCAAAATAACTCTAAGTTAAACTTGGAGTTACTGCAAGGAATTTCGGTTTTGTCCAAGCAATTTGAATTGTTTACCGTTAGTCCTTTCTGCAACAAAGGACGGATGTCAGGTAGTGGTGCTACAACTACCTAGGACTACAAGACAAAATCAAGGACGAAAATGACAGCTCATCCAATGGGATTTCGACAGCTAATTGTACCTGGAGATTTGAATCAAATCTTTACCCAACGGTCACAAGGGTGCATTGCCTATAAATAGCCTTCATTCCTCAACAATGAAGGTTGCTGAGCTTCAAGAGATTCATTCCCAAGTATTCAAGTTTGCTTTGAAGATTCAAACCCAGATATTCATATCTTCAAACCATCTCCTTAGCAAACCCAGTTTTCTTCATCAAAGCTTCAAGCCTAACAACCTTTCATACTCAGCCTTTACACTGAAAGACTTTCATTTGCTCAACCATCATTTAGATACTTAGAGCATTTGATTTATTTCCACACACACACCCGATTTATATGATCACATAGATTATATACTTCGAAAACACCGGTTGTTATTATAGCTTAGGTTAGACTTATTGTTTAGAGTTTAGATTCATCTTGTAAAACCTCCTCTAAATTAATACAATTCTCATAGCTATTAGAAAATCCTAGACTAACCATCTAGGTAGAGGACGTAGTTCATTTAAGAATGAACCTCTTCCATTTGTGTGTTTGATCTTTATTTTCTGTCTTGTTATTTATCTTTCTTGTTTGTGGTCTTTAACTTGTCTCCATATACGAAATGGCTTGAAAGATGAATTGTGTTTTCCTTTGAACTTTAAATTTAACTATTCAGTTGCATCATAGTGTTTTCAACCCGAGTCAATCCGCCCAACTCTTTAACTATCAGTTTGGCCAAAACCGCAAAACTCCGCTGTGCATTTTATCAGTTCGGTTTAAGTGCTTTAAACCGCAGTTGACCAAACTAATAAGTACTTGGTTGATTTTTAAGGGTATTTTATGAAAAAGTTTGGACCACTATTCACCCCCCCCTCTAGCGGTTCTATACCCTTGTTGCCCTCTGGGACCAACACTCTTTCAACTTCACCTTTTTGACTTCTCACCTTCTGATCCCTCTTCAAAGTACATAATTCCTTCAAGAATTTAGCATATCTCGGGACAGTCTGTAACAAGTCTAAAAATGGGATGTTTACCTCAAGCCTTTTGAAAGTATCGAAAATAGCCTTATCAGGCTCCAGTTTGCGATGCTCTCTCAAAGTCTCAGGAAATGGAACATCCGGATCATAAACTGTGGGCTCTGGTGTAGATTTATTCTCCTCCTCCAGAGTCTTCTCAGTAGGCATGACCTCCTCAATCTCAATCACTGGCTCTTCCGGTACAACTTCCTTCCCAATCTCCTTACCACTACGCAAAGTCATGGCACATGCACTCTGATTAGGGTTTGGTTCTATTCTAGACTGTATCTTCTCTGTCGCTCTAACCTCTAATCTCTTAACTATATCCGCTATCTGACCAATCTGTCTCTCTAGATTACCAATACTCGTATCGGTCTTCTGTTGATACTGCTAGAAATTGATATTCATCATGCTCACCGACTGTGCTAAGGAATGAATCATGTCATCTGTAGACTGTCTTAGAGGGGTACTCTGATACTGCTGTTGCTGCCCATACGGTGGTCTGTACTGATTATACTGAGTAGTGGATTACTGCTGACTCTGTGGTGGACCCATCAACAATTGTCTCATCATCCCCTTAAGGTCCTCAACATTTGTCTCAAGCTTATTTGTCACACCACTACTAGAATTCGCAGAACTAACCTGTCTGAAGCTTGACCTCCTGCCATATGTCCGAGTGCTCTTAGCTAACTCATCTATAATCTTATTCACCTCCTCGGTCGTCTTGTTGAGAATACTGCCCCCACAACAAGAATCCACCAACCGCTTATCCATGACTGTCAATCCCCCATAAAAATATACTATCAGATGTTCATTATCAAATCCATGATACGGGCAACTCCTGCATAGCTTATGGAACCTGTTATAATACTCATATAAAGCCTCATCCGCTCTCTGCTCCATGTTACTGATATCCTGCTTCATCACATTGATCTGATCCGGTGGGAAAAACTCATCAAGGAAAACCTCTTTCATCTCCTGCCATGTGGTAATACTGTTGGGTGGTAAATGGTAATACCACGCACTAGCATCATCTTTCAGAGTGAAAGAGAATGCTCTAAGAAGGAGATGCTCCATCGGAAGTGCCGCAGGCTTCATACTCTGACAAATCTGCACAAACTGGGATATATGTTGATTTGGGTTTTCACCGGGCATAACCATGAAGTGCGGTAATTGACTAAACAAACCCGGCTTCAACTCAAATGTAACCCCAGTAGGAAGATCAGGGAATTTAACTGCATGAGGTTGCTCGCTCTAGTTCGGGTAGTTTTCTGCCTTAATGTCTGGTCTGCCATTTTTTCAGTTGACACAATTGCTTTGGATTTCCTGCTTTGTTCTTGTCTCTTCCTAAAAGTTCTTTCGATTTCTGGGTCAAGACTTGCAAGCAATTCGTCAGTAGAACGGGTGTGGATCATAAAAGGTACCACACTAAAAACAAATAACTAATAAAAAATAACTAATAAGAAAATTAAATTAACTAAACTAAACTAAACTAACTAAGAACAAGAAATAAAATAATAACATAAACAAATAAACATCGTTCCCCGGCAACGGCGCCAAAATTGGATAGGCTGAATCGCACACCTACAAATTAAACCTGGACTAGGTTCTAAAAATATATAGCAAGGGATAAGTCCAGGATCGATCCACGAAGAACGGTTATCTGTTTACATAATTGTCACTTAACAAGATTGGGGGAAAATATTATCCTAAAACATGAATTGAAACTAATTATGAGCAAAAACAATAATTAAAAAGTACTTCAAATTTGATTCCGTCTCCACCTAATTATTCAATTATCATCGATATCTCTTTTCACTTTTTACCCTATTCACTTGATCACGAAATCTATTTCAAGCTCTGTTTCTTCTTTCAGAATAGTTACTAGCAGTGGCACACTCACTAGAAACCCTAATTAATAAATTAATCTAACTGGCACAGTCGTGATCTCAATATTAATTGATTCAAGGTTTAAGAAACTAAGATCAAGAATGCTTTGTACAATTATTTCATATAGATAATCGTATAATTTTACCTACTTCACAATTTACCATGGCACATGCATAAACTATGAAGATGCTACTTATGAATTTTTACACTGGCACAATAAATAGAAAATTCTAGCAGAGATAAATTAACCAAATCTATTAGATTGATCAAGTCTAAAAACCCTAACAATAAATCTAGAATTAACCCAAGTAAAATTATGAACATGAATAAAATTGTGAAAAGAAAAATACCTCAAATTGATAAAAAGGGGTTCAAGAAATCAAACCCAAAGCTTGGATTTTAGTTCCTCATCCAAAGCTTTGAAATCTCCATGGAAGAAAAATAAAAACCTAGATCTAAAATATTGTTGAAGTCTAGAATTTAAAACAATAAAGAAACCTAGTTTAAATACCTAGGAAAGTCCTAAATTAAAAAGGAATGAAAAGAATAAAGAAAATAAGAAAAATAATTAAAAAATTTGCTGCCAGGATCATCACATGCGTGGACACGCGCGTCCCACGCTCGTCAGCCAGCCGCCACGCACACGCCATACGCCCACGCGCCAATCTCAGCCCAAAACGCACCTGGAATGCGCTTTCTCTCCGCCACTTCACGACTCGTGATAGCGCACACGAGTCGTGCATCTTTTCCTCACTTGTGCTCACGCCTGCCGCATACGTGCAGTATGCTTTGCTTCTTTCCTCCTTTTTGGGATAGCCTTGTCGGTGTTGGGTTTTGAAGCATCATGTGCAGCGGAATAAACATTAGATCAAACACCCATGAGCCCAGATCCATGCATGTTGATTAGATTAAATACAAGATGAAAGAAACTAACCCTTGAATATCACATCCATGAATACAAACTTTAAGGTGCTAAGGCAAACACCCTCTATCGGTATCCACACGTCGAACGGATATCAAGAACATCTTCTTGATCTGGATTGCTAGACCCAAGTCTTGATGAAGAAACGATTTCTTCGAAGGAATTATTTTGCTCCATTGATTATTGTATTTTGATGATTCACAATCTCAATATAAATAATCCTACCTCTCTATAATTTATTGTTTCTAAAACAATTGTTATTGATTTCCAAAAACAACACTAGGGGCTGTCAAACCCGGCTGCATATCTTATATGAGGGTTTGACCTAATTCCGTTTGGGATCGGGATTCCTTGACAGTCAAGAATCTGAACAAACTGACCAGTGCCGACCATAGCAGCCGTACGGCTCCTATGGAGCCGTACTCCACCATTTCAGCCGTACGGTCGCAGTCCAGAAAATCCCAGATTTTTAGTCTTTTCTAATCCGTTCTATTGTGTATGACCCAATAGGATTATACTAACTTGGAAATGAGTCCAAACGAGTCAGAACCCGTAAGTCATAAGCGGGCTCTAGCAAGCTATTATGAGTACCCAATTAGTACAACTTTGAAAGTCCAAAGTTACCTTATAGAACATATCACAATCCCTTTGTCACGCGATATCATATTGGACATAAGACATGGTCCACGTCAACTTATGTTGTCCAATGCTTTCTCGATCCCGAGTAGATTGATATGAGAAAATGACATTGAACACATCAATTCATTTGAGCATGGCTATGCACTATTATCAATCTCACTCATCAAGTGGCCAAGAAGATATCTCTCTTGAGAGAGGGAAAAATCCCATCTTGACTTATCATTCTTCCCTATATGAATCCGATTATGCCAATTGTAGCCTTTATAACCACCCGGTTAAGGGTAGCGTTTGAGTACGTCAAACATAATGTTCATCATGTGGAAGACTATGATAATCTCAGGTCTAAGGATATCAAATGATATATCTATTACTCCCTCCGGTCCAAAATATCTGTCTTTTTTTACATTTGCACAATTCTTAAGAAAGTAAGTAAAATGCCAATATTGCCCTTTCTTTTGACTTTCATGCTTTGTGTCTCTATAGCTGCCTTCCTAGAGCTGCCATCCCCATTAAAAGATCTCTTCCCCCATTAAACGTATTAAAGGAAATGAGCAACTGATTAGTGATCCACAACATGTCTTAATAGCCAATAGAAACTCTTAAATTAAATTTTCTAGCCAATCAAATTTAAGTCAAATCTTCACACATGGATTCTTGAGTTTTGAAGGGTTCAACATTGTCCAGAAAATGAAGAACCTGGGATAAAAAGCAGAGAACAAAAGGAAAATTAGAACCAATTTTTTCCCTAGTTTACCATGGCTGATCATTCTAAAAAACAAAATCGAATGCCTTTGCGTGATATTGATTTGAATGTCAAAATCACAGAATCTTCAGGAGAAGAACAAATTACTGGAAACATTATCGAAGAAAATGAGAATCGTGGTGTTAATCTCGATTTAAATCAATGGACGAGTTGAACTCTGCTTTTAAAAATTCTTCTTTCTGAGAGACCTCTATACCGGGCGAAATTGCTTCCTTCGTCTCAGTGGCTTCATTTGAATCTTCTAAATCAGAATGAGGATAGAGGTTCAAATCGAAGAATGGTTGTTTGCTGGTCATCTTCTTCCTGCAAGAGTGAGTATTTTGATTCTTTTTGAATAAATATTTTGACAGTAGTGGTGCAAGGTTTTAAGAAGCTTGAAATCATGATTATCTTTGAGAATTGAGAGATAGCTGAAGAGTTTTTTTTTTGGAATCCGCAAGTTAATAAAGAGATCGTAGTATCAAAATTGGCCGCTTTAATGGAAGACGAGCAGGTGCGAGACAAGGGTAAAATCGGGATTTTAGTACAAAAAAACCTAAGAACGACAGATATTGCGGACCAATTTTTTCCCCAAAAAATGTCAGATAAAATGGACAAGAGGGAGTATGAGATTTAATTATGACATTTGACCATGACATAAATCTCATAACGGGTCTATCCAGTACCTTGTTCTCCAACAAGTACCCACATGTTTAATCTGCATCCTATGCACCATAATCATCATATGATTATCCATTAAACTCATGCTATCTCTTCATAAGTTCCATGGACAATGATCATTATAGTAAACATGCAAAAGATATAATAATCGGGTTTGTTATCTCTATAACAATGAAGCTATGATATAGCAAAAGATATAATAATCGGGTTTGTTATCTCTATAACAATGAAGCTATGATATAACGCATATGCCTTTCTCAAGGGCCTAGGGCATAATATCCAACAATCTCTCACTTGCACTAGGCCCAATCAATGTGTATCCAATACCCATTGAGCTTAGTTATGATCTCCATCATTATTGCAAGCGAGCTTATGTAAGATGATTATCCTTGTTATTATCATATGGTATTTTTCATATTTTGACATCTCCCATCTTTGACGATTTTTCGAATAAGATAGAAACGTCCGAGCTAGGGGCGGACGCACGTTATGGAGGGAGGGGTCAATTGACCCCCCCTGACTTCTCCGTTTATACGACTTTGGACCTTTAAAAAATTTCAAACTATAGCTTTAACCCCCCTAAAAATGGTCAGTTGACCCCCCTCAAAATTTTCACAAACCGCTACATATATAAACTCGATTTTTACACAACCTACCCCAACTAATCAATTTAGTTTGCCATTGGCGGGTCTTTGAGGCTATGAGCGATTGTGAGTTCGGACGAGGGTAGGAGAGTTTGAACTCAACGATCGGCGCAGCCATGGCCGGAGCAGCCATATTTTCCGGTTGTAATAGGTACTACTTCTCACCCTTGTCTCTCCTTTTTCTCTGTTTCTAATCTCAAATCCCAAATCCCTAAATACCCCAAAAAATTAGGGTTTCATTCTTTCAATCAATTTTTTTTAATCTCATTGATTTCTTATTGAAATATACAGTAAAACAATATAATTTGCATGATTTACGGTTACCGATCTTGTATTTGTGTAGTTAAATTGTATATCAGTCCAAGTTCTCTAAATCTTGTGATTTCTGGGTAGTGAACAACTGCAAAGAATAACTTAAAGAAAGATGGTTTAAAATCAAAGACATTAATGGTGAATTTCTCCTGTGTCATGCTCTCCGTGTTCAATCTGGTTAATCTTTACCCAATTCCAGTTTTATTCATTCGATCTACGCGCTCATTTCATTCTCTGTGTTTTTTGGGTTTTAATGTTACTCCTTGTGCAATTTGAGTAGGTGACTTTGTGCTATTAGAGTAGTCAGTAGGTGACTGTGTTTTGGAATCCGTTGTTTAATTTTAATTTGAATATGCTAATACTTTTTCTGAGTATTTTTTGTGGGTCTGGGTTTCTCTTTGCTTGATCATGTGTAGTTGGGATTTTAACAATTTAACTTCTCAGTTTGTATTTGTATGTGTTCATGTCTAACAGACTATTAATTTTTTCTTCAAATTCAGTTGGAATTCCCACTCCAGCTTGTTTCCTACCAAAAAAAGAGGGTCCTCCTCGAGATTTGAAAAGATCATGTGGGTCAACTACTTCTGGCTCTAAAGAGAATGAGGCTCCCCATCCCGGAGGTTAGAAACTATATATGAACTATAATCTTGTCTAATAATAATTTTTTTTATCATTCCAAATACATGATTATGATGGTGGCTTTGGTATGTGTTTGTGTATGGCCGGTGGCCTTGTTGTTGTGGTTGTTTAAAGCCTGTGGCCTTAACTTGTTTTTGTATAGCCGGTGACCTTGTTAATTTGTTTTATACGCATTTCAAACAGTGCTGGAAAACTATTTTAAGAAATTGAAACATTGACAAAGTAATGACTTTATATGGGGTTTTTTATTTACTTTTAATAATGTGTTTTTTTATTATTTTTTTGACCCCCCTCACCGTGAATCTTGGATACGCCACTGGTCTGAGCATATGCTTAGATAAGATATTAGCCCCTTGTATTATGTAATAACAATTATTGACACAATGAAGGTCCATAAATTAGTGTTACTAGAAACGATTTCTAGTTTACTAATTAGTATCTTAATCCAAACAATTTTCTAGTTGCATCCCATGTATCTAGATACTCAAGCTTTTGTAGAATAGTAATGGTACATTTAGAAATCTTCTAACACCATTATTAAACATAAACATGTATTTATACTGCAATATTTATCTTTGTTGGTTTGTAAGAATGCATCTATGTAACTATTACAAGATCATCTTTCACTCCATCAAAGATCAAGAATGCATCCTTTGGTTCTTCTTAAGTACATAAGAATGTTTCTTAACTAATGACTTTTACTAGGGTCCGATTGGTATTATCTCATCATACTCCAAGTATATGAGACATCCGGTCTTAGTACGTAAACATGGCTTACAAGATAGATCCAAATTCCGAAGCATATGGAGTCCTAATCATGTGGTCTTTCTCATTAGTCTTTTAGTAAGACTAAATCTTGCAAAGATTAATGCCATTAGACTTTTGCAAGTAACCTCTCCAAGAGTCTTGCATAGTGAACTTTTCACTATCTTGTCTACATTAGTACTTTGACTTTAACCAATCAATCTTTTAGATTTATCTCCATAAATCTAAATTCCAAGGATATAAGCGGCTTTACCAAGTCTTTCATTTAGAAACCCTTTCAAAATGAATTATATGTCAACCACATATATTAGGCAATGATTAAAATTACGCTCCCACTAAATTTATTGTAATCACAAGTCTCATCTCTGATGAATTCAAACTCTTTGAATATTTCATCAAAATGAAATTTCACTCCAAGTATTTTGCTTCAATCCATCTCATGGATTTCTGCAACTTGCATATTTTATTATAATTTTATGGATCAAAACTTTTAGGTTGTATCAAATACATCCTAAAGTATGTTCCTGTTAAGGAATATAGTTTTGATATCCATTTGTCATATTTCATATTCGCAATATGAGGTCATGACAATTAGAATTCTAATAACATTAAGCATGACTACATGTGACAAAGTTTCATCAAAATCGATATTATGAATTAACTTTAATAAATTAGTCGTG
This sequence comes from Campanula takesimana, assembly GCA_026119855.1. Lineage (NCBI taxonomy): Eukaryota > Viridiplantae > Streptophyta > Magnoliopsida > Asterales > Campanulaceae > Campanula > Campanula takesimana. Next base: position 686,459 of record JAOWBW010000485.1, read on the forward strand.
CTTTATGAATATGCACCTTGCGATCTGTTAGGATTCATTGTTAGTACACCCACTTGATTTGATTGATCCATGCCACGTGTCTTTTTATGGACTTTAGGACCGCATGTAATGAAGTTATACTTCAATTTTTAGATGAGTCCATTTCTAGATTTTTGTTTGTCTAGGCTGAGTATAGTTCAGTTTACCCGTAGCGGTTTAGTTCTTCAAACAACACTTGTGCTATCTTTGAACCGCCAGCATGGAGCCGCATAGTTTTCATCAAACCGCATTTTGTGAGTTTGATGAAACCGTTCTTCAATACTCTTATGGAACCACTGATGAAAACTTGATGGAACCGCATTCATGAAACCGCAATCTACAGTTTCAACGAAACCGCATATCAAGTTCATCTTTGGAACCGCTCCTATGCTTGGTGGAACCGCAGAGCCGTTATTGAAGAAATCAAGAGATGTCATTTATTACTTAGACAAACATTCCCTTTTCAACAGTAAAGGAATATTTTATGACTTGTCAAAATAACTTCGAGTTTACTTGGAGTTACTGCAAGGAATGTCGGTTTTGTCCACTAATTTGAATTGTTTACCATTAGTCCTTTCTCTGCAACAAAGGACAATGTCAGGTAGTGGTGCAACAACTACCTAGGACTACAAGACAAAACCAAAGACGACAATGAAAGCTCAACCAATGGGATATCGACAGCAGTTGTACCATCAGATTTATTTCAAATCTTTACCCAACGGTCACAAGGGTGCACTGCCTATAAATAGCCTTCATTTCTCAACAATGATGGTTGCTGAGCTTCAAGAGATTATATTCCTAAGTGTTCAAGTTTTCTTTGAAGATTTAAACCCAGAAATTCAAACCTTCATTCATCTCCTTAGCAAGCCCAGATTTCTTCATCAAGCTTCAAGCCTAACAACCTTCTATACCTAGCCTTTACACAGAAAGTTTTTCATTTGCTCATCCATCACTTAGATCTTTAGAGCATTTGATTTCTTTCCCCACACACACCCGATTTATATAATCACATAGATTATATACTTCGAATACACCGGTTGTTATAATAGCTTTAAAGGTTAGATTAATTGTTTAGAGTTTAGATTCATCTTGTAAAACCTCCTCTAAATTAATACAAGTCTAGTAGCTATTAGAAAATCTTAGATTAACCATCTAGGTAGAGGACGTAGTTCATTCAATAATGAACCTTTTCTAATTGTGTGTTTGATCTTTACTTTCTGTCGTGTTATTTACTTTTCTGTTTGTGGTCTATAACTTAATCCATTTACGAAATGACTTGAAAAGTGAATTGTGTTTTTCTTTGATCTTCAAGTTGAGATTATCAGTTGCATCATAGTGTTTTCATACCGAGTCAAACCGCCCAACTCTTTACATATCCTCTTTGGCCAAACCTCAAAACTCCGATGTGCATTTTATCAGTTCGGTTCTAGTGCCTTGAACCGCAGTTGACCAAACTGATAAGTACTCGGTTGTATTTTTAAGGGTATTTTCGAAAAAGTTTGGACTGCTATTCAACCCCCCTCTAGCGGTTCTATACCCTTGTTGCCCTCTGTGACCAACACGATCCATGTCTGTTTTCTCCAAGAAAACTCAATTCGTATCCTATGGTTTTTAAGCCTTAGGGTAGAACAATCAAGTTTAAAACTTGATTATGATACATGGATTGGACTTTTAGATTTTATGACTCCAAGTCATTGATCTAAATCCGGAGCGGACTTTGCATCTTGATAGGTAATAGGTCAATCATTCGTAATGATATCTTCCTAATAACTTTCTTTACGATAAATCAATATTTCTTATTATAGATAGTATCCTATCATTTATGCAAATAACTTGTGTATACTTGAACGAATTTCCACAACTCATTGTGAAGCTTTGATCAATTTCCATCTTAGGTTCTATGTCATTTTCTGGGTCTCGAACTCTTTGAGATACATTTTACTCCCACTAATTCTTTAGAGATAAACGATTTATCTAGAAAGTGCTATTTAGAGTAACAAACGATTTGTACTCTTTAAAGGGTGTAAAATCAATATCATTAAGATATCCCATAAAAATACATTTATTAGATTTAGGTGTGATTTTGTCCAAGACAATACTTTTCTCAAAAGCATCATATCACAAATCTTTATGAAAGACAAACCAAGTTTTTCTTTCATTCCATATCTCATATGGTATAACGAACCTCCTTAGACGAATCTCAATTTAGTGTAAGCGCAAGTGTTTCCAGCACATAATACAGAGGGTTAATTAAAGATCAATTTGACTTATCATGAGGCGAAAAAATGTATTTTACAGACAATCTGTAAACTTCTGTTAACAGGAGCCGTACGGCTCATCCTTAGGCGTACACCTAAAATACAGCCGTACGGTTGCTATTTCCAGATTCTGTTTTTCCTTATTCTACAGACTTTCTGCGGAATTCTCGTAAAGTTCAGGGCTCAAATATTCATTACTTTGATCAGATCAGAGTACACTAATATTTTTGCCCTGAGATACTGAAATCATTTCCCAAACATTGTTACTTTAGTGAACTACATACATCAATATGTATTAGTCCAAAAGAGTATTTCCTTTCACTACTATTAGTAAGAGGTGTCTTAATCAATTTACAAGATTCACACATATCATATGATTCAAAATCATGCGAATTTAAAACTCCGTCCCATGGAATTTTAGATATGTGTTTCTTTTATTTGACATAGACATCAATGCTTTTAAGAGTGTAACGCTTACATCCTTAGATTCAGATTTCCATTATTTATGTTATACTCATTATTTTGTTCTTCCAAGATAAGGATATAAAGTTCCATTATATGATTAGCAATACAATAATGCAAATCATTTTAATGTAACACTTTCTTATTCGAAATAAGAAACATCCATAATCATCTAATGAAGAAACCAAAATAATATTTCTACTTAAAGTAGGAACATCACAACATTTGTTCAAAACAAATATAAACCCACTAGGTAAAGACACTTCGCAAGCTCCTATGGTTAATGTTGCAAAATTTGCATCATTATTACCATATAGGTTAATCTTTACCTTCCTTAAGTAGTCTTTCTATTTCTTAAGTCTTACACATTCATACAAATGTGAGATCCATATTCGGTATCCAATACCCAAGAACTTAGATGTAGAAAGATAAACATAAATACTTGAAGTGGTAGTCCAACTACCCTTCCTTTTTGATCTTTTGATTCAAACTATAATTCTCCAATGGTCAATCATATTGCCATAGTAGTAATTACATCCTTAGGATTTTAGGTTTAGTCACAAATATTTCTTTTAGGCTTGACAACAATTGTCTTGCCTTTATTTTAAATCCTTATTCTTTATTAACCTTTGGAGTTTGAGAAGGTTTCCATTTGATATTAAGACATAGCATTTTAAACATCAAATGTCGCTTATGAATTAATATCAAATACGTTTGTTAGTTCCAAACTAACTTGATAATCAGCCAATTAAGGTAAATAATATGTATCTATATGTTCAAAACATGAGAACTTATTAACTTTCCTTTCATTCATCACATGAATGTTAGGCTCTAATAAATCTCAAATTTTTCTTGCCTATCTTGCTTGTATGAACGCTTCCTACGTAATTGCTTATCACATAACCATCCATATATTTCAGAAACTTCTTAAGTTCTAAATATATGGTAGCAAGTCGTAGAACAATTGACATCCATAGATTCATCGACATGTATCTAATTAATGTCTTTGTCCGTCCTTAAGGCATTAGGTTTATTAGGAATAAGATTTATTAAGAATTCATAACTTCCGTTCTTGCTTTAGAACGATTCTTAAGCTCATGAATAGGTCAAGGAAGTTAATCTCATTCTCTTTAAGTGGGGTCAATTGCAGTAATTATACATGATTATAGTTCAAAACACTACACACAATATGCAAATAAATATGCACATATATTTCATACCATTATCATTCAGAGACATATAATGTATTTCATAAATACTCCCACTAAATTATACACCTTCAAATACAACTCTTGTATAATATAATTTAAATGGGCTAAGATCCATATTTTACTTGATTTGTGAGTCTGCTTTGGCATGAACCTCAAAATCAAGCTATTTAGGTAGATAACTCCTTATCGATCACATTATGTGACTCTTAGATCCTTTATGTGATTAGTGACATCTTATGTCATACATTTTTTAATCCCATCTTATGCCTTAGGCCCATTGTTAGTAAATCAGATCCAAAAGATAGAAAATAATGAACATAAATCAACACTGAATATACGTGGTTCACCAATCTCTATTGGCTACCTCCACGGGCAAAGGGAAACAGATATTATTATGACGGAGAAACAATTACAAGAATATGATCACACTAATCTATGTTTGCATAAACTTTGATCACAAAGTTCCTAGCTATGCAAAACCCTAGATCTAGAATTATTGATCTCTCTCACTTTCTGAATAAAATAAGGTACTCAATTAATTTGGGACAGAGGGAGTATATATACATGCATGTACATACACGGCCTAAGTCATTCCTAATTGTAATTCTATTAGGAGACTTCAATTCCTCCTAGTCAAGCAACCAAAACATGCCAGCCTGACACTTTCTTTTAGGCCAGCACACCAATTCACTCGGTTACCTCCTTGGCGTGGAATTACCGAAAAACTATGCGGCCTCCTCAAGTGCCCGCATAACACTTCCGTCCCATTATACTCCTTCTGTCTCGGAATTATGAACTTGTTAATTTAACCCATTTAAATTTAGACGTCCCAAATTCAAAGGCATTAAACTTAACACCCATAACTGTTATGATAGTCTAATTAAGTTTGACCACTTTAAACGTATAGACAACCTTTGCCACATCTTGCTTCTCAATGATAGAATGATGTGCCTTGGTTTGGCAGATAAACCACACCGAAACGATCAAGGTACTTCACAAGTGTTTAATTAGTGGGTGTCATAAAACTTAAAATTTTAAGAAGGTTTATTTCAATAAAGACATGCATCATATATTTAATTATGTCAAATATAATATAATATAGTCTTTGCATAATGGATGTTAACTAATCAAATTAATTAACAGAAGCAAAATCTTGTGATTTAATTATGAAGCAACTTTATGGGGACGGAATCTAAATTATCTGTAAATAATTTAAAGATTGGATATTTCATTCGCATTCCCAGAAATAAGGCGTAAGCCTGCCATTGGTCCATGCAATGAATTAATCCAAATTTAGTTTCCTTCTCTTGCAAACAATTTGCACTTTGCTCATAGTGATAAATTCTGAAACTTTTATTTCCGCAAAACATCTATAAATTGAGAGCACAAAACGTACGATCGAACCTAAGCCAAAAGGCATCCACATTCCCGTACTAAGATCAAGAAACCAAGTAACTTCTCTACGGTCGAAACTAAGCCAAAAGACATCCACATTCCCGTATAAATTAGTCACTTGTTTCAAGACCTTTTATTGTCTCTTAATCTCATAGATTACAGCAATCCTAAACTCTTTAGAATTCTGATTTCTGCAACTTTCTAGATTAAATCATATTCCAGGAAACACGGTTTCAAAAACCAGCCATCTGAAACCAGATTCGATTTCTGATTCGAATTCTGTAAACGATTTATAGAACAATCAAAAAAACCATAAAAACAAAACAATCTGTCTAGAACATCCAGAGCAGCCGTACGACTCTGTGGCAGGCGTACACCTCCACAGCCGCCGTACGGTGGTGACCTCCAGAATTCCCAGATTTCCAGAATTTCTTAAATTCGATCAATCTCAATATCGTGTTCATACATAATCCATTTACAAAAACACGAAAATACAGATTACGAATTTTAACCCATCTAATTCATATAATCAATAACCAATTTATTTCATATACAAATTAGATCAAGATCATCAATAAATATAATCTAATTATAATATGATAATCTAAGCATGCGATTATACATATGAATCCAATTAATATTACAATCACATAATCCCCATATAATCATGCTCATTAATTTCAAATCGCATATAAAAATTCAAATCACACATTCATCTTTATCATTATGCAAAATTCATATAATTGAATTAAATAATTTAAACATGATGTATTAAAATAATCAACGATGAACGCGGCTCTGATACCACTATTAGGTTTTGAATCATCATGCGCAGCGGAATAAATATTAGATCAAACACCCATGAGCCCGGATCCGTGCATGTTGATTAGATTAAATACAAGATGAAAGAAACTAACTCTTGAAGATCGCATCCATGAACACGTACTTTAAGGTGCTAACGCAAATACCCTCTATCGGTATCCACACGTCGAACGGATATCAAGAACACCTTCTTGATCTAGATTGCTAAACCCAAGGCTTGATGAAGAAACGATTTCTTCGTAAGAATTATTTTGCTCCATTGATTATTGTATTTTGATGATTCACAATCTCAAAATAAATATTCCTACCTCTCTATAATTTATTGTTTCTAAAACAATTGTTATTGATTTCCAAAAACAACATTATGGGCTGTCAAACCCGGCTGCATATCTTATATAAGGGTTTGACCTAATTCCTTTTGGGATCGGGATTCCTTAACAGTCAAGAATTCTGAAAAAACTGACCAGTGCCGGCAGTAGCAGCCGTACGGATCCTATGGAGCCGTACTCCACCATTTCGGCCGTATGGTCGTAGTCCAGAAAATCCCTGATTTTCAGCCTTTTCCAATCCGTTCTATTGTGTGTGACCCAATAGGATTATACTAAGTTGGCAACGAATCCGAACGAGTCAGAACCCGTAAGTCATAAGCGGACTCTAGCAAGTCATTATGACTACCCAATTAGTACAACTTTGAAAGTCCAAAGTTACCTTATAGAACATATCACAATCCCTTTGTCACGTGATATCATATTGGACATAAGTCATGGTCCACGTCAACTTATGTTGTCCAATGATTTCTCGATCCCGAGTAGATTGATATGAGCAAATGACATTGAACACATCAATTCATTTGGGCATGGCCATGCACTATCATCAATCTCACTCATCGAGTGGCCAAGCAGATATCTCTCTTGAGAGAGTGACAAATCCCATCTTGACTTATCATTCTTCCCTATATGAATCCGATTATGCCAATCGTAGCCTTTATAACCACCCGGTTAAGGGTAGCGTTTGAGTACGTCAAACATAATGTTCATCATGTGGAAGACTATGATAATCTCAGGTCTAAGGATATCAAATGATATAACTATTATGAGATTTAATTATGACATTTGACCATGACATAAATCTCATAACGGGTCTATCCAGCACCTTATTCTCCAACAAGTACCCACAAGTTTAATCTGCATCCTATGCACCATAATCATCATATGATTATCCATAAACTCATGCTAGCTCTTCATAAGTGCCAGGGATAATGATCATTATAGTAAACATGCAAAAGATATAATAATCGGGTTTGTTATCTCTATAACAATGAAGCTATGATATAACTAGGCTGGCAATTGTGCGGTTTGGGTTGGGTTGAGTCGGGTTGTGGTGGGTTAACGGGTCGACTCGCTACAACCCGTTTAAGTTGCCGGGTCAAATGGGTTGGGTTGACGGGTTGAAACGAGTCGACCCGTTTATTTTTTTTGACCGGGGTACCTTAAATTTATTAATCCGACCTATTTATGTTTACGAGTTAAAGCGGGTTGAAACGGGTTGGGTTGGGTCGACCCGTTAAGCTTAACGGGTTGAGACGGGTAACCCGTTTCAACGCGCTAACTTAAATGGGTTGGGTTGCGTTATAATGGGTTGGGTTGTGCGGGTTAGTGGGTAACGGGTCAAAATTGTCAGGCCTAGATATAACGCATAGGCCTTTCTCAAGGGCCTAGGGCATAATATCCAACAGTCGGGCCATGCTGGAGTTGGGCTTGATCGCCAAGTGGGCCAGCATTGCTGGTCTGTTTCTCTTGCAATTGGGCCTCTTCCCTTGATCTTCTTCTTGCTTGGTCTTCATTTAATCTTGGGCTCCTTTCTCAATTTAATTCTTCAACCCAACTTTTAATCCACCACTCATCTTCAATAGTCTTGGGCTTTAAATTTATTTTCCATTTTAGAATTTCTTTTGAATAATAAAATATTTAATTTGGGTAAAAATACTAGAATAACCCCCAAATTACAATTAAACCCCAAAATTACATAATTGCCCAAAATTACATAAAAACTATCTAAATACATAAAAATAATTATTTTAAGCTCATAAAATCATAGGAATTAAATGTGTAAAATATGTCTTATCACTATTCCTTGCCTCACTTTCTCCTTCCTTCATATCACAATACTTTAAAACGTTTTTCATAGTGTTTGTTTTTAAAATGAAATGAGTTCTTTGTTATGAGACAGAAATAATTGATGGTATTGTTGGAAAAATGTGTAAATGTGTGAAGAAATTTCTTCCAAGTAAATATTAAATTGGTGTGTCCAATTTTAATAATAGATGGTATGAATTTAATGCTCAAATGGAATGGGTTGAAGTTGAGAAAAGTGGGTTGGTATCTCACATGAAAAAGGTAGGGAAAAACTCCCTAGTCTCCTTATTTAAATGGGCTTCCCAAATGGGATAAAAAAAGGAATTAAAGCTCCAAGACCATTAGTTGGAAAAGTTTAGTGAACTTATCCCACATTGGTTTGGAATAAAAGGTTGAGCTACTTTAAATACAATTAATCATTGGTATGGGTTAAGATTGTGTAGACTGGGTGCGCATGCAAGGGGGTGCAAATTTCAGTTTAAATTTGACAATTTGTGCCTCGGACCACCTAACTCATGTGTGCGCGTCCTGCGGACACAAATGTGGCTCCAAAATAGTCTAGCTGACAAGCTAACCATTTGTTTATTTTTTTTCGTCCCTAAATTTTGCTTGTAACAGCCGAATTAATTCCCAATTGAATTATGTGATTGTGTAACAGCCAGAAATAAACACACATTATTTCAGTTTAATTGTCACAATTAAACAGATATCTTGAGCAGTTTATATTGAGGCTTCAACAGCCATTTCAAAATACACCTTCTAGCAGTCCTCTCCTTCTCTTTTTCCTTGGCCCTCCTGCAATTCGTTGGTGACATCGCCCAAGCACTCTTTAAGTTCGCCGGAGATTTTATTGTGCAAAATTGTCTGGTCCGCCCGTTGCATCCTGGGAGGCAGACGTCCGTAACAACCTCAAGCACAACATTGGTGAGGGGGCGAATTTGTTTTAAAGAGAGTGTATTTTCACACGACTCGGACAAACCCACGAAAACCTTTATAATTTTTATTTTGTAATTTATATTTGTAACTAGTCCATAACCCGTGCTCCGCACGTGAACTTATGTACTATTTATTTCTAAAGTTTATTTATATCTGATGATAATTATAATTTAAATTTGTTGTCATCATAAAACTTTATTTTTCAAGTATTTTTAGTTGATTGTAATTCTAATTTTCACTTATAGTTTTTCAATAAATCTTAAGTGTTGAACCAAAAAAAGTAATGTAGTGTACTAAATCAAGTCATTTTTTTAATTAATGCATATAAGATGTTATACAACAAAACTAAAAAATCAATAAGTACTATTTATTTATCAGATTATAAATAGTTATATATTCTTTAATTTATGTATTTCAAATCTAGAATAAATATCAACCTCCTATATATCACGTTACAATTCATGTCCTTCATGAAATAAGCATAAGAAATTTCAAAAATTAATATAAAAATATTTTTTTTGATTAAAAAACATTCTTAAAAAGGAAAATCATTCTTATTCATCAAAGACAATTAAAAATGTATTTTTTTATAATTATAAAAAAGTAAAAAAAAAATGTCATACTCTTTTTAAAATAATTTATAATGTATGCATTTATATTTTATTCATAAAAAAAATTATTAGTGTATGAGAGTGTCTTAATTTAATTTAATGTGTATAGGCTTTTCAAATTTCATAACCCTTATCATTAGATTTGTAGGGGTATTAACACAAACATAATGATGAATGTAATAATTTCAAAATTTAATAGCTAAACTCTTCATCTACCTCATCTTTTCTCTATTAGTATATATATTAGCATACTATTCTATTAGTATCCAATAGTAGAATATGATTATCTATAGCAATAATGGTAATGTCTAATAGTTGTATTCTTCTAATGTAGTAACTATTATAGTATGCTAATACTATTAGCTAAAAGAGAAAAAAAAATGAAAAGTCATATTGTTGTGGGGTATATGGCAATAGAGGTGGACTGCTGTGCGACCGCCGCACGCCGTGCGACGGCGCCAGCAAGCCCTTTCCCTTTTTCTTTTTTTTTTTCCTTTTCCTTTTTTTTCCTGTCATTTTTTGCTTGCCAGCAAAAGTAACACTTTTTATAAGGAAATGTAACACTTTTTTCTCATATGTAACACTTTTTTTAAAAAACAATTACCACAATTTTGCTGAAATAAATTAAAGATAACATAAGATTGACAACTAAACTAATATAACATTTTATAATAAAATGTAACACTTTTTTATGAAGAAAGCAACAGTTTGGTCTTAAAAAAGTAACACTTTTATTGTAAGATATAACAGCAGTTTCGCAAATAATATAAATATTTTTTGTGATTAGAAAAAGTGTTACTTTTTTAAGACCAAACTGTTGCTTTCTTCATAAGAAAGTGTTACATTTTATTATGACGAGCAGCTCAATTTTTTTGTGTGTTAAAAATTATGTTTTTAAAAAAAAAAAAAAAAATCAAACCATATCATGACTTATGTAGTTTTGTTCGTCTCGTCGAGACGAACACACCGGTATTTTTTTAAAAAAAATCGACTTCAAAATCTCAAGATATAGCATTTTAAAATTATTGGAGAGTTTTTTTTTTTTTTTTAACACACACGTGGATTTTGGGAGGGGAGGGGGGTGACCCGTCTCACGGGGTGAGACGGTCGCATAGAAGTATTTGCCATGGCGACGATGTGGCTTCACGTAATGAAAGATTTCGATAAAACTTCTCCACGTGTCACATCCATAGGACTCCGTGTCGGCTTTTATATATATATATATTTGTTTTCTTCAATAGTCTGTGATTTTGAATAACAGGTACACGTGTCAAAATGTCAACCATTGTTTTACACTTTATTTATATATTGTTAAAACTACATTGAAGTAATTTTTTTATTCACTTAAAAAATCACGTTTTTTTGATAATTATACTTCTCCAGTGTCTGATTAAGGTTCTTACTTTGCTTTTTTAGTCTTTCTTAGTTTAAAGTTCTTAGATGCTTTGTTACTTAAATGGCAAAGTATGAATAGTATTTTCGACAATTCTGTCATCATAAAATTCATTTAATTACAAAAAAAATGTTAGTTACCTAACTTACTTTTCATCCACTTGCTTTATGAATAACGTTTTTGACAATTATATCCCTCACTCTCTATTTTGTTAATCAATTTTTAATTAATTTTTCATTTATTCATTAATAGACGTTTAAAGTCAAATTAAGAACCTTAAATTAGGACAAAGAGAGTATTTAGTAGGTATAATTTCTTACGACTAATTTATGTTATTTTTAAATAAAAGATAGAATTAACTTCATATACGCGTATTAAATAAAAAATTGCACTTATCACTTTTAAATAATTCAATGCATGTGCTCAGAGCACATGATAACATTTCTCAACTTTTTACCCTTATTTGCTAGTATTGACTTTCTTGTAAGAATAACTCCCCCTCTCCGGGAAAAAAATGCTCTGAAAACCACTGAATTCATTGGATTACATCCTACAACTGAACTTGATATTTCAATTGAATTCATTAGATTACATCAAATTGACATGATATTTTGATTGCTATTCAGTCGATTATCACCCATTTCAGATATTTCAGAGATATTATATGAAAGTTGATATTGTTCCAATAAAAAAGAAGAGAGAAAATTACCATCTAATCCCTCATCCTAACTGAAATTACCACCTAATCCAAGGCTATATTTTCATTTACCATCTAGTCCAAGCTAATATTTATATTTACCACCTAGTCCATTAAAATTATTAAATCCCGAAACTACCCTACTATAAATAAAACCCTACCCCCTCCTTTAGTCACACACGCACTCCCCCACACTCTCTCTAACCCCGGCGACCTTTCTCTCACTACTTCCTCTCTCTACCCAAACCCCCTCCGACGACCCTCCGATCCCCGTCCTCCAGCGACCCCCCCCCCCCCGCTCCCCGTCCTCCGGCGACCTCCCCCTTCACCGGCCACCCCTTCCCTTAGCTAACACACATACTTTCTCTATCTACCCTACTTCCGGAGACCATCCTTCGTCTACTACAAACTCCTCCGTCCCCGTTTCCACCCCCGGTAAACCCTCTCTCTAATTTCTCCGCCGATGGCGCCTCTGAGTGTTGCTACTCCTTCTCCAGATCCAGTGATCGCCGGCGAATCTGATCCGACCCCCTTTATCTTCTCCGGCGTCACTCCTTCCCTGACAACATTGACCGGCGTTTTTAGCCTCTGATTGTCGTAGATCTGGCATTTCAAGTCTCTGCCCGTCGTAGATCCGTCGTTGACTCTATCTTTGAACTCCGGCTGCAACTCCGGCAACGTTTTCCTACGTCGGTGACCCAAGTCAACAGATCTACCTCCTTCCATCGTCGTCTCCAGCGCCGGTATCACCTCCGAAATTCTATCACCCTTCCTAATAGATTCTGATTGAATCTCTTGTGATATAAAAGAAAGAATAAGTATCAATAGAGTCATGAAATGGTGTTGGTGTAGTGGATTGTGGTTGTGTTAAAAAATCTTCAATTTCCACACATTGTTGAGTTGAAAATCACGATGACCTGATTGGATTGTTCATTTTCAGGATCATGAGTTAACCTCAATATTTGTGTTGTTTGAATGCGATTTTTGGTGGTTTAATTTCCCTTATAGAAACTTCTAGTTAAAAATCTTGAAGGGGTTTCAAGTTGGATTGGATTTGATTTTATGTCCCTAAAACAATGAGCTTGCTGCTTATTTTATTTTTCTATTTTTGATCATCATTATTTGAATTTTTTTGTTTTATTTTACTTATGGAAATTCTAGCTCTAACTCTGAGTTCAATAATATGATTTAGATGACAACTGAGATGACAAATGTGAACTTACTGATTAGTTCACAGTTGTTTGGTCGCTGGAGTCGATCGTGTTCTTAGTAGTTTAGTTGACAATTGTGAACTTACTGATTAGTTCACAATTGTTTGGTCGCCGGAGTTGGTGGTTGCCGGAGTCGATCGTGTTCTTAGTAGTTTAGTTGACAACTGTGAACTTACTGATTAATTCACAGTTGTTTGGTCGCTGAACTCGATCGTGTTCTTAGTAGTTTAGTTGACAACTGTTAACTTACTGATTAGTTCACAGTTGTTTTGTCACCGGAGTTGGTGGTTGTCGGAGTCGATCGTGTTCATAGTAGTTTAGTTGACAACTGTGAACTTATTGATTAATTCACAGTTGTTTAGTCTGGTCGCCGGAGTCGATTGTGTTCTTAGTAGTTTGGTTGACAACTGTGAACTTACTAATTAGTTCAAAGTTGTTTGGTCGCCGGAGTTGGTGGTCGCCGGAGTCGATCGTTTTATTAGTAGTTTAGTTGAACTTACTAATTAGTTCAAAGTTGTTTGGGAACAACTGTGAACTTGTTGTTAGAACATCTGTGAACCTTGTTAGGATTCATTGTTAGTACACCCACCTGATTTGATTGACCCATTCCACGTGTCTTTTTATGGACTTTAGGTTTACATGTAATGAAGTTTTACTTCAATTTTTAGACAAGTCCATTTCTAGATGTTTAGTAGTTAGGCTGAGTTATGTTCGGTTATCCATAGCGGTTTAGTGTCCCTCAAGCCGCCATCTTTAAACCACCAGCATGTTGCCTTAAGTCATTCATCAAACCGCAGTTTGTGTCTTTGATGAAACTGCACTTCAAGTTCATTCATGAAACCGCACATGCATTTGGTGGAACCGTCGACCAAGATATTGAATAAGTTATTGCTGTCATTTACTCCTTGAAGACAAACATTCGCTTTTCAACCGTATATGAATGACTGGTGACTTGTCCTTAAACTTCAAGTCATGTTTCAGTTATTCTTGGAATGTCGGTTTGTCTCGCTTTTTGAAAAGTTACCGTTGTACTTTTCCAACAACTAAAAGGACAATGTCAGGTAGTGATCCAACAACTTCCTGCCACAAAGCAAAAGCAAAGGACGATAGTGACAGGTCAACCAATGGGATTGTGACAGCGCATAAAACCGCCATACAATGACTCACCTCTTTATCCAACGGTCACTAATGCCTTCACTATAAATAGCCTTCATTTCTCAACAATGAAGGTTGCTGAGCTTCAAAGAGAATATCCCAAGTATTCAAGTTTGCTTTGAAGATTGAAAACCCAGATATTCATATCTTCATCATCTCCTTAGCAAACCCAGAGTTCTTCATCAAAGCTTCAAGCCTTCAAATCATCACAACTCAGCCTTGCACAGAAAGTAATCACTTGCTCGCCATCACTTAGATATTTTGAGCTCTTGATTTCTTTCCACACCACACACTCAGAGTATATTTTCTTATAGATTATATACCTCGAAAACACAGGTTGTTATAATAGCATTGTTAGGTTAGATTGTTCATTTAGAGTTTAGATTCTTTTGTAATCTTGTAAAAACTCCTCTAAATCAATACAAGTCTAGTAGCTATTAGAAAATCCTTGGCTAACCACCTAGGTAGAGGACGTAGTTCTTTCAAGAACGAACCTCTTCAAATTGTGTGTCTTTGATCTTTAATTTCTGTCTTGTCATTTACATTTTTGTTTATGAGCTTTATTTACTCTTATGTGAAATGACTTGATAAATGATTTGCATACTTCTGTGATACTTTAGTTGTGCCTTGTCAGTTGCATCATTCCATTTTCAACCTCTTATACAGCCCTACTCTTTATAATTCAGTTTGGCCAAAACCGCAAAACTCCGCTGTGCATTTTATCTGAGAGGTTCTAGTGCTTTAAACCGCAATAGACCAAACTGATACGCACTTGGTTGATTTTCAAAGGTATTTCGAAAAAGATTTTAAACCGCTATTCACCCCCCCCGCCCCTCTAGCGGTTCTATACCCTTGTTGCCCTTTGGGACCAACAAGTGGTATCAGAGCTTATCCATCAAAAATCATTTTACAAGCTTAACCGCTTGGGTGCTGATCCAATGGCAAACATAAACTCCCATATGATGCAGACATCCAACTCTAATCACTTACCTATTCTTAATGAAGATAGTTTCATCTTCTGGAAAGATAGAATGAAGAAGCACATGATATCTGAGGATCGCAGATTATGGACTGCAATTGTTAATGGACCCTATGTCCCGATAAAGGCTAACCCTGATGCAGGTACTGCTGGACAAACCGCGAAAATCAAGAAGCCGGAAGCTGAATGGACCGAAACTGATCAACGGAATGTGGACTTTGATGGTAGATCTATGTCCATGCTTGTATCAGCTATTGATCTAAGAACTCACTCAAAGGTTCTAGATTGCAATACCGCAAAGGAAACATGGGATGGCATCATTGACTTTCTGGGAGGAGATGCCGACACCAAGAAGAACCGCCTCTACCAACAGAGAAGGCTCTTTGATTACTTTGTCAAAGACCCAAAGGAATCTCTTCGCCAATGCTATGAGCGGTTCGTGGAAATTGTCAATGTGTGTTTCTCTCTAGGGCACAAGTATTCCAATACTGACCTGAACATGAGATTCATGCAATCTCTTGGTAGCAAATGGCTGATCAAAACTACCAACATTGAAGACAACAAAGATCTGGAAGCTCTTGATCTTCGTCATCTTTACGCCATGCTAAGGGTATTTGAATTCAAGCTTGAGGAAGCTCATGAAACCGAAAACAGATTCAAGTCTCTTTCTCTTGCCGCTTTCAACAATGCCACATCTCCAGTTTACAATCCAGATCACCATCAAACCGCATCTAATACCCATTTACAAACTGCTTATTTTGATCCAAATATTCCAAGATATATTCCTCAAACCGCACCTCCAGAGTATTACCAACCGCCTCATCAACCTTACCCTCAACATCATCAACCCTATTCTCAACCTCAGCAATCTCATCAATCCTACACTCCATCTCAAAATTCCCAAAGTGTAGCATCCAGTTCTACTCAAGTTGACTTTGATGACATGGATGATGATGAGTTTGCTCTCTATGTGAAAAACTACACCAAGTTCAGAAAGAACAGAGCTCAATTTCAGTCAGGCGGCCCTGCAAAGTTTGTCCCTCCAACCAGATTCAACAAAGCAGCTGATGCTAAGAAAAGGGATGATCTTGTTTGTTACAACTGCAGACAACCAGGTCATTTTGCCTCCAGTTGTCCCAAACCGCGCTATGAAGCCGCTCCTGCCAAGAAACCGTTCAACAAGAAGTTTTTCAAGAGAAGAGGAATGGTTGCTGAACAAGGAGAACAACCATTAACATGGATGGGTTCTGATACAGATGATAGTGATGAAGATGAAGGAGTTGCAAATCTTTGCCTAATGGGATTTGAAGAAAAAGTTGAAATTGACGAAAGCCTTCCACTGCCACTCCATCAAATGAAGTCAGTTTCACCAAGAAATCCTAAAGCTAAACAAGACAAAATTCATACTTCACCAAACTACTCTCCTGAGGATCAAACCGAACAAAGCCATGATGACTAGGTACTTGAACGTGCTAATGTTATTTGTCAACAACACACTGTGCTTAAAAAGGCATATAAATTAATGGCTGCAGAACTTGAATATTCCCAAAAAGAGTGCAAGTCCCATAAGGAGGAGATTGAAAAACTCAAGCTCCAAATTGTTGGGATAGCTTCTATTGTGGAAGAAAACCGCTACCTTAAGGACAGAACCGAGGTACTTCTCACCCGAATCCATGATCTTACTGCACAAAGGGATGAACTTCAAAAAGTGACCGATGTGTGGACTAAGTCTGGTGTCACCATGGAACAAATCGTTAATTCATAAATTCTCTCTAAGGAGAAAAGTGGATTGGGATTTAAAACTGATGATGGGTGTAAGTGTCATTATCTCTGTGCTGAAGGTGGTGTGAAACCAACTGAACAAACCAAAGAAATTCCTAAGGTGAATCATACTGGTAAAAAGGGCTCAACACAAGAAATTAAAAAGCAAAATTATTTCTATGAGTATCCTAAAAAACAGACTGGGAGAGATCCAAAGTGGAAAGAGAAATCCACAGCGGCTGAGGCAACCAAAGAAGTATTGAGTGATGAAACCGCTCCTAGTCGGTTTAAGGAATATCCTGTTATATTTCCTAAAGCCGTGTTGGGTTTCCAAGTAACATGCGCAGCGGAATATAGCAATTAAAATTTTAAGAAACCCAAAGCCATGGATCCGTTCATATGATTAAATCAAATACAACAAGATGAATAGAGGAATAACTAACCCTTGATGGCTATGAATTTTCTCTTGATCTTTGGTGGAGAAACTTGAAGACTTGATCACGATCACAAAGCTTGAACACAAACTTTGAAGATGATGATTTTCACCCTCTAGCGGTATCCACACTTCGAACGAATATCAAAGGAGCTTCTTTGATCTTGGTTGCTAGACCAATATTATGAAACACACTTTCACAATATAATAAAGAACTATATGGAATTTATTTGTAAATTATTTTGTTCCTCAATCAATGATATCTTAGAACAAAATAAAATCTCTCTCAAACTCTTTGAGACTCACAAAAGCACTTGTTTTTATGGTCTGGCCGAATTGGGGTTTTTATACACAATTAAGACCTATTCCAAATAGGAATCTTGTGCCAAAAACCTTTCCTAATAGAATTAGGAAATTTCCAATCGGGAGCACCAGGCGCCCGCCTGGTACCACCCAGGCGCCCGCCTGTTTGGGCAGAAACTCCAGTCCCTTTCCGGCTTGAATAGGCGCCCGCCTGGTTCAACCCAAGCGCTCGCTTGGTTGACCAGGAGGCCCAGATCTTTTCAGAAATTCCTTGGAAGTCCTCCGACCCTAAATGCCAATATAGTCCTTTTATTTAAGATTCGTTCTATTGTGTGTGACCCTCTAGGATTATACTAAGTTGGCAATGGGCTCAAACATGATCCCATAAGATATGATTAGGTTCTACCAAACCGTCATACCTACCCAAATAGTATAACTAGATACAAGTTCGCATTCCTTTAGAATATGTCACAAACCCTTTGTCCACGATGTCATTGAACACAAGTCATGGTCAAACAGTCAACTTGTTTTGTTCAATACTTTCTCGATTCCGAATATGTTGATAATTCAAATGCTATTGATCTAATCAATCCATTTGAGTCCGGCCGAACATTTCATCAACATCATTCCTTCGAGGGGCCCAAGCTTGACATCTCTCCGTGGAGGGACAAATCCATTTAGCTTATTATTCTTCCCAACGAGAATCCGATTATGCCAATCATACCCTTTATAACTACCGTGTTAAGGTAGCGTTTGAATATGTCAAACATAATGTTCATCGAGTGGAGGACTATAATAACTTCATGTCTAAGGATTCAAATGACATAACTAATATGAGATATATGTACGACATGGACCATGACATAAATCTCATACAGCGGGTCATGTCCAGTACCTTGTTCCAAACAAGTACCCATAAATCTAACATGATCATCCCATGATCATTTAGCCTTTATACTAGTGCTTAACAAGTACTAGGGACGGGGATTATTATAAGTAAACATGAACAACTATAATAATCAAAACATCTCTTTATTGATATGAAATAAATGATAACAATTACAACGTTTATTAAACGTGCCTAGGGCACCACTACCAACAATCTCCCACTTGCCCTAGGCCCAATCTCCCATGTATCTAATACCCATGGACCTAACATGACCATCATGTTTAGCTTGTGGAAGTCCCTTTGTTAGCGGGTCCGCAACATTGTCATCAGTGGGTACTCTGCATATATTTACGTCTCCCCTATCAACGATTTCTCGAATGATATGAAAACGCCTAAGTATGTGTTTGGATTTTTGATGTGCTCTTGGTTCCTTTGCTTGAGCAATAGCACCATTATTGTCGCAATAAAGGTCTATTGGATTAGCAATACTAGGAACCACTTCAAGTTCAGTTATGAACTTCTTAATCCAAACAGCTTCCTTTGCAGCATCCGATGCAGCAATATACTCAGCTTCTGTTGTAGAATCAGCGGTTGTACTTTGCTTGGAACTCTTCCAGCTTACAGCTCCACCATTTAACATAAACACAAAACCCGATTGCAATCGGCTATCATCTTTGTCGGTTTGGAAGCTTGCATCCGTGTAAGCATTTACAACGAGATCATCTTCCATTCCTCCATAGACCAAAAAGGAGTCTTTAGTTCTTTTCAAGTACTTAAGAATCGCTTTTACAGCTATCCAGTGATTTTCGCCAGGGTCGGATTGGTATCTACTTGTCATGCTCAAAGCATAAGATACATCCGGCCTAGTACAAATCATGGCATACATGATGGACCCAATTGCCGAAGAATATGGAACATCATTCATTTTCTCACGCTCATCTTTTGTCTTAGGACATTGAGTCTTGCTTAGAGAAACTCCATGTAACACGGGCAAGGTGCCTCTCTTAGAATTTTCCATACGGAATCTTCTAATGACCTTGTCAATGTATGTACTTTGGCTTAAACCAAGTAGCCTCCTTGATCTATCTCTATAGATCTTAATGCCAAGAATATATGCGGCTTCACCCATATCTTTCATTGCGAAGCACTTTCCTAACCAAGTCTTCACAGACTGAAGTGTAGGAATGTCGTTTCCAATGAGCAATATGTCATCCACGTATAAAATAAGGAATAGCACTATGCTCCCACTAATCTTCTTGTATACACAAGGCTCATCTTCGTTCTTGATGAAACCAAACTCTTTGACCGATTCATCAAAACGGAGATTCCAACTCCTAGAAGCTCGCTTCAATCCATAGATGGATCTCTGCAATTTGCATACCTTAGAATCTTGTTCAAAACCTTCTGGTTGTGTCATATACACATCCTCTTGTAGTTTTCCATTCAGGAAAGCGGTTTTGACGTCCATCTGCCATATTTCATAGTCATGATATGCGACAATGGCAAGCAAAATTCTTATAGACTTGATCATTGCTACGGGTGAAAAGGTCTCATCATAGTCAATACCATGAACTTGCCTATAACCCTTCGCTACAAGCCTAGCTTTATAAGTATGCACCTTCCCATCCATGTCAGTCTTCTTCTTGAAGACCCATTTGCATCCTATGGTTTTTACACCTTCGGGCGCATCAATCAAATTCCAAACTTGATTGTCTTGCATGGATTGTAATTCGGATTCCATGGCTCCAAGCCACTTGTCCGAATCAGGAGAAGACATCGCCTCTTGGTAGGTTGACGGTTCATCATTCTCAATGATTTCTACCTCATTACTATCCGTTACGAGAAATCCATATCTCTCGGTCTCGGATCGTAACCTACTAGATATGCGAGTTACTTGTGTATTTTGAACAGGTTCCACAACTCCTTGTGGTTCTTGTTCTTGTTCTACTATTGGTTCAATGTTATTTTCTGGGTCTCGAATTTCTTCAAGATTTATTTTACTCCCACTGATTTCTTTAGAGAGAAACTCTTTCTCTAGAAAGATACCAGTTCGGGCAACAAACACTTTGTTGTCCTCTCGGTTGTAAAAGTAATATCCTTTAGTTTCCTTAGGATATCCCACGAAAATACATTTATCAGATTTGTGTGCAAGTTTGTCTGAGACAAGTCTTTTGACAAAAGCTTCACAACCCCAAATCTTCATGAAAGACAGACAGGGCTTCTTTCCGCTCCACATCTCATATGGAGTCTTTTGAACCGATTTAGTTGGAACACGATTTAGTGTGAAAGCAGCGGTTTCTAGAGCGTAACCCCAAAAGGATATTGGAAGATCAACTTGACTCATCATTGATCGAACCATGTCTAACAAAGTCCGATTCCTCCTCTCGGACACACCATTCCATTGTGGTGTTCCGGGTGGAGTCAATTGTGAAACTATTCCACAATTCTTTAGATGATCATCAAATTCTTGACTTAAGTATTCACCACCTCGATTTGATCGAAGTGCCTTTATACTTTTGCCAAGTTGTTTTTCTACTTCATTTTTAAATATTCTAAATATCTTAAATGCTTCACTTTTATGTTTCATTAGGTAAACATACCCAAATCTACTATAATCATCAGTGAAGGTTATGAAGTATTGAAATCCTCCCCTAGCATTGCTACTTAATGGTCCGCATACATCGGAATGTATCAAGCCCAATAAGTCGCTTGCCCTTTCACCCAACTTGGTAAAAGGTGTCTTAGTCATTTTTCCAAGAAGACACGACTCACAAGTGTCATATGACTCTAAGTCACATGAACCCAAAAGTCCGTCCCCATGGAGTTTTGAGATACGCTTCTCATTAATATGACCAAGACGGCAATGCCACAAATAAGTATGATTTACATCATTAGGTTTAGATTTCTTATTTACATGATAGACATTATTTTCATTCTTGACATACAAGATATAAAGGCCATTAAATGAATTAGCAATACCATAAAGCACATCATTTAAATAAATAGAAAATTTCTTATTCTCAATAAGAAACTTAAAACCTTCATTATCCAAACAAGAAATTGAAATAATATTTCTGCTTAAATCCGGAACATAATAACAATTGTTCAAAACAAGAATTAATCCGGAAGGTAAAGTGACTTCATAAGTCCCTACGGCTAATGCAGCAACTCTTGCTCCATTCCCCACACGTAGATCTACTTCACCTTCTTTAAGCAGTCTCCTATTCTTTAGTCCCTGCACATTTAGACAAATGTGAGAACCACATCCGGTATCCAATACCCAAGAATCAGTGGTAGAAAGGAGAATATCTATCATATAGATACCTGAAGTTGACGCAGCCTTGCTGCTCTTCTTCTTCTTTTGCTCTTCCAAGAAAGCCTTGCAATTACGTTTCCAATGACCAATTTCTTGACAATGGAAACAGATTGCATCCTTTTGTGAATCAGGTTTTGCCTCAGAAGCCTTGGCAACCTTTGCCTTGCTTATCTTGGGTTTGACAACTTTTGCCTTACCCTTTCCTTTGGCACTAGCCTTCTTCCCATCATGAACCAAGAGCACGGGAGAACCTTTCTCCACAATTTTCATCTCTGCAGTTTTGAGCATCCCATGCAACTCAGAGAGATTCTTATCCATTCCATGCATGTTATAATTCATCACAAACTGATTATAACATTTAGGCAATGAATTAAGAATGAGATCCGTGGCTAGCTCCAATGGGATTGGATAGCCAAGTTTCTCAAGGTGCTCTACATAACCTTTCATTTTAAGAAAGTGAGGAATCACTTGTTGCCCTTCATTCATTTTACTAGTAGTGAATGCAACAATGGTCTTGTACCTCTCTTGCCTAGCTTGCTCTTGAAACATGGTTCTCAACTCCACGCCTATCTCATAGGCTTCCAAATGTTCCAAACTTTGTTGGAGTTTTGAACACATAGCAGCAAGCATGAGACAACTTACATCTCTAGAATCATTACGATGTTTCTTGTAATTGTCTCTTTCTACCCTAGGGGCAGTAGGCGGTGGTTCAGCGGGGAGAGGCCCATCGAGAATGTACAACTTATCTTCTTGCCTAAGAACGATTCTTATGCTACGGATCCAATCCATAAAGTTAGTACCATTCTCTTCGAGCTTATCCTTCTCAAGGATCGATCGCAACGACATTGATTGAGTGTTATTAGTCATTATCTACAAATATGCAAAATTTCCAAAATTTAATAAGTACCGATTTTCATTAAAGAAATAATTAATGTATTTTAAACAAAATACTCCCACTAAATTAAATAACCTTCTTATACATCCGATGTATAATATAATTTAATTGGGTTGAGATCCCGCTTTAATCTAATTTTGAGTACGCTTTGGCGCACCGCTCAAAATTAAATCAATTAGGTAGACAACTCTTGTCAATCATATCTCATATGACTCTCAGTTCTTTTCATGAGATTCTTTTAAGAAATCCAATTTCAAAAAGCATGTTAAATCTCATCTTTGCCTTAAGCCCAAAACTGTTTTGACGCTTAATTAAGTCCAACCATTTTAAACGCATAGGAAACTCTTATTCACTCATCTTGCTCAAACATGAATAAAATCAATGCACCTCGCTTTGGCGAGCCCACATAAAATTACTCATGTATAAACAAGTGTTTTAATCATGGCATGGCAAAAGGACATAAAACTTTCTTTGAAGGTTCATCACATATAGCATATAACACATTTATGAGCACATAATATAAACATGTTATACATCAAGTTTAGCCACTATATTAATCTCCATTAATTTAAGCATGGTATTTATGTGTCATTAGTTTCTCTATAATTATGAGGATGAGACTATTTCAACTTTGGTTATTATCTCCAAATCAAGACAACAAGAAGTGCGGTCGAACTAAGCCATTAGGCAACCACAATCCCGCACTAATTCAAGAAACCAAGAAAGTAGTCCATGTGGCCGAAACTAAGCAATAGATGGTCTCGATGAACGTAGGCCAATTGCATTCACAATTCCACATGGATCTCCAATCATTGAATCAAGAACTTTGTTTTCTCAATTTTAGCAATTATGAACTCTTCATAATTCTAACTTCGTTTTGTCTTTGAAACTTTGATTGCGATCAATTTTGGGAAACACAATCTCGATGAACGCAGATTAGCCATCCAAAACTTGAACCAATCTAGGAATCACAAGACTAAAACAAATAGGAAAATCAAACCCCAAAATCCACACACAAACCAACTACCCAAAACCCATTCCAGATCAACAAGTCTGGACTGGTTCTGTTACTGATTTTGTCGAATTTATCGAAAATTCCATATTCAGATTTTAACCAAAATCAGAACGAATTTTGACCACCGAGCGCCCGCCTGCAAAGGACCAGGCGCCCGCTTGAATGGCCAGAATAGTTTAGAATTTTAAAGTTCGAAAATTTTGTCTCAAAATTATTTTTCCCCGATTATTAAAACTTTGATCCAATCAAAAATCAATAATCGAAATAATTCAGAATCCACCATAATTTTTATTGCGATTGAATCGTGCGATTAAAGTTGCAAAACAATAAACCTCATAAAATCACGAAACACATAAACATCATGTAATCCAATATTCATATCATGCTTGGCACATAAACAATTTATATACACACAACATGATCCAAGTATTGAATTAATCAACATGAACGGGGCTCTGATACCACTGTAGGGTTTCCAAGTAACATGCGCAGCGGAATATAGCAATTAAAATTTTAAGAAACCCAAAGCCATGGATCCGTTCATATGATTAAATCAAATACAACAAGATGAATAGAGGAATAACTAACCCTTGATGGCTATGAATTTTATCTTGATCTTTGGTAGAGAAACTTGAAGACTTGATCACGATCACAAAGCTTGAACACGAACTTTGAAGATGATGATTTTCACCCTCTAGCGGTATCCACACTTCGAACGAATATCAAAGGAGCTTCTTTGATCTTGGTTGCTAGACCAATATTATGAAACACACTTTCACAATATAATAAAGAACTATATGGAATTTATTTGTGAATTATTTTGTTCCTCAATCAATGATATCTTAGAACAAAATAAAATCTCTCTCAAACTCTTTGAGACTCACAAAAGCACTTGTTTTTATGGTCTGGCCGAATTGGGGTTTTTATACACAATTAAGACCTATTCAAAATAGGAATCTTGTGCCAAAAACCTTTCCTAATCGAATTAGGAAATTTCCAATCGGCAGCACCAGGCGCCCGCCTGGTACCACCCAGGCACCCGCCTGTTTGGGCAGAAACTCCAGTCCCTTTCCGGCTTGAATAGGCGCCCGCCTGGTTCAACCCAAGCGCCCGCTTGGTTGACCAGGACGCCCAGATCTTTTCAGAAATTCCTTGGAAGTCCTCCGACCCTAAATGCCAATATAGTCCTTTTATTTAAGATTCATTCTATTGTGTGTGACCCTCTAGGATTATACTAAGTTGGCAATGGGCTCAAACATGATCCCATAAGATATGATTAGGTTCTAGCAAACCGTCATACCTACCCAAATAGTATAACTAGATACAAGTTCGCATTCCTTTAGAATATGTCACAATCCCTTTGTCCACGATGTCATTGAACACAAGTCATGGTCAAACAGTCAACTTGTTTTGTTCAATACTTTCTCGATTCCGAATATGTTGATAATTCAAATGCTATTGATCTAATCAATCCATTTGAGTCCGGCCGAACATTTCATCAACATCATTCCTTCGAGGGGCCCAAGCTTGACATCTCTCCGTGGAGGGACAAATCCATTTAGCTTATTATTCTTCCCAACGAGAATCCGATTATGCCAATCATACCCTTTATAACTACCGTGTTAAGGTAGCGTTTGAATATGTCAAACATAATGTTCATCGAGTGGAGGACTATAATAACTTCATGTCTAAGGATTCAAATGACATAACTAATATGAGATATATGTACGACATGGACCATGACATAAATCTCATACAGCGGGTCATGTCCAGTACCTTGTTCCAAACAAGTACCCATAAATCTAACATGATCATCCCATGATCATTTAGCCTTTATACTAGTGCTTAACAAGTACTAGGGACGGGGATTATTATAAGTAAACATGAACAACTATAATAATCAAAACATCTCTTTATTGATATGAAATAAATGATAACAATTACAACGTTTATTAAACGTGCCTAGGGCACCACTACCAACAAGCCGCACCTAAGAGGAAGGTTGAGCTCAAGAAGGTTAACTTTGTTAAAGCTAAAACCGCTGACCCAGTAAAACATGAGAAACCGAAGGTCAGTAATGGGTTTGTAAAACCGCAACCACAACCTGGCTTAATTCATTGTTCTATTTGTGCCGATTTTGGTCATAGTGCTGGTCATTGTCTTTTAAGATTCACACCCAATGCCAAGGGACGTAAAAATCCTAAGGTCAAACAGGTGTGGGTCCCAAAAATCTGCTAACCCTAGGACCCAAGGAATAAGGGGGACCACAACCTTTCATGTTTATTTCTCAGATTTCATGTTTTATGGCTGGAACCGCTAAGAAGAAGAAGGATCTCTGGTATTTAGATAGTGGATGCTCACGACACATGACTGGAGATTCCGAACTACTCTGCAATTTCATCCAAATGAAAGGTCCCCCAGTAGTGTTTGGTAACAACAAGAAAGGAGAAACAGTAGGATATGGAGCAATCAAACGAGGAAAGGTGACTATTGAAAATGTGTCACTAGTAGAAGGACTCAAGCACAACCTTCTCTCCATATCTCAGTTTTGTGACAAAGGAATGAACTGCATCTTCACATCAACTAGCTGTTATATCAAAGATGCTTCCTCTGGAGTCACTCTACTGACTGGCAACAGAACAGGTGATGTTTGTATGATAGATTTAAGCAATATTGTTTCTATTGCTGACCTCTGTTTTGTAGCCAAAAATATAAGTGAAAGCAGCTGGTTATGGCATAAGCGGCTCAGCCACTTGAACTTCAAGTATCTAGCAAAACTGCACAGGGATGGTCTAGTAAAAGGACTACCCAAAGTGGCTGACCATCATGTTGAAAAGTGTAAAGCATGCCAGCTTGGAAAGCAGCCCAAATAGTCATTTCCTAGTAAAACCGCTCCTTCAACGAACCGCTGTTTGCAACTGCTGCATATGGATTTATTTGGACTGTCCCAACCGCCAGTATAGGAGGAAACCGCTATACACTTGTGGTGGTTGATGATTATTCAAGATATACATGGGTGGAAATGATGGCCTCTAAAGATGATACTTATGGAATCATAACCGCTCTCTTTAGACAGCTCCAAACTCAGAAATTGGATGACATTGTTGCCGTGCATTCAGATAATGGAACCGAATTTACAAACAATGGTGTTGCCCAATATTGTGATGATCATGGAATTGATCATAATTTCTCTGCCGCTGGAGTCCCACAACAGAATGGAGTAGTGGAAAGAAAGAACAGAACTTTTATTGAAGCAGGAAAGACTATGATTGCAGAAGCCAAGCTTCCCAAGTACTTCTGGGCCGAAGCTGTCAATACCGCTTGTTTCACCCAGAACCGCTCCCTCATCATCAAAGTTCACAACAAGACTCCTTATGAATTGTGGAGAGGCAGAACACCCAACATTGCCTTCTTCAAGATATTTGGATGCAAGTGTTACATCTTGTACAATGGCAAAGAGCATTGATGTAAATTTGATGCTAAGACCGATGAAGGTATTTTTGTTGGTTATTCTAAACACTCCAAAGCTTTTCGTTGTTTCAATAAGACATCTTTAAAAATTTTAGAGTCAGTCCATGTTACATTTGATGAACATGCTCTCCTTGAGCCACATATGGCTCCAAATGTTGCTAATGATTTTAGTGATTTTGAGACAGGCACTAGACATAGAGCAACTGACAACCATCCTACTGAAACCGCTACATCCAGTTCTTCAGCCGCACCTACTCAAACCGCTGATGGTGTAACTGTTGAACCGCTGTCCTCTGATCCCATTCAAACTGTTAAACCAGTTCCAAATCTAACCTTCAATGAAGATTTCAATGATTATCAAGATGATCCTCCTCTGGAAAATCTTCAAGAAATAGTGGTTCAAAACAACCTCCCTCCTGAAATTAATGAGCATAGAGACCATCCAACTGCCAACGGTATTGGTCCTATCAGTACTGGTGTCTAAACCAGAGGGAGTTTGACTCACAGAGATGATCATAGTTTGTTCTCAACTGCTCTGTTATCTCAGATGGAACCGAAGAAGGTAGATGAAGCTCTAAGTGATCGAAGTTGGGTAACTGCAATGCAAGAAGAGCTTAATCAGTTTGAAAGATGCAAAGTTTGGACTCTAGTTCCAAGGCCCAGAGATCACACTATAATTGGAACAAAATGGGTATATAGAAACAAGATGGATGAAAGTGGTGCTATAACTAGAAACAAAGCTAGGTTGGTTGCTCAAGGTTATAGGCAAGAAGAAGGGATTGATTATGATGAAACCTTTGCCCCTGTAGCCAGACTTGAAGCCATAAGATTATTCCTGGCCTATGCCTCCTTCAAGAAATTCAAGTTATATCAAATGGATGTGAAGAGTGCATTTCTGAATGGTGAACTACAAGAAGAAGTTTATGTAGCCCAACCGCCAGGATTTGAAGACAACAAACTTCCAAATCATGTCTTCAAACTCAAGAAAGCATTGTATGGACTCAAACAAGCTCCAAGAGCGTGGTATGACACTCTATCTAAATTTCTTATTGAACAAGGCTTCTCTCGAGGTAAAATTGATACAACTCTATTTATAGCTAAACACAAAAGTCATTCATTAGTAGTTCAAATATATGTTGATGATATTATTTTCTGTTCTACTAATGAAACTATGTTTGTTAAGTTTGAGAAGCTAATGAAGAGTAAATTTGAAATAAGTATGATGGGAGAGTTGACATTCTTTCTTGGACTCCAAGTCAAGCAATGCCATGATGGGATCTTTATCAACCAAGCCAAATACACTAAAGATTTGATAAAGAAGTTTGGGCTTGAAACCGCTAAACCAGTTGATACCCCAAGGCCTAAGGCCTGCAGTTTGGATCGAGATGAACATGGTAAGAAAGTTGATCAAACTCTCTACTGAGGTATGATTGGCTCTCTACTTTACTTAACTGCTAGTAGGCCAGATATCATGTTCACTGTTTGGGTTTGTGCTAGATTTCAAGCTGATCCTAGAGAATCTCATCTTATTACTGTTAAACGTATTATTAGATATTTATGTGGATCTGTTAACCTTTGACTTTGGTACTCCAGAGAATCTTCATTTGATCTATTAGGTTATTCAGATGCTGACTTTGCAGCATGTAAGATAAGCAGAAAAAGCACAAGTGGTACTTGTCAGTTCCTTGGAACGCGGCTTGTGTCATGGTCCAGCAAGAAACAAGCGTCGATTTCAGTCTCAATCGCTGAAGCTGAATATATAGCGGCTGGAAGCTGTTGCTCTCAAATTCTCTGGATGAAACAACAGTTGGAAGATTACGGGATATTTGAACAAAACTGCCCTATCTACTGTGATAGCACTGCTGCAATATCCATCTCCAAAAATCCAGTTCAGCACTCAAAAACCAAGCACATCGACATAAGATATCATTTCCTCAAAGACCATGTTGAAAAGAAAAACATTTTTCTAGCAAAGGTGGGAACAGATGATCAAATTGCTGATATCCTCACCAAACCGCTTGAAAATTCCAGGTTCTATCACTTACGAGGAGAAATGGGTATGTTAGAACTAACTTAAGATATCATATCTATATATATATTATTTCTAATATCTTTTGTTTAAGTGTTTTGGCTATGCTTAGAAAAGTCATCTAGTGTGCGGTTCTGTCATCATTGAAACCGCATCAATAAATGGCTCGGTACAAGATACTCCATCAAACTGACGAGTCAAAATAAATGAAATCGGTTCTTTCAAAACCGACAAGAAAGCAAAGTCATTCGATTTAAACATACAAACCGCCATAAGATTAAAGAGACATCAGTTTCATGAAAACCGCTGAAGATGTAAGGTAAGTCGGTTTGCTCAATCAAACTGCTCAGGTATGAAATTGCATTTTAGTCCCTACTTTATGTCATATCAATTATAAGGACCTTTTTGCAATTATCTCTGTCGCATTAAATTTTATGTGATGTGGGACGCCAACTAGAGACTATCGTGCGCCGTTCTCGTCGTTCCATTACCCGAGAAACAGTTATTTGAGTATAAAAGACAAAGTTTATTTCTTTTTACCTTTTTACCTTCTTCATCATACATCTCTCTCTTTTGCAACCTCTGTTTTCTACCTCCAAAATTTCTCATACTCGTTTCAAAATTTAAATGGCACCTAAGAAATCATCCGACCCTTCTGCCCCATCTACATCTAAAACATCCAAAGGCGATATGGTATGATTTCTTGAACCCTTCACTCTAGCATTTCATCTTTTTCCGCCATTGTTGTTCGTAAAAGCTTGTTCGTATTCTAATATTTTTTTCTTGCTTTTTGGTTCAAATTTTTGGTTGATTATGCTTACATATGTTCATATATGCTGGGTTTGATACTTATTTCTTGTCTGTTGTTCAAATTTTGAACAATTTTGATTTTTGGGTTTTCGGGTGTTCTTTCGCATTTCTTTTGATACTATGTTCTGGGTTTATTATTTGAACTTGTTCTTTTAGAATTTGTCAGTATCTGCTCTTTTCGAATCTTTTGGTATACTTTTTTCGTGTTTTGGTTAAGTTTTTGTTTTGCATGTTTATCCCCTGTTCATCATGTTCTTCATGCATTCAAATACTTTTTCAAATTCTTTTCATGTCTAGTTTTGGGTGTTTACCATTTTACCCCTGTTTTGCTTCAACCGCCTATTTCATTGTTAGAATTCCTTGTAGTGGTTTGTATGCTTGGTTTATCAAACTGCTTGCACCAATCTCTTACTAACTTTGATTATTTTTAGGATGAATCCAACTTTGTACCTGGATCTCAAATCATTAAAGCCGAATTCGAAGCTGATGCAGTTGGAAGAAAACTGCTTGCCCTACTTGAATCGTCAAAATTGCTGCCTCTGTTTCAGTTGGATGAACCGAAGTTTGACAAAAAGCTTTGTGCAGAATTCTTTGACATGGGATTGTCTGTGTGGTACCCCTGTTGAATGGTAAAGGTGAAGAAATCAGAGATTTAGAGTCTGGGGAAGTTAAGACTGAAAATGCCATCAAGTCCACTGTCAGGACAAAAGATGTGGTTTTATCTGCTTCAAAGGTTGCTATCCTGGCTGGTTTAGAAAATTCTGGAATTCTTTCCATCAAACCAGAGTTAGTCAGTCGAACTACTGAGGAGCTCTTAGGGGTTTCTGTCTTCAACACTAAGTCCACCCCCAAGAAGGAGTTTGGAGAATTTATGGCAATGTTGTGTGATTTAGTAGATACTAGAGTGATGTGCAAGAATGGCAATCATAACAACTTCACTTCTGAGCAGTACAACTACTGTGTGGCTATCTACAAAGGGAAGAAGCTGCACTGGCCAAGGATCATCATGCAAGAAATGATCAATGCCCTCAGCCGCCATACTTCTGCCAAAGCCGCTGGAAAAACAAAGATCAGAACTCACTGCAGACTTTTAACAAAGTTTCTTCATCAGGATTCTGTGATCTTTAAAGCTTCTGTGGCAAACGAAGCTGAGTGAGTGCAACCGAATGAGAAGACCATGTTTGGTGCTTCAAAACTTGATGCTTTCAGAACTGGGTTTGGATGGCGGTTTGCACAAGCGGTATGGAATGATGATCCTCTGCCTGAAGAACAGAGAGGACCCTATCCTGAGGCTCGGCTCAATAAGTCAGGCAAACCTTATGCCGGTGCCATAGCAGATCAAGCCGCAGCTACAAGAGCTAGAGAAGCAGCTCAAACTGCCACCTTGAATAGGCTAGGAGTTAGCCTGGATGGAACTGAGGCTTCAGTTGAGAGGGAGTCTGCGGTTGAGGGGGAGCCTGCAATCCCTGCGGCTCAACCCAGTGAAACCGCAGCTCCAAGAAAGAAGAAAGCCAAAATTACTGACACTTCCAAACCCTCATCCAATCTTCCTCCAAAACCATCCTTACCAAAATCCTTCCTTATTCTATCCAATCCCTCTTCTGAACCGCTTCCACCTTCATCTAAACTAATTCCCTTCACTAAATCAACTCCTCCTACCTCTTCTAAACCCCAGATAAAATTCCTTTCCCCAATAAAGCCAAATGTTGAAAAATCCATGAATTTTGCACAAGATGTGCAAATCTTGAGAAAACTGAGAGCCACCACCTTTGAACCCAAACCTATCTCACCTCCAAAATCCCCTCTCAAACTGCCAACTGTTCAATTCACTGAAGAACAGTTACAGCTAATCTTTTCTACCCTTCCCAACCTTAAACCCTCCACTCAAACCGAGCCTGAGCAGACCGAAGTGTCTGAGGCTGCGGTTCTAGTTGAACAAACCGATGTATCTACAAGTGCGGTTCAGCCTGAGCAAACCGATGAGTTTGAGGCTGCAGAATTGCCTGAGCAGACTGATGTGTCTGAGGCAGTTCAAGATGAACCTGAGCAAGATGATGACAATCTTGAGGTTCAACCGCTGAAGAAGAAGAGAAGATTAATCAAGAAATATGATTTTGTGGAGCACTGGCAATCAAGGCCACCTGGTGCAGTGGACTTCTCTGAGGCTCATGACAAGAAGGATCACTCACCCATTGAAGGCTCATTTGCAAAAGAATTGAGAGAAAGAGCTGAACTGAGAAAGGCCGGAATAGACCCCATGTTGGTTGAAACCGCTCCTTCTTCATTGAAACGAAAGCTAGATTTTGACTCACCAGAGCACACTCCTTCTCCATCCGGATCCCCTACACTGCCTTTTGCTCCATCGGTTCCACCGTCGGCTCAACCGCAATTGATCAATATCTCTGCCCCTTCGGTTTTGCCTGAGTTCAAAGTTGCAGTTAGGACTCCCAAACCGCGTTCTTTGAAAAGAAAGTGTGCACAGGACATCGTGGCTTACCTAAAGAGGTTTAGAGCTACCTCCTCCAAAGCCAACCGCCATGGAGCCATCATCAGAGCCGCCAACAAGCATGAAGAGCAATGAATCAAGTCTGGTCGTCCAAATCCTTTCGCAATTTTTCCAGCCGATGAATCTCAGGCTTCTTCAGATCTACTCATTGCTTCAACTCTTGATCAAATCATTGAAGATCTGGCAGTTGAGGTCATATTTTCTCTCTGCTCTCATTTTTTCTTTAGGATAAACTGCATTGCAGTTCCATATCTTTATAGATGGTAGTTCTTTCCTTATACTTCCATTCCTCTCTCCAATACCCAACTTCTTTCCATTTCCCCTTCTCTTCCCTACACTTCATTTTCTGTCATTCCTTCCCCTTCCTTCTTTTTTGAAACTGATCCAGTAAAGATTCAATGTGTTCTGGATTCACTTTTTACCCAATCTGCATTTCTTTCCTCTCTGCCCTTCCTTGTTGATGCCATTAAGAGGGAGAATGCTATTGACCCTCGGATTGGGAGAATGGAATTCAAGATTGAAACCCTTCTGGAGAACCAGCTTAAATTAGAACATAAGCTTGAAACTCTAAATGAGCTGACTTCTCTCAGACTTGAAGTGGCCCAAGAAATGAATGAGGCTCTAGAGAAGAAGTTAGACCAACTAGCTGATCTAACGGTTTCATCAACTGACTACTTAGTTCATTATGCCAACGACCTGAAGAAGCTTTCTGAAAAAATCTTAGAGAAGGTAAATGAACCGACCCACCTTCGTCTTAAGTCAGCTGAATACGTGTTTGAAACTGCCAGCCTAGCAGTGGCTCCTGATGCTGCTCAAACCGCAGACCAAGCCGCCGCCAGGGTTCCTGATAGAAGTGACTAGATTTCTTTCTATCCTTTTGTAATCAGTTTTGTCTTTCATTATTTTCCTTGTAATTTGTAACTTCCAAAACCGTTAAAGGATTATAATGAAAATGAATGCATTGCATCCAATACTCCAAAACTTTGTTTATTCAAACTACTTGTTTGTGGAACAATGCATTTTCAAAACCCATGCACTTTATTCATCATGAAAACATTTTCTAAAGCGTATGTGTTTTAAACATTCAGTTTAAACATGCATCTCTGATTTTCATAATCATATCTCTTTATATGCATCTGAATGCATTTCTTTTCTATCTGCTTTTTCATTTCCTTTGTTTCTTGATAGATTAGAAATCTATGGTATAGCATTGTGTGTGCATTTGACTTGGGACATGCAGTTTCAATACATACTCATTTGAGCATGTTCTTACCAAGTACAATGTTTGCTCTATCATAGTGTGGTGATGGCATCAATCAAATAGGGGGAGATTGTTAGGATTCATTGTTAGTACACCCACCTGATTTGATTGACCCATTCCACGTGTCTTTTTATGGACTTTAGGTTTACATGTAATGAAGTTTTACTTCAATTTTTAGACAAGTCCATTTCTAGATGTTTAGTAGTTAGGCTGAGTTATGTTCGGTTATCCATAGCGGTTTAGTGTCCATCAAGCCGCCATCTTTAAACCACCAGCATGGTGCCTTAAGTCCTTCATCAAACCGCAGTTTGTGTCTTTGATGAAACTGCACTTCAAGTTCATTCATGAAACCGCACATGCATCTGGTGGAACCGCCGACCAAGATATTAAAGAAGTTATTGCTGTCATTTACTCCTTGAAGACAAACATTCGCTTTTCAACCGTATATGAATGACTGGTGACTTGTCCTTAAACTTCAAGTCATGTTTCAGTTATTCTTGGAATGTCGGTTTGTCTCACTTTTTGAAAAGTTACCGTTGTACTTTTCCAACAACTAAAAAGACAATGTCAGGTAGTGATCCAACAACTTCCTGCCACAAAGCAAAAGCAAAGGACGACAGTGACAGGTCAACCAATGGGATTGTGACAGCGCATAAAACCGCCATACAATGACTCACCTCTTTGTCCAACGGTCACTAATGCCTTCACTATAAATAGCCTTCATTTCTCAACAATGAAGGTTGCTGAGCTTCAAAGAGAATATCCTAAGTATTCAAGTTTGCTTTGAAGATTGAAAACCCAGATATTCATATCTTCATCATCTCCTTAGCAAACCCAGAGTTCTTCATCAAAGCTTCAAGCCTTCAAATCATCACAACTCAGCCTTGCACAAAAAGTAATCACTTGCTCGCCATCACTTAGATATTTTGAGCTCTTGATTTCTTTCCACACCACACACTCAGAGTATATTTTCTTATAGATTATATACCTCGAAAACACAGGTTGTTATAATAGCATTGTTAGGTTAGATTGTTCATTTAGAGTTTAGATTCTTTTGTAATCTTGTAAAAACTCCTCTAAATCAATACAAGTCTAGTAGCTATTAGAAAATCCTAGGCTAACCACCTAGGTAGAGGACGTAGTTCTTTTAAGAATGAACCTCTTCAAATTGTGTGTCTTTGATCTTTAATTTCTGTCTTGTCATTTACATTTTTGTTTATGAGCTTTATTTACTCTTATGTGAAATGACTTGATAAATGATTTGCATACTTCTGTGATACTTCGGTTGTGCCTTGTCAGTTGCATCATTCCATTTTCAACCTCTTATACAGCCCTAGTCTTTATAATTCAGTTTGGCCAAAACCGCAAAACTCCGCTGTGCATTTTATCTGAGCGGTTCTAGTGCTTTAAACCGCAATAGACCAAACTGATAAGCACTTGGTTGATTTTCAAGGGTATTTCGAAAAATATTTTAAACCGCTATTCACCCCCCCCCTCTAGCGGTTCTATACCCTTGTTGCCCTTTGGGACCAACAAACCTGTTCTTGGAACAAGTGTGAACTTGTTCTTGCAACAAGTGCGAACTTACAATTGCAAACTTGTTTTTGGAACAAGTGCGAACTTGTTATTGGAACAATTGCGAACTAACAATTGCGAACTTACAATTGTGAGCTTACAACTGTGAACTTGTTCTTGAAAAAAATAGTTTCTTTTTTTGAAAAATGTGAATTTGTTCTTGGAATAACTATAAACTTGTTCTGGAACAACTGTGAACTTGTTCTTGAAAAAAAATGTTTTTTTTTTGAAAAATGTGATTTTGTTCTTGGAATAACTGTAAACTTGTTTTGGAACAACTGTGAACTTGTTCTGGAACAACTGTGAATTTGTTCTTGAAAATAAATATTTTCTTTTTGAAAATTGTGAATTTGTTCTTGGAATAACTGTAAACTTGTTCTGGAACAAGTTTTCAGAGGTGATCGCCAAAAAATGGTAGGCAGAGGAGGTGTTCACCAAAAAATGGTCGCCGAAAAAATAGTTACCATAAAGGTCGACGGAGGTGGTCACCGGAAAATGGTGCCTAAAAGTCGCCGGAGACGGTTGCCGGAAAATAGTCACTCGAGGTGGTCGCCGGAAAACGGCCGCCGGAAAACAGTTGTCGGAGGTGGTCGCTGGAAAATGGTCGCCGAAAAATAGTCACTAGAGGTGGTCGCCGGAAAACGACCGCTGGAAATTGGTCGCCGGAGGTGGTCGCCGGAAAATGGTCGCCGGAGGTGGTCGCCGGAGAAGGTTGGGATGGGTGGCCAAAGGTGGTCATGGTGCTTGGAGAGAAAGTGAAATGATGGAGGGAGTGACATTAATGTAATTTTTTATTATTTATTAAGGGCATGAGTGTCCTTTTAATGACCCTTGGACTAGGTGGTAATATTGCAAATTGTTTGTCCTTGGTGGTAGTTTTCATTATGATGAGGGACTAAATGGTAGTTGCCCCTTAAGAAAATGAAAATTGATAATGGGGCTCATTTACTGACGGAGCTACATGCTTTACAAGGAATTGCCCCCTTTTAATTTTTTAAAAAAAGTCACAATTTCTTCCTTTGCAATTTTATAAAGTATGATATTTTACCACTGAAATAATGAAATTTATCAATTTAGACTCCATTTCTATTGGTAAAATATATGCATTACATAATATTTTTACCCCGTTTGTAGCTTTTTTTAATATTCCCTCCGTTCCAGCTCACTTGATACTTGTTTCTATTTTAGTCTGTTCCAACTCACTTAACACTTCTCAGAATAGCATACTTTTTATAATTTTATATCCGTACTCTACCCTACCACTCATTCTCTCTCTTCATATTCTAACACTCAATTTATTCTTTCAACATTACTATTTACTCCACTCATTTGCTCACCTCGTAAGTGTCAAGTGAGGTGGGACGTAGGGAGATATATTAATTTATAATGCCAAGAAAGCTAAAACTGAGCTTACAAATAGGCTAACACAAATCTCCCTAGCAGACTTCCAAGTTGTGACTTCCGTATGAAATGCTAACAGCGAATACCGATTGAGTTAAAGATATTTAGTTACCTTGTTTGTAGCAAATTTGTATTTCACCATATAATTTGCCAAATTTAATTAAAATCCTAGCTCCGTCCAATGGCGGAGTTATGTGGGGGCAAGCAGGGGCAATTGCCCCCTTGAGTTTTTTTTTTTTTTTTTTTTAAATGGTAGACAACATGACTACTTTTGGTATACTGCCTTTTTTATTTTCAAGTTTTCCCTACTCCTCCCTTCTCAAAATGTTGAGTTAATACGAACTTTGAGCCGTAGTTTTAGTTTAATTCAACTATCGTAATGAGAGTGTAAAACTTGTTACTTATAGTATTTTAATAGTGTATCAATAACAAATATTATATTTATATTAGGTAATTGAATTAAACTAAAATTATTATCCAAAGTTCCTTCGCTCTTAACATAAAAAAAAGTGGACAATATTTTGAGACGAAGGGAGTATTTTGCAGGTAAGAGTCTTTCACTCGGGTCCAACAAAGATGATGCTTTACTTTACATAGTCACCAATATACTCTAAGACTTATGGTGGCGTGAGTGATTTTTCCTTCTTCTATCCACTTTTGGAATGCAAATAACATCAACCTTGTCCAATAATCCCTAAATTTTACTTGGAGGAAATTGTTTAAGCATTTTACTACTTCCGTCCCACTTGAAGAGGTTGATATTCCTTTTTGGATTGTCCCACTTGAAGGGTAAATTCCATCTTTGGGAAGCACTAATACAAGAGTACACTAAAAAAAAAAAAAAAAAAAACGGGGGCGCTGCCCCCGAACCCCCATTGGTAATTCCTTTGCTCCAAAATTTTTGCCCCCCCCCTCCATATATTCCTGGCTCCGTCATTGAACCCAATAAATTTAAAAGATGATGAATGGACACATAAAATAAAAAAGAGAACCCACGCGGGCATGCAGAGAAGAATCAACCTAAGAAATCGTAATCACAACAGTGTGCGTTTGGTTTGGTTTGTTTTGTTTTGTTTTGTTTTTAACACTTTTATTTAAAATTATTGTTTGTTAGATACGTTTCCGAAACCCATGAAGATTTTCATCCATATTGTCCACTACACAATTGAGTACACCCACCCATTCTCACCTTTCTAACCCCTTATAAATATTTCCCCCTCAATTTCACTTCATCCAAACACTCCTAACTTAGAACTCTCTCTCTCTCAAGAGTTGAAAAAATGGGTGATATTTCTTGCTCCATTAATGGAGATGGATATAGTAATGGAAATGGACATAGTACTAGTAGTAATGTTGTGGGATCTTTTCAAAGAAAGAGTTGTTGGTATGAGGAAGAGATTGAAGAGAATTTGAGATGGTGCTTTGCTCTTAATAGGTACACAAATATTGTTGTTTTAAATTATTTGTACTTATTTAAAGTTTAAAATTTAAAATTTTACCCTCTCTCCTTCCGTACTATAATAATAGTCACATTCAACTTATCAACAGTTTTTTTTAAAAAAAATTACTAGTTTGTATAATGCGTATACAATAATGAAATTGCATTAAGAATTTTTTTTAATTAAAAATCCAATATAATAAATGAAAAATGTAACATTTATCATCCGGAGGAAGATAAATACTACATCTGTCCCAGCTCAATGTGCACTTTTACTGTTCATCATATGGTCAATTCATTCGAACTTTGATCATTATTTTGTGAAAATCTAGCTATTAGGGCTTGTTTGGTAAAGCGGTACGTTCAAAATGGATTGAAAAAGAACCAGTTTTTTGCTAATTAAGCGTATCAATGGAGAGTTTTTAAGTCGAGCTTTTTAAAAATCTTAGCCTTTTTTAGTCGCTCCAAATAGTAGCGTCCAAAAAGAAGCTCCGTTTTGAAAAATCTCTATTTTTAAAACTGTGCACCAGACACGCCCTTTAATATACAAATTTAAAAGTTGTTATTGTTTTATTGTTAGGAAAAGTATCATTAACATCTTTCAAAATTGCATAAAGATATATAGATTTTCATAAAATTAAGGTCAAAGTTCAGTCAAGTTGACCAAAAAAGTCAAACAATGTACATTGAGCTGGGACGGAGGTAGTATATTTTTTTACACCTTTGCATCTTATAATTATATTGAACATAAAAGTTTTCTTATATAATGCACGATAAGACTATCAAAATGAAAAAGCGTATTAAAAAAAAAAAAAAAAAAAAAAAACTGAAATGTTATGTTTTCCTATAAAAAGTGATCCTTCCCTTCTAGAGATAAATGGTTCAATTCTCTCTCTCTCTCTCTCTCTCTCTCTCTCAGTTGTACAAAATAAAAAAGTTATGTCTGATGTATGTAGTATACAAAATCGAGGCACCATATTGTATTTTTTTTTTATCCCCAAATATATATCTATTTTATTGTTTCTGATTTTTTAAGAATAAAAATATTTTTTTTTCGAAAAATAAAAGAAAGAATAAAAATAAATATTTATGTAAAATGTAGTGTTTCTTTAACTCAATAGAGTCGGCCAATTGTGCCGTTAATTTTCATTGAATTTATTCTAGCTTTATGAAAGTATTGTTAATTACCAGTTTACCACATGCAACTATGTACGTATATAACTATATACTGATTACTTTTAGCGTATACAGTATAACTTACAGATTTCTTGAAAAGTAAGGAAGTTTCCTTTTTATGCTTTTTGTCCAAACAATTTGTCCATAAAAGAGTGAGACAAGAATAGTGGGAGCAAATAAACATTTGGATTAGCCTTTGATACCAATTGTTTAAGAAGCATAATTATTTCTTTAAGAGTTGGTTTTGGGGGAAACTAGTTCCTTCATAAGTTATAAAAAAATTTGTTTTTAACCCTTCTTAAATCCTAAAAGGCGTAAACCCTAAACTTTAAACCCTAAACCCTAAACTTTAACCCCTATAAAAACAGAACTTTTTATAACTTATGGAGAAACTAGTTTCCCCCAAAATTTTATATTTCCTTAATTAAATACTCTCCGTAAATGTCGTTTTTTTAAGTTAGTATCAGAAAAGTTTGAGTAATGATTTTGTTAGGTTAATTAAATCAACCTAAATTTAATGTTCAAAGTTTTTCCGTACTAAAGTAAAAAAAAAATTAGCGACATTTATCCCGCAACAACAGCGTAAAAAGGGCGAACATTTATTTTGCACGCGACAGTTATCACGCTAACTTTCTTTATTTATTTATGTTTTACATATTGGTGCAGTATTTTGCACACGGGAGCTACACAGTATCAGGATATCCAACTTTTGGACACAAAGCCATTTGGAAAGGTACTCAGTCTACTCATTTTACAATATCACTCGTCTCATAATAATAATAACTGTCCTAATACTCTCCCTCTCTAAATAAATGAATATCCAAATTTTATTTTAAGAGAAATCAAAAAATCTCTAATTCATACTATTTAGTCGCAAAAATTTGTATATAATCATGTATAATCATCTTTCTAAACATTTAGTTTTGCAAGTGTAAAGAGACCAGTGAAAAAAAAAAAGACTTAGAGACAAAGTTTTTTTAAAAAAAAAAAAAAAAATCATTCATTTCGGGATAATTTTTTTTTGAAAAATGGACATTCATTTAGTAAGCGAGGAAGTATATATAATTTTGTTATAACTATTGAAATGAATTGGTATTTTGATTTACCAAACAGGCTTTAGTGATTGATGGGAAGCTGCAAAGTGCAGAAATAGATGAATTCATCTATCATGAATCCCTTGTCCATCCACCACTTCTTCATCACCCAAAGTACTCACTATAATCTCTCTCACAGTAAATAACTTTACTACTATATAATTAGGTATAATCCTTTAATAATATTTTATATATCTAATTAATTATTCATAAAATTGAAATTTCAGTCCCAAGACCATATTCATTATGGGGGGAGGAGAGGGCTCTACTGCTAGAGAATTACTCAGACACAAAACTGTGGACAAGGTGGTCATGTGTGACATTGATGAGGTATAACACTTTAACATAATTTATATTTTCATTTTCATTTCTTGCAATATCAATTTATTTTCTTTTTATTTACATTTTCTGTAAAAATTGTTCAAAAATATTTACCTTGATTGTGACTTTACTTAAAATGTGAACTTAATTGCAAGTCACTTTGGCTGCTCCTTAATCTCATTTTACCTCATAATTACCTGTTGGATGGAGCAATTATCCCATATAGGGAATTAACTAGCCCATGTCTGACTATATAAAGATCTAGGCTACACCTCCTATTGCCAATTGATTTTGGATGTAACCTCAGACTTTATCATGGTATCAGACCACGTTTTAATTATTTTTTTTTTAAAAAAAATCTATAAATCAGGAAGTGGTGGAATTTTGCAAGTCATACTTGGTGGCAAACAGAGAAGCTTTTTGTGATCCAAGATTGGAGCTAATTATCAATGATGCCAGGTTTATTACTATTAACTAATCAAAGTTCCTTATTTATTAACAACCAAAATATTTAATTAACTGATTAATTAAGAATTAATGATGGATTATGGGGTTGCATGACAATTGACAGGGCTGAGCTTCAAAAAAGAGAAGAACAGTATGATGTGATCATAGGAGACTTAGCAGATCCCATAGAAGGAGGTCCATGTTACCAACTCTATACCAAAACCTTCTATGAACTTACCGTCAAACCGAGGCTTAATCATGGTGGCGTTTTCGTCACACAGGTAATTAATTTCTTTTGTTTTATCTAATGACCATACGATATAGTAATGCGAAAAATCAAAAAATAAATATTATGCGAGTTTATTGAATATTGCAGGCTGGACCAGCAGGAGTTTTTAGTCACACAGAAGTGTTTTCTTGCATCTATAACACTCTAAAACAGGTTTTCAAATGTAAGTTTCTTTTTCGACGTATCAAACTAAACTGCAGTTTTTTTTTTTTTTTTTGATAGTCTACGTCGTTTTTTGTTTGATGGTTTCCTCATTTCTCTGTATTTGTAGATGTGGTGCCTTACTCGGCTCACATTCCTTCCTATGCGGACATTTGGGGATGGGTCATGGTAGATCAACTTAGTCCCTAGTCGACTTTTCCAGCTTTAAGTGTTAAATTTTACTCCCTCCTCCCAAAATAATCTTCTCTATTGCCATTTTTCAATGTCTCAAAACGTTCAACGATTTGGGCTTAAAAGTGCATAAACAAAACATGGCTACTAAAGCAAGTGTTCATATTCTTATTCTTAAAGAGTTTGAATAATTAAATGGAATGATTATTTTGGGACGGAGGGAATATGAACTTAAGAGTGCCACTCTTTTTGTTGATACTAACTCTACTTGTTAGCATAAAGGAGGAACATTGTATACAAGAGTCATCACTTTTAAATTGTGAATATTGTCGCAGGCGTCAGATTACCCAATTTCACTGAGCTCTGACGAGTTGGACCTGAAAATGGAGGAGAGAATCAAGGGGGAAGTTAGATATCTCGATGGTAAAACATTCGCATCATCCTCTACCCTGAGCAAAGCGGTTCGACATTCGTAAGACCAACTTAATCTCTCTCTCTCTCTCTCTTGTATGATGTTGATCTGCTTATGAATTCTTTTGACTGCTACTAATCAAACAATTGAATGCAGATTGGACAATGAGACACATGTTTACACAGAAGGGGCGGCGAGGTTCATCTATGGCCATGGTTGTGCTAGTAAACAAAATCAAGCTTGAAGGTGTGAAGGAATATAAGGAGCCCTTAGAAAAAGCACAGCAAAGACATTTAAAATCTTCTGTTTAACGTGGTTCTTCTTCTGTTTAAATATTGAACTTTTAATTTAATCTTAATTTTGAACTTCAGTTTCTTTTGTTTTTGGTTATGTAATAAAACAGGGGAAAAAAAAAAAAAAAACCCTAAATGGTAATATGATCATCTGATCATCTCTTTTTTTCCCCAGACTTTCAGTTAATAATGTTGCTAGTTTCTTGATGAAATATACATGAAAAAACAATCTTTTTTGAAAAATAAATTGCAAGTTGTAACAACAATCTGAACCATCTTCATAAAATTGAAGCTTACTATATAAGTACAAATTACAATCACATAATAATAAAAAAAACAACCATCTCAAATATCATAGGGTTGTTTGCCAGTGAACTTAACCTCAATTGGGCTCACATTCTTTCCAATGGACCTAAAGTTCTGACCCACTCCTTCACGACCCGGGTTCACCTTCTCTGGGTAAACCCCATCTTTAGGGTGCAAATATTGAACCTCCCCACTTGGGAAAACCCTGTAAAATTGGTACTTGATCTTGTACTTGGACCTCAACCTAGTTCCAAGGGCCAAACACTGTTCTTTACGGGCCAATTTCAACAAATTTGGACCTTCCCTCATTATCGCCGCACCTCCGGTGGGCATTTCAAAGATTTGTTCTTTGGGTGAATCCCATGTGATTACGTAGAATTCTTCGACTTGGGCTTTTCTTAAAAGACCGCCGGTGGATCCGCCGAAGATTGGGGAGGGAGTGTTTGGGTCAAGTTCCGGAGGGGTGAAGCCTACCGGGGCGGCGGCGGCTTCTTTGGTGGCTACTTCATCGGCGGCGGCTCTGATGGTGAGGCGCGACGGTGGTGTGGTGGACTTGAGTGGCTTGGCGGTGGTGAAGGAGGAGATGGGTGATTGTTTCCATGGTGATTTTGGGTTGGAGAGGGTTGGGGTGAAGAAAGAGGATTGAGTTGCCATCGCCATTTTTTTTGGGTTGAGAGTGGTGGATTTAGGGGTAGGTTGTGGCCAAGAAAGGATGGAATGATGAGAGAAGAGAGGGGGTTTTTTGAGAAGGGTTTTTGTGGGATTTTTAAGATATGTGGTGGGAAAGATTGGGATTGGATAAGGGGGGATGGGTTTGGCCAATTGGGAGGTCTGATTTTGATACTCACTCTACCCACAACTGTTGACTCTCTTGTTCTGGTA
Source organism: Campanula takesimana (assembly GCA_026119855.1). Taxonomy (NCBI): domain Eukaryota; kingdom Viridiplantae; phylum Streptophyta; class Magnoliopsida; order Asterales; family Campanulaceae; genus Campanula; species Campanula takesimana. The sequence goes on from JAOWBW010000485.1 coordinate 730,398, forward strand.
TTGACATGTGGCACTTGGTCTGATTTTGAAAGTTTCTTCCTTTAACACCATTTGCAACTTCAACCATCAAAATTCATCCAACACCCACTTTATCACTTCATCTCACATACTTTATCACTTCATCTCACATTCTCTCTCCATCCGCCTAATCTTTCACTCCACCTCATCTTCTCTTTCCATTTCATAAAAAAAGGGGTTTTTTTTTATGTCCAAATTTAATGAAATTTACGTCTACTTGTAGAGAAAAACAAATGCTAAATTTTGGTATAATTTTTTTTATTTTATTTTTTTTTATGATAATTGGGATACAAAAACTGAGTGAGTTTTTTTTTTCTGGTGTGGCCACCTTCTTCCCTTCATCACTTGTTGATCACATTCAACGCCACTCCCTCTTCAACACCCTCCTCCAATGGTTCCAACTATTTACCCCCTTCCAACACCCCCTTCCAACAAGCCATTGCAAATGGCCTAAATATAAGAGCATCCACAATAGTAGAGCTCTTTCAAAGAATTTTTTTGTGATTTCAATATGACACATCATTTTCTAGTCAATAAATAAAAACTCAAAGCAAGCTCTACAATGGTATAAGTTTCTCATCAACTTTTTTGTGGCCTCCACATTCAACACCAAAAATAAAATAAATATAAAACTATTGGTTAATATTTAATAGTCAACATGGGGAATATGTAATATTTAATTAAAAAGCACCTACAAAGAGTTGCTCTTTAGCAAGAAGCTCTTTAACATTTTCAACAATGGCAAAAAACCCTAGAGAGCTTTTTCATAAAAATAAAAAGCTCCCAAAAAGCTCTCATTGTGGATGCTCTAAATATAACTAGGATGAATCACGTGCTCCGCACGGGGTATTTTTATATTTATTCGCCCTTTTTAAAAGCCATTACTTTTTTTCTTTTATCATCTGAATAATATAATTACTTTGTTATCACTTATATTTATTACGTATCGTTCTTTTACTTATTTTAATGTGTGATGAGTATGCCTCTTCATTATTGGCTATTTAAGTTCTATTAATTAAACTAAAATATGAGTCTTTAGATAGTCTCAAATTTATTCAACTTAGATTCATATTCCTTTAGTATGTATAACATGAACATTTTAAAAACAAAATGAAGTAAATTCATGATGAATCTAACATTAATTTCATATCATAATATATTCAATTCAATTTAATCAAATTTAAAATAGGAGAATTTCGGTAATCACAAACCTTTTTTTTTATCCAATCTATCTTAGAGGACTTATTATATGCATATATATTTATTAGATGTTTTAATTTTAAATTTAGTTTGATTCATAATCAAGAGACTTTGATGACCAAAATATTAATTCACATACTCATTCATCTCCCTTTACTACTTATAACATTAAAAAAAATATTTAACTCTTAATGAATTTATATTTTGATTTCATGAATTTTCATATTCATTTCATTTAAATTAAGTTACATTCATGTTTCATCTTTTTAGACTTATTATACTCATATATATTTATTAAATTTTAAATTTATAAAGTGAAGAGTTTTGATAATCCAAATATTAAGTCATCTAATAATTTATGTCCTTTAAAGACTTGTTGCATAAAGAAAGTATAACTAATTCTTGATGAATCTAACATTTGATTTCAAAAGACTTATATCATATTCAATTAATCATTAATATTAGATTGCATCTTTTAAGACTTATTATATGAACATATATTTATTAGATATTTTAATTTTTAATTTAATTTGATTCATAAATAAAAGACTTTTGATGATCCAAAATCAACTACTCATTCATCTCTCATTAAGATTTAAAATATAAAAAAAGTAATTCATGGTGAATCTAACCTTAGATTGATCCATTGGAGTGGTACCAATTTCATAATTCAATAGCAAATTTCTTTTCTTGGAACTATTCATCCGTTGTTATGTACGCATTGATGAATCTGTAAGGAAAATTAGATCTTGAGGATATGGAAAATTGTATTTGTTAGTAGTAACTTTATTATAAGTATTATTCAGAAACTTTGCAAGAGACTTTACTTATACGAAAGAAACTTGACTTCAAACCTGATTGGCATAAATGAGTTGCTGGTTCATCCTTTAAGAGTAAATTTGAACTTTTTTTTAATTTTTTTCTCATCATGAGATAAGCACGCCTCATAGCACGATTTTTCTGAGCAATTTCTTTTGAAGACGTACCTACAAAATCAATATAATAACAAATACAATAGTCAGTATATAATGCATGAAATATTGAAATAGAATACACTGTATTACCGATATGAAAAGCTGATAAATCATTGCGTCGTATTCTTGCCTTTTGATTCATTTATTTATAGAAAACTATGAACAATAAAATTATCCTTGAATCTAAAATGTGGAGGATGCCTTTTTGGTAGAGATGAGAGCTTAAAAGTACTATTTGATGAATAAATATTTGATTTTCATAATTTTGTAGTAGCATTTATAGGTGAAGGTTTTACTAACTTATGAGACTTAATAATCTACAATTTACTTTAGTTCATGAATAATTTTATTTTATAGAAATAATTATTGCTACTGATTTAAATTTGCATTAACTTCACATAAAATGCAAGTCATATTAATAAAATGTAATTAGAGACTTTTTATATGTTAGCATTGTTTTTCACCTAATGTTTCATCTTCTTTAAGTATATTGTTTTATTGGATTTATTGAGTCAAGTAATAAAAATCATGTTCAATCTATCTTTTCGCTTTCTATCATTTAAAATTCACTTGAAACTTAAAGCTTTAAGTATTCCATCATAATTCAGTGGTTTTGAATAATGTGTTGTCTCTTGGAATACATGAACAATTTCAATGTCTTCTTATGAATGTGAGTTATTTGAAACAATGCATGATATTCAAAGTCATTGAATTATGAAAATTTGATTAGTTGGAAATTGAAAAGTCACTTCTTAATGATCTTATTGTTCTTTAATGCATCCACCACCTACCTAGTCTAATACTCTATATATAAGAGTATATGTTCTATTAGTTGTGACCTACCTAGTCTAATACTCTATGTATAAGAGTATATGTTCTATTAGTTGTGACCTAGTTTCATTTTCTTCTTATAAAATCACTAAATTACCTAGTTTCATTTTGGATATTATGCCCTAGGCCCTTGAGAAAGGCCTATGCGTTATATCATAGTTTCATTGTTATAGAGATAACAAACCCGATTATTATATCTTTTGCATGTTTATTATAATGATCATTGTCCCTAGCACTTATGAAGGGCTAGCATGAGTTTAATGGATAATCATATGATGATTATAGTGCATAAGATGCGGATTAAACTTGTGGGTACATGTTGGAGAACATGTACTGGATAGACCCGTTATGAGATTTATATCATGGTCGAATGTCATAATTAAATCTCATGATAGTCATACCATTTGAATCCTTAGACCTGAGATTATCATGGTCTTCCACACGATGAACATTATGTTTGACGTACTCAAACGCTACCCCTAACCGGGAAGAATGATAAGTCAAGATGGGATTTGTCCCTCTCTCAAGAGAGATATCTGCTTGTCCACTCGATAAGTGAGATTGATAATAGTATATGGCCATACCCAAATAAATTGATGTGTTCAATGTCATTTGCTGATATCAATCTACTCCGGATCGAGAAAGCATTGGACAACATAAGTTGACGTGGACCATGACTTATGTCCAATATGGTATCGCGTGACAAAAGGGATTATGAAATGTTCTATAAGGTTACTTTGTACTTTCAAAGTTATACTAATTGGGTAGTCATAATGGCTTGCTAGAGTCCGCTTATGACTTACGGGTTCTGACTCGTTCGGACTCGTTGCCAACATAGTATAATCCTATTAGGTCACACACAATAGAACGGATTGAAAAGGATAAAATCTGGGAATTGGAAAAATAGCCACCGTACGGCTCATTTGTTGGCGTACGGCTCTGGTGGAGCCGTACGGCCACCATCCCCGTACCAGTCCAGTTTGTTCAGTTTTCTTTTGCGAAAAGGAATCCCGATCCCAAACGGAATTTGGTCAAACCCTTATATAAGATATACAGCCGGGTTTGACAACCTCTAATGGTGATTTTAGAAATCACAAACAATTGTTTTAGAAACAATAAATTATAGAGATGTATGATTATTTATTATATGATCCATGATCATCAAAATAAAATAATCAATTGAGCAAAATAATTCCAACGAAGAAATCATTTCTTTATCAAGCCTTGGGTCTAGCAATCCAGATCAAGAACGTGTTCTTGATATCCGTTCGATGTGTGGATACCGATAGAGGGTGTTTGCGTTAGCACCTCAAAGTCCGTGTTCATAGATTCGATCTTCTAGGGTATGTTTCTTCCATCTTGTATTTAATTTAATCAACATGCACGGATCCGGGCTCATGGGTGTTTGATTTCATATGTTTATTCCGCTGCGCATGATGCATCAAAACCCAACAGTGGTATCAGAGCCCCGTTTGTTGTTGATTATTTTAATACATCATGTTTAAATTATTTAATTCGATTATATGAATTTTGCATGATGATAAAGATGAATGTGTGATTTGAATTTTATATGTGATATGAAATTGATGAGCATGATTATATGGGGATTATGTGATTATAATATTAATTGGATTCATATGTATAATCGTATGCTTAGATTATCGTGTTATAATTGGATTATATTTATTGATGATCTTGATCTAATCTGTATGTGGAATAAATTGGTTATTGATTATATGAATTAGATGGGTTAAAATTCGTAATCTGTATTTTCGTGTTTCTGTAATCTGATTATGTATGAACACGATATTGGGATTGATCAAATTTAAGAAATTCTGGAAATCTGGGAATCTGGGTATGGGCACCGTACGGCGGATTGGAAGCCGCACGCCTCTATTCCAGCCGTACGGCTGGCTTTGGTTTTCTGGGCAGATTGTTTTGTTTCTGGATTTTCTGATTTTTCTGTAAATCGTTTACAGAATTCGAATCAGAAATCGAATCTGGTTTCAGATGGCTGGTTTTTGAAACCGTGTTTTCTGAAATATGATGTAATCCAGAAAGTTGCAGAAATCATAATTCTAAAGAGTTTGGGATTGCTGTAATCTATGAGATTAAGAGACAATGAAAAGGTCTTGAAACAAGTGACCAATCTATACGGGAATGTGGATGCCTTTTGGCTTAGTTTCAACTGTATAGATGTTCTACGGAAACAAAAGTTTCAGAATTTATCCCTATGAGCAAAGTGCAAATAGTTTGCAAGAGAAGAAAACTAAATTTGGATTAATTCATTGCATGGACCAATGGCAGGCTTACGCCTTGTTTTTGGGAATGCGAATGAAATATCCAATCTGTAAATTTTTTACAGTTAATTTAGATTACGTCCCCAGTATATTACTTCATAATTAAATCACAAGATTTTGCTTCTGTTAATTAATTGGATTAGTTAACATCAGTTATGAAAAGACTATATTATATTATGTTTGACATAATTAAATATATGATGCATATCTCTATACAAATAAACCTTCTTAAAACTTAAGTCATGTGTCAATCCATTATTAAAACACATGTGAGTACACCGGGTATTTTTATGCGGGCTCTAACCATCGCGAGGAGCATTAATTCTATCAATGTATGAGCATGACGAGTGAAAGAGTGGTTCCTATACGTTTAACGTGGTTTGACTTAATTAGGCTATCATAAGGGTTATGGGCCTAAGGCACAGGATGAGATTAAAACATGTTAGACATAAGATGTCTAAATTCTCATAAAGGATCTAAGAGTCAAATATGATGTGATTGATAAGGAGTTATCTATCTAAATAGCTTGGTCTTATACATCTTGCCCTCACGGACGTAAGATCAAGTGAAATATGGATCCTAGCCCACATAAATTATATTATACAATTGTTGTATTTGAAGGTGTATAATTTAGTGGGAGTATTTATGAAATACATTATATCTCTCTAAATGATAAATGGTATGAAATATATGTGTATATTTATTTGCATATTCTGTAAAATGTTTTAAACTATTATCGTGATTAATTACTACAATAGACCCCACTTAAAGATAATTAGATTAACTTCCTTGACCTAGTCATGAGCTTAAGAATTGTTCTAAAGCAAGAACGGAAGTTCTGAATTCTTAATAAATCCTATTCCTAAGAAACCCAATGCCTTAAGGGTGGACAAATACATTGATTAGAAACATGTAGATGATTCTATAGATGTCAATCGTCCTACAACTTGCTACCATATGTTTGGAACTTTAGAAGTATCTAAAACATATAGATGCTTATTTGATAAGCAATCTCATAGGAAGCGTTCCTACAAGCAAGAAAGGCAATAAAAGTTTGAGATTGACTAGAGCCTAACATTCATGCGATGAATGAAAGGTACGTTAATAAGTTCTCATGTTTCGAACATGGAGAGACATATTAATTACCTTGGATGACTTGGTTATCAAGTTAGTTTGGAACTAACAACGGATTTGATAATGATTCATGAGCGACATTTGATGTTTAAAAATGCTAAGTCTTAATATCAAATGGAAACCCTCTCAAACTCTAAAGGTTAATAAGGACAAGGAGTTAAGATAAAGGCAAGACAAGAGTTGTCAAGCCAAAAAGAAATATTTGTGGCTAAACCTAAAATCCAAATAATGAAATTTCTACCTTGGCAATAAGATTGACTGTTGGAGAAATTGCAATTTGAATTAAAAGATCAAAAGGAAGGGTAGTAGGACTACCACTTCAAGAATTTATGTTTATCTTTCTACATCTAAGTTCTTGGGTATTGGATACCGGATATGGATCTCACATTTGTCTAATTGTGTAAGACTTGAGAAATAGAAAGACTACTTAAGAAATGTAAAGATTAACCTATGTGGTAATAATGATGCAAAAGTTACAACATTAATCATAGGAACTTGCGAAGTGTCTTTACCTAGTGGGTTCATATTTGTTTTGAACAAATGTTGTGATGTTCCTATTTTAAGTAGAAATATTATTTTGGTTTCTTCATTAGAAGATTATGGATATTTCTTATTTCGAATAAGAAAGTGTTCCACTAAATATGATTTGCTTTATCGTACTGCTAATCATATAATGGGACTTTATATCCTTATCTTGGAAGAACAAAATAATGAGTATAACATAAATAATGAAAATCTAAATCTAAGGATGTAAGAATTACATTCTTAAAGGCATTGATGTCTATATCAAATGATAAGAAACACATACCTAAAATTCCATGGGACGGAGTTTTAAATTCACATGATTTCGAATCGTGTGATATATATGAATCTTAGAAATTGATGAAGACACATTTTACTAATGGTAGTAGAAGGAAGTACTCTTTTGGATTAATATGTATTGATGTATGTAGTTCATTAAAGTAACAATGCTAAGAAAAGATTTCTATACCTCATGGCAAAAGTATTGATGTACTCTGATTAGATCAAAGTAGTGAATATTTAAGCCTTGGACTTGATGAGAATTTTGCAGAAAGTCTGCAGTTTAAGAAAAATGTGAATCTGGAAACAGCAGCCGTACAGAGTGTTTGGAGGTGTACGCCTGCCTAGCAGCCGTACGGATGATGTTCCAGAAATTTACGGATTGTCTGTAAAATACAGTTTTTCGCCTCATGATAAGTCATATTGATCTTTAATTAACTTTCTGAATTATGTGCTGGAAACAGATGCGCTTACACTAAATTGAAATTCATCTATGGAGGTTCACTATACCATATGAGATATGGAATGAAAGAAAACTTAGTCTGTCTTCCATAATGATTTGCGACGTGATACTTTTGAGAAAAGTGTTGTCTTGGACAAAATCACACCTAAATCTAGTAAATGTATTTTCATGGAATATCTTAAAGATATTAATTTCACACCCTTTAGAGTACAAATCGTTTGTTACTCTAAATAGCACTTTCTAGATAAATTATTTATCTCTAAATAACTAGTGGGAGTAAAATATATCTCGAAGAGTTCGAGACCAAAAAAATGACATAGAACCTAAGATGGAAGTTGAACAAAGTTTCACAAGGAGTTGTTGAAATACGTTCAAGTATTCACAAGTTGTTTTCATATATGATATGATACTATCTATAACAAGAAATATTGATTTCTCGTAATAGAAATTAATAAGGAAGATATCATTGCGAATGATTGACTTATTATCTATCAAAATGCAATGTCCACTCCGGATTTAGATCAATGACTTGGAGTCATAAAATCTAAAAATGCAATCCATGTATCATGATCAAGTTTCGAACTTGATTGTTCTACCCTAAGGCTTAAAAACCATAGGACAGAAAATGAGTTTTCTTGGAGAAAACGGACATGGATCGCAAGGTGCATATTATTAAGCACGACTAATTGAGTAAAGTTAATTCATAATATCGATTATGATAAAACTTTGTCACCTACAGTTATGCTTAAGGATATTAGAATTCTAATTGTCATGACCTCATATTTTGAATATGAAATATGACAAATGAATGTCAAAACAACATTTCTTAACAGGAACATACTTTATGGTGTGTTTGATACAACCTAAAAGTTTTGATCTATAAAATTCTAATAAAATATGCAAGTTGCATAAATCCATGAGATGGATTGAAGCAAACTACTTGGAGTGAAAATTTCATTTTGATGTAGTATTCAAATAGTTTGAATTCATCAAAGATGAGACTTGTGATTACAATAAATTTAGTGGGAGCGTAATATTATTCCTAGTCTAATATATGTGGTTGTCATATAATTCATTTTGAAAAAGTTTCTAAATTAAAGACTTGGATAAAGCCGCTTATATCTTTGGACTGATTTATTGAGATAAATCTGAAAGGTTTGATTGGTTGAAGTCAAGGTACTAATATAGAAAAAGTAGTGAAAAGTTCACTATGCAAGACTCTTGGAGAGGTTGCTTGCAAATGTCTAGTGGCATTAATCTTTGCAAAGATTTAGTCTTACTGGAAGACTAATGAGCAAAGAACACATGATTAGGATTCCATATGTTTTGGCAATTGGATCTATCATGTAAGCCATGGTAATGTACAAAGACCGTATGTCTCATATACTTGGAGTATGATGAGATAATACCGATCGGATCCTAGTGAAAGTCACTAGTTAAGAAACATCCTCATGTACTTGAAAAGGAACTAAATGATGCATTCTTGTTCTTTGATGGAATGAAAGATGATCTTGTAACAGTTACATAGATGCATTCTTACAAACCAACAGAGATAAATATTGCAGTATAAATACATGTTTATGTTCAATAATGATGTTAGAAGAGTTCTAAATGTACCATTACTATTCTACAAAAGGTTGAGTATCTAGTAGCATTAGATGCAACTAGAAAATTGTTTAATTAAGATACTAATTAGTAAACTAGAAATCGTTTCTAGTATCACTAATTTTATGGACCTTAATTGTGTCAATAATTTTTATTACACAATACAAAGGGCTAATGTCTTATCTAAACATATGCTCGGACGTTTCTATCTTATTCGAGAAATCGTCAAAGATGGGAGATGTCAAAATATGCAAAATACCATATGATGATAACAAGGATAATCATCTTACATAAGCTTACTTGCTAAATGATGGAGATCATAACTAAGCTCAATGGGTATTTGATACGCGTTGATTGAGCCTAGTGCAAGTGGGAGATTATTGGATATTATGCCCTAGGCCCTTGAGAAATACCTATGCGTTATATCATAGTTTCATTGTTATAGAGATAACAAACCCGATTATTATATCTTTTGCATGTTTATTATAATGATCATTGTCGCTAGTGTTGGTGTTGGTGCCCTAGGCACGTTTGTTGAACGTTGTAAGTTATCATTTTATTCATAATAATAAAGAGATAATAAGATTATTATTATGGCTCGTGTTTGCTTATAATAATCTCCGTCCCTAGAGCTTGTTAAGCACTAGTATAAAGGCTAAATGATCATGGGATGATCATGTTAGATTTATGGGTACTTGTTTGGAACAAGGTACTGGACATGACCCGCGGTATGAGATTTATGTCATGGTCGATGTCATATATAAATCTCATATTAGTTATGTCATTTGAATCCTTAGACATGAAGTTATTATAGTCTTCCACTTGATGAACATTATGTTTGACATATTCAAACGCTGCCTTAACACGGTAGTTATAAAGGGTATGATTGGCATGATTGGATTCACGTAGGGAAGAATAATAAGCCAAATGGATTTGTCCCTCTTCGGAGAGATGTCAAGCTTGGGCCCCTCGAAGGAATGATGTTGGTGAAATGTTTGGCCAAACTCAAATGGATTGATTGGATCAATGTCATTTGGATTATCAACATATTCGGGATCGAGAAAAGTATTGAACAATACAAGTTGACTTGTTGACCATGACTTGTGTTCAATGACATCGTGGACAAAAGGATTATGACATGTTCTAAAAGGAATGCGAACTTGTATCTAGTTATACTATTTGGGTAGGTATGACGGTTTGCTAGAACCTAATCATATCTTATGGTTTCATGTTTGAACCCATTGCCAACTTAGTATAATCCTAGAGGGTCACACACAATAGAACGAATCTTTAAAAGGGACTATATTGGAATTTTGGAAATTCTGGACATTCTGAAGAGTGGGCGACCGCACAGTATTGACTGGGCGGCCGCACACTTAGGACAGTTTTGTACCAGTTTTGCTTCAGATAGTTGTGCGACCGCACAGATGATTTTGGGCGGCCGTACAGTGCTGTCGGGTGGCAGATTCCTAATTTGATTTGGAAACGAATTTTGGAAGGATTTTGACACAAGTTTCCTATTTGGAATAGGTCATACTTGTGTATAAAAGACCAAATTCGGTCAGCACTCTAGGATTATGATTGTGTGAGTCTCAAAGAGTTTGAGAGAGGGTTTATTTTGTTCTAAGAAATCCTAGATTGAAGAACAAAATTATACACAAAGAAAATTCCATATAGTTCATATTAATTATGAAAACGTGTTTCATAATTTGGTCTAGCAACCAAGATCAAGTGTTCTTGATATTCGTTCGTAGTGTGGATACCGCTAGAGGGTGAAACTTATCATCTTCATAGTTCGTGATTCTTGCTTTGTTCGTGATCAAGATTTCAAGCCTCCATCGAATTCAAGGTTGCAAAATCAAAGGCATCAAGGGTTAGTATTCTAGTATTCATTATGTTGTATTTGACTTAATCATATGAATGGATCTATGGGCTTTGGGTTTCATTAAATTTTAAATGCTTAATTCCGCTGCGCATGTTGACTACGAAACCCAACAGTGGTATCAGAGCCCCGTTCATGTTGATTATTTCAATACATAATCATGTTGTGTGTATATAAATTGTTTATGTGCCTAGCATGATTTGAATATTGGGATTATGATGTTTATGTGGTCTATGCGTTTTATGTGGTTTATTGTTTTATAAACTTTAATCGCACTGTTCAATCGCAATTAAAATTATGGAGGATTTACAATTGTTTGGATTATCAATTTTTGATTGGATCAAAGTTTTGATATTCTAGGGATTCAAGAATAAATCGTTTATTCAAGGTTTTGATGATCATGGTGATTGGATCACCAAAAACACCAAATCCTAATTGAATCGGGAAAAACAATTTTGAGATAAATTTTGGAACTTTAAAAATTTGGATTTTTCGCAAGGGGTCCGACCGGACCCAAGCCTTGACCCGGCCGGACCTAGGGTTTGGCGCGGGGGTAGGGTTTGGGTTTTGGGTGTGGATCTTGGGTTTAAATCTCCTATTTGTTTTAGTCTTGTGATTCTAAGATTAGTTCAAGGTTTGGATGGCTAATCTACGTTCATCGAGATTGTGTTTCCCAAACTTGATCGCAATCAAGGTTTCAAAGATAAAACGAAATTAGAATTATGAAGAGTTCATAATTGCTAAAATTGAGAAACAAAGTTCTTGATTCAATGATTGGAGATCCATGTGGAATTGTGAATGCAATTGGCCTACGTTCATCGAGACCATCTATTGCTTAGTTTCGGCCACATGGACTACTTTCTTGGTTTCTTGAATTAGTGCGGAATTGTGGTTGCCAATGGCTTAGTTCGGCCGCACTTCTTGTTGTCTTGATTTGGAGATGATGACCAAAGTTCAAATAATCTCATCCTCATAATAATAGAGAAACTAATGACACATAAATATTATGCTTAAATTAATGGAGATTAATTTAGTGGCTAAACTTGATGCGTAACATGTTTATCTTGTGTGCTCATAAATATGTTGTATGCTATATGTGATGAACCTTCAAAGAAAATTTTAAGTCCTCTTGCCATGCCATGATTAAAACACTTGTAAGTACACGGGTATTTTCATGTGGGCTCGCCAAAGCGAGGTTCATTAATTTTATCTTTGTATGAGCAAGATGAGTGAATAAGAGTTTCCTATGCGTTTAAAATGGTTGGACTTAATTAGGCGTCAAAACATTTTTGGGCCTAGGCAAAGATGAGATTAAACATGCTTTTGAAATTGGATCACTAAGAATTATATTGGATATGATTGACAAGAAATTGTCTACCTAATTAATTTGATTTTGAGCGGTCCGCCAAAGCGGACTCAAGATTAAATTAAAGTTGGATCTTAGCCCAATTTAAGAGAATCTCAGAAAGGAATCTAAGAGTCATATGGGATATGATTGACAGGGTTGTCTACCTAATTAATTTAATTTTGAGCGGTGCGCCAAAGCGTACTTAAAATTAAATTAAAGTTGGATCTTAGCCCATTTAAATTATATTATACATTGGATGTATAAGAAGGTTATATAATTTAGTGGGAGTATTTTTGGAAAATACATTATTTATCTCTTTAATGAGATTGGTACTTGTAAAATTTTGGAAATTTTGCATGAGTTGTAGATAATGACAACTAACTTCGTTGCGATCAATCCTTGTTAAGGATAAAGCTTCAAAAGAATGGTACAAACTTCATGGATTGAATCCTGAGCCTAAGAATGGTTCTAAGGCAAGAAGATGGTTGTACATTCTTGATGGGCCTATTCCTAAAAGAACCAATGCCGGAGTAGACAATCACAAGAATCATGAGTATGATTCTAGGAATGTTAGTTGTCTTATGCTCGCGATTATGTGCTCAAAACTACAACAAGTTTGGAACTTGTAGAAGCCTATTAGATAGGCGTGGAGTTGAGTTACATGTTTCAAAGAGCAATCTAAGCAAGAGAGGTATAAAACCATTATTGCATTCACTTCTTGCAAAAGGAGTAAAGGGAAATAAGTGGAACCTCACATGCTTAAGATAATGGCTACAAAGAGCATCTTGAGAAACTTGGGAGTCCAATTGGATTGGAGCTAGCCATGGATCTTATTCTTGATTCATTTCCTAAGAGTTATAATCACTTTGTGATGGACTATAACATGCTTAGAATGAATAAGAATTTCTTCGAGTTACATTAACATGCTGAAAAACTGCGAAGATGAAGATATTGGAGAATGGTTCTCCAGAGCTCATGGTTCATAAGGAAAAGGGCCAAGTGCCAAAAGAAAGGTAAGACAAGAGTTGTCAAAAGAAATAATTATGGTTAAAATAATAACTCTAATTGATGCAATTTGGTAAAAATGGCAATTGGATTGACCATTTAGAATTGTAGTCAAAATTCTGGATGATCAATAAAAGGAATGGTAGTGGGACTACCACTTGAGAATTTATGTTATAAATTATTCTTTCTAAATTTAATTATTGGGTATTGGATACCAGAATAACTAGTAAAATGAAAGACTACTTATAGTAAAGTTTTATCTACAAACGGTAATGATGCAATGGTTGCAACATTGTTTGTAGAACACTTGTAAAGTGACTTTACTGATGAAGTAGAAAACATTATTTTGTTAAAAGATAATGAAGGATATTAATTTCTTATTTGGAATAAGAAAAGTGCTTTATTTATTATGATTTACGTCATTGTGTTATCATATAAATAAATCTTATATCCTAAATCTTGAAGAACAAAATAATAAAGACTATAACATAAATAATTAAAATTATTTATGCATTATTGTTTTGATCAAATAAATGAGAAATGCATATCTAAAATTCCATGGGACGGAGTTTTAAGTCATATGATTTGGAATCACATGATTTATGCAAATCTTATTTACTTGGATCAAGACATCTTTTACTATGATTGGTAAAAAGGATAATGTCTTAATTGACCTAATACATTTTGATGTGTATGGTGCATTAAGAAGAAATGCTAAAAGAGAATTTTGGTTATACTTGGTAAAACTATTCAAAAATTATGATTGGATCATGATGATGGATAATTAAACCGAAAATTTGACAGTCATCATTAAAGTTGTGAAATGGTTTCACAAATTGACTTCACTAAGAATATCATTCTAAATGATATGTCTGCGTGAAAGTATAAGAACCTTATTGGATATGATTCTTTAGATGATAAAAGTCAAATTGATCTTCCATTATTAATTTTGGGGTTATGTATTTGAAACCGCTGTGACTACACTAATTTGAATTCCATCAAAAGAGGTTAATTGGTGAAAGAAAACTCGGTTTGTCTTTCATAAAGATTTAAGATGGTGAGACCTTTTTGAAAGGAGTTGTCTGGAACACACTCACATTTAAATCTAATAAATATATTTTCATGGGATATCCAAAGGAAACTTGAGGATAATAATTTTACTCATAAGAAACAAATGGTTTGTTAATTATGATGATACTTTTCTAGATAAATGGTTTATCTCTAAAAGAATCAGTGGGAGTAAAATGTATCTCGAATGGTTCGAGACCTAGAAAATATATTTTAACCGAAGATGGAAGTTGAACAAGTTTTCACAAGGAGTAGTGAAAAGTCTGTTCAAGATATACAAATACTTGCGATACATGATAGGATACAATCTATTAGTAGAAATATTGGATATTTCGAAATAGAAAGTATTGAGGTAAAGTTCATTTAGAATGAAGTATTTACCACCTATCAAAGATGCAATATCAACTCCACATTTAGATTAATGGCTTGGAGTCATAAAATCTAAAAGGCAATTCATGTATAATAATCGAGTTTGGAACTTGATCATTCTAACCTAAGGTGTAAAAACCAAAGGAGAGGAATGAGTTTTCTTGGAGAAAATTTTACATGGATAGCAAAGAAATTTACTAGAATTCTCGTAGTCACATGTTCATATTTGGAATATGAAAATTGACAAAATGATGTCAAAACAAGTGTTCCTCAACGGGAACTCACTTAAGGATGTATTGGATACAACCTAAAGGTTTTGACAGTCAAAGAAAATTCTGATAAATTATGAAAGTTGCAGAAATCCATTGGATGGATTAAAGCAAGCTTTTGGGAGTTGGAATCTCCGTTTTGATAAGTCATAGAGCTTGGCTTGATCAAGAACGAAGATGAATCTTGTATATACAAGAAGATTAGGGGGAGCATGGTGCTATTCCTTATCTAATATGTGGATGACATATTGCTCACTGGAAACGATATTCCTATACTTTAATCTGTAAAGACTTTGTTAAGAAAGTGTTTCGCAATGAAGAATATGGATGAAGCTACATATGTTCTTGGCATTAAGATCTATAGAGATAGATCAAGGAGGCTAATTGGTTTAAGCCAAAGTACATACATTGACAAAGTCATTAGAAGATTCCGCATGGAAAATTCTAAGAGAGGACCATTGCCAATGTTACATGGAGTTTTCTATGCAAAGACTCAAATGTCTTAAGACAAATGATGAGCATGAGAAGAATGAATGGGATGCCATTTGCTTCGGCAATTGGATCCATCATACCATGATAAGTACTAAGCCGGATATATCTAAATGCTTGGAGCATGACGAGTAGATATTAATCCGACAACCGGTGAGAATCACTGGATGGCTGTGAAACAATTCTTAAAGTACTTAAGAAGGACTAAAGAATTGTTATAATCTATGGAGGGATGGAAGATGATCTCGATGTATATGGATACACGGATGCATGCTTCCAAACCAACAAAAATGGTAGAAATCGCAATCGAGTTTTATAAATTATAGTGAAGCTGTAAGTTGGAATGGTTCCAAGCAGAGTACAGTCACTAATTCTACGACTAAATCTAAGTATATATCCGCATTGGATGCTGCAAAGGAAGCTGTTTGGATTAAGAAGTTCATTGGTGAACTTGAGATGGTTCCTAGTATTGCTAAAACCAATAGACCTTGTTAGTAATAATAGTGGTGCTATTGATCAAGCAAAGGAACTAAGAGCACATCCTAAATCCAAACACATACTTAGGCGTTTTCTTATCGTTCGAGAAATCGTTGATAAGGGAGACGTAAATATATGCAAAGTACCAAGTAATGATAACGTTGCGGACACACTAACAAAGGAACTTCCACAAGCCAACATGATGGTCATGTTAGGTCCATGGGTATTGGATACCTAGGGAATTGGGCCTAGGGCAAGTGGGAGATTGTTGGTGTTGGTGCCCTAGGCACGTTTGTTGAACGTTGTAAGTTATCATTTTATTCATAATAATAAAGAGATAATAAGATTATTATTATGGCTCGTGTTTGCTTATAATAATCTCCGTCCCTAGAGCTTGTTAAGCACTAGTATAAAGGCTAAATGATCATGGGATGATCATGTTAGATTTATGGGTACTTGTTTGGAACAAGGTACTGGACATAACCCGCGGTTGAGATTTATGTCCATGGTCGATGTCATATATAAATCTCATATTAGTTATGTCATTTGAATCCTTAGACATGAAGTTATTATAGTCTTCCACTTGATGAACATTATGTTTGACATATTCAAACGCTGCCTTAACACGGTAGTTATAAAGGGTATGATTGGCATGATTGGATTCACGTAGGGAAGAATAATAAGCCAAATGGATTTGTCCCTCTTCGGAGAGATGTCAAGCTTGGGCCCCTCGAAGGAATGATGTTGGTGAAATGTTTGGCCAAACTCAAATGGATTGATTGGATCAATGTCATTTGGATTATCAACATATTCGGGATCGAGAAAAGTATGAACAATACAAGTTGACTTGTTGACCATGACTTGTGTTCAATGACATCGTGGACAAAGGGATTATGACATGTTCTAAAAGGAATGCGAACTTGTATCTAGTTATACTATTTGGGTAGGTATGACGGTTTGCTAGAACCTAATCATATCTTATGGTTTCATGTTTGAACCCATTGCCAACTTAGTATAATCCTAGAGGGTCACACACAATAGAACGAATCTTTAAAAGGGACTATATTGGAATTTTGGAAATTCTGGACATTCTGAAGAGTGGGCGACGCACAGTATTGACTGGGCGGCCGCACACTTAGGACAGTTTTGTACCAGTTTTGCTTCAGATAGTTGTGCGACCGCACAGATGATTTTGGGCGGCCGCACAGTGCTGTTGGGTGGCAGATTCCTAAATTTGATTTGGAAACGAATTTTGGAAGGATTTTGACACAAGTTTCCTATTTGGAATAGGTCATACTTGTGTATAAAAGACCAAATTCGGCCAGCACTCTAGGATTATGATTGTGTGAGTCTCAAAGAGTTTGAGAGAGGGTTTATTTTGTTCTAAGAAATCCTAGATTGAAGAACAAAATTATACACAAAGAAAATTCCATATAGTTCATATTAATTATGAAAACGTGTTTCATAATTTGGTCTAGCAACCAAGATCAAGTGTTCTTGATATTCGTTCGTAGTGTGGATACCGCTAGAGGGTGAAACTTATCATCTTCATAGTTCGTGATTCTTGCTTTGTTCGTGATCAAGATTTCAAGCCTCCATCGAATTCAAGGTTGCAAAATCAAAGGCATCAAGGGTAGTATTCTAGTATTCATTATGTTGTATTTGACTTAATCATATGAATGGATCTATGGGCTTTGGGTTTCATTAAATTTTAAATGCTTAATTCCGCTGCGCATGTTGACTACGAAACCCAACAGCTAGCACTTATGAAGGGCTATCATGAGTTTAATGGATAATTATATGATGATATAGTGCATAAGATGCGGATTAAACTTGTGGGTACATGTTGGAGAACATGTACTGGATAGACCCGTTATGAGATTTATGTCATGGTCAAATGTCATAATTAAATCTCATGATAGTCATACCATTTGAATCCTTAGACCTGAGATTATCATGGTCTTCCACACGATGACCATTATGTTTGACGTACTCAAACGCTACCCCTAACCGGGAAGTTATAAAGGCTACGATTGGCATAATCGGATTCTTGTAGGGAAGAATGATAAGTCAAGATGGGATTGGTCCCTATCTCAAGAGAGAGATCTGCTTGGCCACTCGATGAGTGAGATTGATAATAGTGTATGACCATACCCAAATGAATTGATGTGTTCAATGTCATTTGCTCATATCAATCTACTCCGGATCGAGAAAGCATTGGACAACATAAATTGACGTGGACCATGACTTATGTTCAATATGATATCGCGTGACAAACGGATTATGATATGTTCTATAAGGTTACTTTGGACTTTCAAAGTTATACTAATTGGGTAGTCATAATGGCTTGCTAGAATCCGCTTATGACTTACGGGTTCTGACTCGTTCGGACTCGTTGCCAACATAGTATAATCCTATTGGGTCACACACAATAGAACGGATTGAAAAGGCTAAAATCTGGGAATTGGAAAAATGGCCACCGTACGGCTCATTTGGTGGCGTACGGCTCTGGTGGAGCCGTACGACCGCCATCCCCGTTCCAGTCCAGTTTGTTCAGTTTTCTTTTGCGAAAAGGAATCCCGATCCCAAACAGAATTAGGTCAAACCTTTATAGAAGATATACAGCCGGGTTTGACAGCCTCTAATGGTGATTTTAGAAATCACAAACAATTATTTTAGAAACAATAAATTATAGAGAGGTATGATTATTTATTAGATGATCCATGATCATCAAAATAAAATAATCAATTGAGAAAAATAATTCCAACGAAGAAATCATTTCTTTATCGAGCCTTGGGTCTAGCAATCCAGATCAAGAAGGTGTTCTTGATATCCGTTCGACGTGTGGATACCGATAGAGGGTGTTTGCATTAGCACCTCAAAATCCGTGTTCATGGATTCGATCTTCTAGGGTATGTTTCTTTCATCTTGTATTTAATTTAATCAACATGCACGGATCCGAGCTCATGGTGTTTGATTTCATATGTTTATTCCGCTGCGCATGATGCATCAAAAACCCAATATTTCATATCTATGGTTATTACCTCTTATTTTAACCTAGGTAGGAGAATGCCAAAAGCCTCCAAAATTGCAAAGGTCATATTACATGACATTCTCTAAATCAAGATAAACATATTTGTGGTTTATGTGTCATTCTCATGGTTGATTTCACCAACTTTAAAATACTATAAGTATAGATTTAGTGGCAAATATTAATACTCACTCCGTCTCATTTGAAGCTTCACCATTTTGGTGAGGGCACGCAAATTAAGAAAAATAACATGTGTAAGAAGGGTTGTAAGAGGAAAGAAGTTAATGTGTATGACAAATGGGGCCTACAATTTAAATGTGTGAGAGGAAAAAGTTAGTGAATATGACAAGTAGACCCATAATTTAAGTATGTGAGATGAAGTGAGTGGGTTTGAGAAGTGGAGCTCACATTTTTTTACCATTTTAGGAAAGGATGAAGCATTTAATGGGACACCCATTTAAGTGAAAGGTGAAGCTTCAAATGGGATGGAGGGAGTATATGTTTTTGTAATCCTCTTTCCAAATATTTAGTTTTGCAAGTAAGAATGGACTAGAGAAAAATTTGGTTAAATGACTTTTTTTTTTTTTCTGGAAAAGACATTCATTTTGAGATAAAAATTTCTTAAATAGACATTCATTTACTAGAGACAAAAAGTAGTACCCCCTCCGTCCCGATTTAAGGTTCTTATTTTGACTTTACACGTTTTATTAAGAATCTAAGGCAAATTTGAGTCAAGAATAGTAGTGCGTAAAGGATATAATTGTTCATTCATAAAGCAAGTGGATGAAAAATAGATGAGTAAGTGATGGTTTATTTTGTAATATAGTATGAACTTTATAAGGATAAGGATGTCCAAAATACTATTCATCTTTTGCCATTTAAGGAATAAAGCAACTAAAAACCCTAAACTGAGACACACAAAAAATGAAAGTAAAAACCTTACACTGGTTAAAACTGGGACGGAGTGAGTACTTTTTATTTATAGAATAAGACACTTACTTTTGTCTTTGAAACGAAATAAGTAAGATTTAAGCCTACAATGGCCAAGCAGCGGTTTCTTCGTTTCATAGTACCTTGTTCTTAACAGTGTTAAAAAAAAAAAAAAAAAAACCCCGTCTAGGCCGCTTCGGCGCTAGGCGTTCATGAATCGCCTAAGTCCCGCCTAAGATATTATAACTATTTCTAAGTTCTCGGCCCCACCTAAATCCGCTTATACCCAGCCTAGGCGCTAAGCCCTGCTACGGCGTCTAGTGACCGCCTAACGCTTTTTAGAACCTTGGTTCTTAATCAATATTCAAGAAGGAGATTCTTCATTCAATGGCAGTTTATAAGTCATAAATAAAGCCGATGCATGTACTCCCTCCGTCCCTCTCTAAATTACAAAAAATGAGTTGAACACATTAATTAAGGAAAAAGTGAAAAAGGTGATGTGTTATGAGTGTAGATGGTTGGGTGAGAGAAAGAAAATGAGATATAAAATAGTTAGTGGATAATTGTTGTGAGTATGATAAGTGGGTCCCATCATTTTAAAAGTATCAAAACATTTCCATTTTAAGATTTTGTAAGTAAAAGTAGGACAACCAAATGGGTAATTTTTATAGATTAAAGAGGGACGAAGGAAGTATTGTTTTAAAAAAAATCACTAGATCCTGTCGGGGGAAAAATCATTAGATTTATGTTCATAAAAGATAAAAGAAATTTGTGCAAACTGAGGGGCCTAGCCCGCGGGTTTGAAAAACCCGTTTGACTCGTCTAAAAAACATTTTTAAATTTTTTTGTCCAAAATACTTTTATTGCATTATTAAAATAGAGTATATATAATGTTTTAATAATTTTATTTATTAAATGGAGTATGTTTAATATTTTAACAATTTAATTCATTAAAATTCTAAACTTATTTCACTATTTTATTTTGCTTTAACAATATACTAATATTATTACACCATTTATATTTTTATTAAATTATAAATTAATTGTAATGTCTTTAATATTTTTTATTTATTTATTTTTCTGAATTTTCTCAAATTCTTAAAAAAATAAAATGTAAAACCCGTTGGGTAAAACATAAGGGTTCAAGGGCGGGTCGGGCTTAAGACTTTCAAGAGGGCCGGACCGGGTTCAGCCATGGACGGGTTTAAACCCGTTTACCTGCGAGTTTGATGTCGGGCCGGGCCGCCCTTATGCCCATCTCCTCATACTGGCTTTGGCATGTTGTGCTGGCGGTGGCCGTGTAAGTTGGGCTTTTTTGAATTGTCCAATCCATAAAAGTGATACTGATGGGCTACTCATAATAGTGTGTCCCAATAAAATGATGTTTTTTTAATAGAAATAATTTTAATACCATAATTTTATATACATACAAATTATTTTTTATTTTGGAACAATATGCACTTTTACAGAGAGTATTATATATTCTTTCCTCCAAAAACAAAATTCTCATAGAATGTGAGGAATGGGAATTAACAAAAATTAAGGAAAGATTTTGGAAAAAGTAGGTGGTATGAGGGAGAAGGAGAGAGAAAGTGGGCTAGAGAATAATAAGTGGATAGTGGTTGCGATTTGAGAGTGGGAAGAACATAAAAAGTGGAGGAAATTTTTTCCTTTTGAGTTTTTAGCCATTTTGACCTGCGTACTATTTGGGCGTAGTCAATGTGACACGTGTACTTCATAAACAGCAAATGTGTCCTGCGTACTTTAGTTTCGTTTTCAATTTGACCTATTTCTCTAACGCCAGTTAAAATTTAACGAAACAGTCAATGAAAGTTAACGTACTAGTTAGTTTGAAGTTGATTTTCCTTTTAAGGGCTTCATTGATAATTCTATAAGTAAAAGGGATGTGAACAAAAAAAATTGAAACATTAATATTTAAAGCTTAAAATAAATATATATTTTTATAATTTTAATTATTTTGAACGCGTCTTAAAAAAACAAATATTGGATTAAAAAATATTTAATAAATGACCAATGTATCTTAAATAATAAAAAATG
This sequence comes from Campanula takesimana, assembly GCA_026119855.1. Taxonomy (NCBI): domain Eukaryota; kingdom Viridiplantae; phylum Streptophyta; class Magnoliopsida; order Asterales; family Campanulaceae; genus Campanula; species Campanula takesimana. Next base: position 752,650 of record JAOWBW010000485.1, read on the forward strand.
TCAATAAATGAACAATTTAACCTTGTATATCATTTATTTTTCAAAAAATTCAAAAACTCGGTTTAAAAAAAGAAAAAAGAATTGAATTAGGCAAACTATGGCGGCGACAGTAGCACCCATAACATACCAAGCCAACACATCAGAGTTTTAAAATTTTTGGAAAAATAAATTATATACAAGATTAAATTGTTCATTTATTATCAGTTTTGATTATTTTAGATACATTGGTTATTTATTAAATATCTTTTAATTCAATTTTTTTTTAAGACACGTTCAAAATAATTAAAATTAAAAAAATATATATTTATTTTAAACATTAAATATTAGTGTTTCAATTTTTTGTTCACAACCCTTTTACTTATAGAATTTTCAATGTAGCCCTTAAAGGAAAATCAATTTCAAACTAACTAGTACGTTAACTTCATTGACCGTTTCGTTAAATTTTAACTGGCGTTAGAAAAATAGGTCAAATTGAAAACGAAACGAAAGTACGCAGGACACATTTTCTGTTTATGAAGTACGCATGCCACATTGAAAACGCCCAAATAGTACGCAGGTCAAAATGACTAAAAACTCTTTTCCTTTTTGGGTAAGTGTGAGTCTTCACTAGGTCGCCCAAAATAGTAAAATGAGAAGTTTGTTTTAGGAGGGAGGAGTACAACACTAACTTTATGACTTAGGTGTCGATAAAATAGTAAAATGAGAAGTTTGTTTTAGGACGGAGGAGTACAACACTAATTTTATGACTTAGGTGTCGGTGCTTGCGCCCCCATAATCCTAGGGTCCATGAACCCTCTCTCAGATCTATAGAGATGTAAATCCGGATCTGATCTCAGTCGCCAAATTAGTAAGTGGCTCCAAAGAGAATGTACAGCAGGACTTACATCACATGTCACCAAGCTACTCCTCCCACCACTCGAACACAAAACCTCTCTTAACATCCCTCATCTCCTTACCGCTGAGCTACACCGTGGAAGGCGAGTATAGCACTATTTTTTTTTTTTTTTTTTTTGACATATAGTGTCACATGATTGAATTACTCTATTTTTTATACTTTTTTTAATTGATAAAACATACTTTATTTGATAAGTTGGCATTTGGCAATTCTTTTAGCTAGTTAATGGTTAAGTAAGCTCTGATCTGATGAATCAGATCTTTGAATCCTTCTCAAATTCTTGCTCAATTGATTAAATGATTTAAATCTTTAGCCATTTAGGCAACACTGGACTTAAGAAATGTGGTTTGCATTCAGATTGCTACTCAGAAGGTGGGTGCAGTTAACATCTGAATGCTAAAGCATGATGTCAACTTATTGCCAAATACGGAGTATAGGATAAATCTTTATCGGTTTTTCTAACACTTGCCTAAGCTTTTAAATAGGGATGATAATTTGTCCGAACCTGATCCGTATCCGGGACAGTCCGCTCTGCAACAGGGCGGGTTTGGTAACCATTTTTCAAAACCCGACGGGTTACGGGGCGGGTTTGGTAACACACCCCAACCCGCGGGTCATCGCCCCGTATAAAAGCATGCTTTTATTTACTGTAATGTCCCAATACACTCCTTCATATTTTGTGTGGTTATTGCTGATTTTAGTTTCATCTCTACTTGCAACATATATAATACGTCTTTCTCATTTTCTAATGTTAATTTATGAGGTTAATTTCATCCATAAAATTGTGCTTCTATAGAATACGGGGCGGGTACGGGTTCAACACCATACGGGGCAGGGCGGGTTTGGTAACATGAGTGTTCATTGAGGGGCAGGTTTGGTTATGAGCAAACCCGCTCCGTATCCGCTCCGTTGCCATCCCTACTTTTAAATAAGGCAATTGATGCATTTATTAAACTTACTTTAATAAATTAATTTCCTTAAATAAAACAATCAAGAATAATGTTAGGGGCACAAAAAAGTCACAAAATTTTGCTCACAAAATCCAAAATGTCACGATTTTATTGGTGTTTTTAAGTAGAGTGTAGCGGGTCCATTATCGATACAACCAATAAAATATTGACACCTCATTTTGTGAGCAAGATTTTGTGAGTTTATTTTGTGCCCCTAGCATTGCTCAACAATCAATATATTTATATGATTCCATAAATATGTAAGTTTACATATATAAATAATAAAAATTATAATTATGAAAATAAGTTTAATAAATACATCAATTGCCTTATTTAAATCTTAACATGTGCCCTAACCGCACATGTTAGAAAAACCGAATCTTTATAAGTTATACTTGCATCTACCCTCCAGCTTCGCCGGTATGGGTAAAATACAATAATCTACCCTCCCCCCCCCCCCCCTCAAAAAAAAAATGTAAAATAATAATAATAAAATTAAACCTAAGATTATGATTATTTTTCTAAAATAATTAGATGGATACACTGTTAGGAATTCCCTTACCAGTAAGCCCGCCTTCTCTACTATAATCCATAGTATTAGGATACAGCAACATATACGGGACCTTCACAGGCCCATTTCTGTTCTTCAACCTCCCATCATTATTTCTACTCACTATCCTCGTCTCAATCTCCAACAAATTCGCTCCAAATCTCTCAAACGCCTCTATCGCTTCATCATCCGCCGTCCACTCAGGACACTCTCTCTGTCCGAGGTAAATCTCATCGCTCGAATGCCTCGACAGAGTCTCAATCAAAGACACTCCAAGAAGCGTTTGGAGTTGACTAGTAATCGTTTTCAAGAATGCCTTTTCAGGGTCAAATTCCAGCTCAGCGTATTCTCGACTACCTGGCACGGGCATGAGCTGGCGACTTATGGTTGGTCGGTTAGGGAGGTACCCAGCATAAGGGTATTGACCGAAATTGACTGCTGCATGAAGGGCTGAAGCTACCCATATGATAATGGTGCATATGTGAATTAGTTCTTTTCGTGTGTCTAGTTTAGGCCACCATGGCTCGTGTTTCTTGTCACCATGGCCCACTAGCCGCAGCTCATTCCACCATGAATTAAGTTCGGTATCATGTTTAACCAAGTCATCTGTGGGGTAATATATAGAGCAATATTCACTGACCCATTTTACAATAGCAAACCAAATCTCAAGCCCATCAACTGCATAAGGGTAATCTTCAATTAACAGTCTCAAACCTTGTGCTGCTGTTGAGTCTTGAACTGCCACTCCTCTGCATTAGCCAAAAAGAGATTATAAAAAATATTTTTTTAAAAAAAATCTAATATTGTGAAATGGGAAGTAAGTATATTTCAGTGGAAAACCTTTTTAGAAGATCTGCAGGAAGTGCCTGATCTGTAAAAACCCAGTCTTTATAGATAAAAGACGACATTTCCATTGAATATTTAGCTGGAAAAACCGTCATTTCAAGAACCCCGCCTGCATTTATTAGGATTTGACGAGCCAATGCGTTTATGTTCATGGTGTCGCGGAAGTGAGGATGCAGAAGCTTATATATGGGATGGACAACACTCAATTTGCCTATTCGTTGCAATCACAAATGGTTCTATTACAGCATGAGTATTTAACCTGCCATCAAAATCAAACAATGAGATAAACTTAGGGGCTACTTTGATAAAAAAATGTTTTTTACTCCCTCTGTCCCAAAATGATCTTCCCATTGCCATTTTTTCATTGTCCTAGAAACATCTCATTTCTATAATTTAGGCTTTAAAAGTGCATATGCATAAACAAAACATGGCTAGTGAAGTAAGTGATCATATCCTTAAAAAGTTTCAATAACGAAATGGGGGAAGATAATTTTGGGACGGAGGGAGTATTTTACATTTTTGGATCAAATATGTGAACTTACCAGTGGCTAATGAGCTGATGATAGCCAGAATCATTGACAGCAGCATAAGCCTTGGCCAATTGCCAAATTGAACCTTCAATCCCATGCTGGGACGGAGTAAAGACTTGGCTAATTGGACCGTGCTTGTCTCCTTGGGGATGAGGTAAGCTTAACTCGATCGCGAGAGGCTTCAAAGTCCCCATCTTCTTGGAGCAAGAGGACTGTTCTACTGGCATAGATCTTTGAGGCTGTGGTGTTAATCCTCCTCAGGTAGGGCATCAATGCATCATGATGATCTAATATGAACAGCTTGTTATTCTTAATCGCCTGTACACACACAAAATTCAAACACGTATAATTATTTCTGCCCCTTTTTTGGTATTTATCTAACTATTGTGGAAATAAAAACGAGTAAGAAAATTTACTTCATCTACAGTTAGTCCATTCATGTTTTTCTCGATTTGCTCCCTCTTCATTGAGCTGGTTTGATTACCATACACTCTTGAGTCTAGCTTGCTAGCTGGTGGAAACTCCTGGTAAGACGGAACAGTTTGAAAAAAAAAATCTTTAAATAGAAAAACACATAGATTATCAAGAATACATTGATTTATGGAAGATGTATATTACCTGTAGTCGACGGATAACAACAGGGTTAACTCCTGCAAGCATTTCTCTTCCAAACTCTTCATCTGTTCTCCAGGAAGACTTGTCCGCTATACCAAGCACATGTGATCATTTAATATTGGAGATTCACACCAAAGCGATCTATAGTCGCCTAGTCGGTGTTGGGGGGGGGGGGGGGGCGGGGGGGGGGGGCGGATATAAAGGTTTCGAAAATTATACTACCTCCGTCCTCCGTCCCAAAATGAATGTATGACAAAATTTCAAATTAACTCTTGATAAAGAGCAAATTTGAAATATTTTGGACATTCATTTTGGGATGGAGGGAATAAAAGAAAATCAGAAGCATGAGAATTTGCTTATATACCTTTAATAACATCTGGCGTAGGGAACTTAAAGAACTTCTTCTCTCCATCAGAACGAAAGAGTTCTCTAAGCATTTCCCATTTGATGCATTCTATGTTTTTATTACTAGCCAGACGGTCTCCTGGGCTCATATCTTCATACAGTTGTATTACATCTTCGAAAGAATCAAATTCATTAGGAGTTTTGTTGAACAAAGATTTAATCTCAGGCGCAATTATCTGAGATATAGATTTTACTGCATACGCAAGGAAATCCGAGAACTTGATGTGACTAAACCTTTCATCTCGTGGAATATAAAAGTCCAAACTTAGTAGAGGCAATCTACTCTCTGTATTAGGATCTGCATACATGGTTACACAGCAGAATTGTTGAAATGAATTTGTGAAAAAAAAAAGAAAAAATGCCAAAGACTTCCTCTGTCCCAAATGATCTTCCCCCCATTTTTCATTGTCCCAAAAGGATCTTCCCATTTGCATAAACAAAACATGACTAGTGAAGCAAGTGTTTATATCCAGAAAAAAGCTTGAATAGTCGAATGAGAAGATCATTTTGAGATTTTGAGACGGAGGGAGTATTATCATGTTCTGATTAGTCTATTACCTTTCTTATTTCTTGGCCTATTCGTTCTCCCTCTACGTGGATATGGGTATGCCTCGGATCCTCCAAGCACAGGTCTTTTATATGCAGGGCCCTTCTCTGGACTGCCCAGATCGTCATAGTAAGCATAGTCATAAACTCTGTCCCACTCTTTGAGCATGCACGATGACCCATCTCCACGTAGATTTCTTAGTTCTTGTTGTCTATAATGGAGCAATGGTTCTGGTGTTTGACATGGTAAGTATGTCTAGTAGCAAAATCACCAAAAACATATCGATTAGCATACTTAATTAATTACCCCTTTTACCCCTTCTTACCAATCAAACTAATTAAGTTCAAAAAGTAGATATTACCCTGATTAAAGAACTACATTGTTTATGAGTTTAGCCATCTGTAAAGGCAAAAGCACAAGACACGATCTGGTTGGATTCTCTTGGAAAAATCACTTTAATTAAACTGATAAGTTATGGCTTCTATGTTAACTTTCCATCTCGAGATGATATTGCGAAATAATCAAATGAGACATCCATTATCTTATCTAAAGAATAATTCTAAACCCAACTGAGAAGGCACGAGAAAAAAAGATACCTTGTTTGAAAAGAAGACACGATCATACTTGTAACGATGAGGTGGATATACCCATGAATTGCAAAGAAAATGAACCCGGCCATGACCAGGGACATTTTCTAAGGTCAGCGATTTGAGGTAGAATTGACTATGGTGATGGTTCTTGATAAGGAATGCACCAGGATCACTCATTGTTTCATCCCACTCGAACCATACCTTCATCTGGGATTCTTCTGCTGTTACTCCATACTCAATCTCCGTCCCCCAATTCTCCAAGCTTGCTGGTTTGCTTAGTCTTCCCCTCATATAATTTACTACAATCATATAAGCAGTAAAACCTCAAAAATTAAGATATTACTCACTCCAGTCCAAAATAACTGTCTATTTTGGCATTTGCACAATTCTTAAGAAAAAAATCAATTATTATTTAGTGAAAAAAGAGCTAAATCTACCCCTATTAGGTGTGCATCTTTCTCACATTAATGTCAATTAATTAAACATAACAAGTTTCAATGCAAGGATAAGAGGGACATTTACCTCGAAAATAACACTTATTTTGGACCAAAATTTTGATATAAAAAACAGTTATTTTAAACCAGAGGGACTATCAAATTCTTCTCATACTTTTGTTCTAATCCCTCCGTCCCATTTCAAATTGCAAAAAACCGTCTTTGCATGAAAATTAAGGAAAAAGTGATGTGTTGTGAGTGTAGATAGTTTGGTAAGATAGAGAAAGTGAAGTAGGGAATAGTTAGTCGGTTAGTTGATGTGACTATGCAATGCAAGTGGGTAAAATCTTTCAAATTTTGCAATTTCTGTGAGACAACTAAAATGACAAATTTTGCAATTTGAAATGGGACGGAAGGAGTATATTATATTAAATGATTCATGCTTTCTATTAACTAATCAAGTTTTTTTTTTTTTTTTTTTTTGAAGGAATCAACTAATCAAGTTAGTTCTTGGGTACTTTCAAGAATTTGATATATGTAACAATAGAATATGCTTATATGATTATAAAATAAAAAAGAAACATACACTTTTCAGTTCATGAAATCAATTCCATTGGCCTGACTGAAGGGAAGGGTAAACCAAACAGCCTTCCAATTTTCTTCGTTTTACGTTTCAATTTTCCCCCAACCCCACATTTTCTCAGCAAACAAACAGAAATTCTACAGTTCATTTTCTTGAAGATTAGCATGGGGAAATTTATAATATTACAAATTTAAGTAGTGACTAGTACCGTGACATTAATTTTCACTACTCTTTATGTTATCTCTCCTCCTAATTCTGTGCAAGAAATTAAGCTTCATACTTTCAGTGTGTGTGTGTGTGTGAGAGAGAGAGAAAGAGAAAGAGAGAGAGAGAGAGGGGGGGGGGGGGGAGACTGACATGGGTCGCCATTAGTGGAGCTAATGAGTTGGATTGAGACGCGTTTGCCGAAGAACTCATGAATTCGATCAAGAAATGAAGCTCTAAAATCTTTGATGTCAAGAACATTTTTCTTCATCAACACAACTGTTCCTTTGATCTTCTTCTTTTTTTCTTTCATTCTCATTATTCTCACCCTTTCCTTTGCTACAAATCTGAAATGCCTTCTTCATTATGGTTGGAAAGAAAGAAAAAAGGTTTGCAGAGAGAACTGATTCGAATTGAAATGGATGATGGGAGGGTTTAAATAATGAAATGAAAAAAACTTAATTGTGATTGGGTGGGTTCAATGCGTGGAATCGCGGTTTGTTTTGCGGGGAATGATTTCTGATTGGGATTCTTAACTTGTTGTTGTAGTATTGACTCCGGTCTACATGCGCGTTTGGAGTCTTTTTTTGGTGCGGTGACATTTAATTTCAATAATGGGAAAATCAACACTTATAGTATTTTAAAGTTGATGAAATCAATCATATGAATGACACATAAGCCACAAATTGGTTTATCTTGATTTAGATGATGTCATGTAATACTCACTCTATCCCAAAAAGATTGTCCACTTTGGATTTTTGATGATCAACACATGTGAACTTTGACCAAAGATAATTATCAATCTAATCATCCCAATGAAATTTTAAAATTTGTCATTGATAAATCACTTGATGATTAATCAATAACAAGTTTTAGAATTTCACAAGGATGATTAGATTGATAATTATTTTTGGTCAAAGTTCACTTGTGTTGACCATCAAAAATCAAAAGTGAACCATCTTTCTGGGACGGAGGGAGTATGATCTTTGCAATTATGGAGGTTTTTGACATTCTACTACCTAGGTTAAAATAAGAGGTAATAACCATAGATATGTAAATGGGTAATTAATACTCCCTCCGTCCCACTCGAATTAGGACAAATTTTCATTTTGGGTGTCTCATTCGAATTAGGACAACCCAAAAATGGAAATGTTTTATTTAATGGGACCCACATTCACACCCACAACAACTTTTCACTCATTATTCTCTACCCTTCTTTCTCTCTCCTACTCTACTTTTCATACTCACAACACCTACTCCACTAACATTTTTTCCTTAATCCCCGTGCCCAACCCAAAAATCCCAATTCGGGTGGGACGGAGGGAGTATACAATAAGAATATAAATATGTACATATTGAATAATTTTCACTTCATAGTGATTCTATAATAAGAGATAGTGATTCTATAATAAGAGAATGATATATAATAGAACATACTATACTCTTATATATAGAGAATTAGTCTAAGTAGGTTATGGATGCATTAAATTAAGAAGTGTCTTTTTAGTTTTCAACTAAGATCTTTAAGAAGTGACTTTAAAATCTTAGATTAGATTCATCATGAATTAAATTTTTTTATATGTTGTAAATCTTAAAGGGATATGAATGGGTAGTTGAATTTGGATCATATTGATGATTTTTGTTAGAAAAGTTAGTTAAGTATCATATGTAGTGCACGTGATCGACAAAATTGATGAATTTGTAATTGATATTAGCTATTAAAAGTTAGTGATAATTTTGAAAGATAAAGGGTTAAAAATTAAGTGTAAAATATTTTAATGCATATATATCAATTTTTGACCAAAAACTAATAAAACTAACAAATTAAATATTCCATTACATATAAATAAGATATTTTAATGTTGTAATGTCAAAAAATTGCCCTTCACTTTGTGCATGAATAAAAACACTAGAATAATACTAAGGGCACAAAAAAGTCATAAAATCTTCCTCACAAAATCCTAGGTGTCATGATTTTATTGGTGTTTTTAAGTAGAGTGTGGCGGGTCCATTATTGATACAACCAATAAAATATCGTCACCTCATTTTGTGAGCAAGATTTTGTGCCCCTAGCATTGCTCAAAACACAAATGAGTACTAATTGGTAAATTAGGTATTTGTATGAGTGTTACAATCACGCAGCCACTCCAGCAACTCCATAATTCCTGGGCAAAGCTAGGGGGTCATGAAATTCATGACCCACTTTAATTTTGAAATATGTCAATTTTTAAAGTTTTGATTTTTTTAAAATGACATTTTATTATTAAAATTAATGGATTTAGTCATTTTAACCTCCTTAATTTTGAAAAAAAAAATATATTAAATTATTATTTTGACCCCTTTATATAATAAATTTGTAAACCTTAACTATAATACTTATCTCACAAACAACCTTAACCCCTTTAGTAGCGACGAATTCATCCCTTCTGTGCCCCATTGTTAAACCGAAAAGACAAAACTTGTATGAGAACACAATGATCCGTCTCATAGTAGAGACAAGTCATTTTTTACCCATGACCCGCGGGCAATTTTTATTTTTATTATTATTATTTTTTTATTTTTTATTTTGTATTTTTTCGGTTTGCCAAAAGTAATACTAGTTACTATAACTAAATGTAACAAACGTGTTACTTATATGTAACATTTTGTATACATAAAAGTAATACATATATACAAAAAAGTAACATTGTTTTTTTTTTTTTGTTTTCTTCATTTGCCAAAAGTAATACTTATTATAACTAAAATGTAACGAACGTGTTACTTATATGTAACAGTGTTTATACATAATTGTAACACATATGTATCAAAAAGTAATAAATCAACCGTTTACACTTTAGAACTAAAAACACTTATATTAGTAACATTGTAAAAATAAGAAAGTAACAATTTTTATAAACAAATGTTACATTTTACTTGTATAATAACATTGTAAAACAGTTACGTTTACTTGTATAATAGTATATCCATATGTTTTCAAATAATAAGTTACAATGGGTTCAATTTATCATGATACATGTAAGAGTATTACATTATCTATAAAAATTTGTTACAATTTCATCTACTAAAGTGTTACATTTACTTGTACAAATAATTACATTCATTTATATAAGTTGTTATTTTTCAAATGTTACTTTCTTTAAAAAAATAAAATCAAAATACTCAAAAATAAAAAAATCTGGAAAAACACTATTACATTTCAGTATAACGATAATTACATTTAGTTATTGTTAGTGTTGCACGTATTTATAGTTAGCATTACAGTTTTTTTTGAACAATAGTTAGCATTACAGTTGAAAGATGAGTAAAATGAGTTATATTTTTTTTGTAAAAATGGTGTTACGTTTACTTATGAACAATGTTACTTTATAAGTAACACAGTTGTTACATTTAGGTATACTAAGTATTACTTTTCGCAAACGAAAAAAACAGTAAAAAAAAATATAAAAACTAAAAAAACGAAAAAAAAAAATGATTTTTTATGGGATTTTTTTTGGGCCAATGGGTTGCTGCCATGTGGCAGATTTTGAGTGGAGCATGCGTTAGGATCCTACGCTTCGCGGAGAATGTTATACACGGGTTATGGATCGACCCGTCTCTTCTATGAGACGGAACTAGATGTTCTCACAAGAAACCACCTCAACCGAAAAATCCTTCTCACCATCTCCCTACCATCATTTCAACTAATTTCCCACTATTCCTCGGTTACAGAAGCTGCCCCACCAGCATTGATTTTTAATCTTTGAATTTAACTCAGGTCTTATTGTATCTCATGCTACCACATGCCACCCGGCCGCCACCTCAACCACCACAAAATCACCGTGCAAAACCAAAATCTTCGTAATATATGTTATATATCAAAGATTGAAAATCAAAACTCAAATATTAAAATCAAGGGGCATTTACCATATAGTCCCTCAACATAACTTTATTTACATCTTAAGACACGGAATATTTTGACTAACCATATAGTCCTTTGCTTACATCTTCCTCAATATTTTACTAACTACACCCAGTCAATATTTTACTTTCACCCCAACCACTATCCCCTTAGGCTACCCCTCACCACCTTCTCCAGTCAACAACTCCGGCGACTACCAACTCCGGCGCCATTATTTTTTTTAGCTTCAGTGACCTTCCAGCAACCAAACAGTTCGTGTTATTAGTAGTTTAGTAGACAACTGAGAACTTATGAGTAAGTTCTCAGTTGTCTACTAAACTACTAATAACACGAACAACTCCGGCGACCACCAACTCCGGTGATCAAACAACTGAGAACTTATCATCAGTAAGTTCTCAGCTGTCAACTAAACTATTAAGAACACGACCAACTCCGGCGACCACCAACTCCGGCGACCAAACAGTTGAGAACTTATGAGTAAGTTCTCAGTTGTTAACTAAACTAGTAAGAATACGATCAAACTCCGGCGACCACCAACTTCGTCGACCAACTCCACAACCAAACAACTGAGAACTTAACTTATCAGTAAGTTCTCAGTTGTAAACTAAACTACTAAGAACACAATCAAACTTGACGACCACCAACTCCGACGACCACCAACTCCAGCGACCAAACAACTGAGAACTTATCAGTAAGTTCTCAGTTGTCAACAAAACTACTAAGAACATGAACAACTCTGGTGACCACCAACTCCAGTGACCAAACAACTGAGCTACTAAGAACATGAACAACTCTGGCGACCAAAACAACTGAGAACTTTATCTGTAAGTTCTCAGTTATCAATTACAAAGAATACAACCAACTCTGTCAAACAACTCCAACAGCCAACGACTAAGAACTTCTCAACTATTCGAAAAATGTTCACCACTTTTCTGTTGTTCTTAGTTGTCTACTAAAAAGGCAACCAACTCCGGTCGATGATCAACAACTGAGAACTTATCAGGAAGTTCTCAGTTGTCAACTAAACTACAAACACAATGGAGAACTTCTCGATTATTCAAGTTGTCAACCGACAACCACAAAATTTATTATCTTACAACAGCTAAAAGTTTCTTAAATGTTCTCAATTATTTACTAAAATTGTTCGATTGTGTACATAGCATCAATTGCAAATTCTTGACAAATGAATCACAATAAACCAATCTGAAACATATGGCATTAATAACCAAATAAAAACAATACATGCTCATCAGCTTGAGTTCAATGTCATAAACAATATATAACCATGGCTGCTCCTAGTTTCCCACTAAACATTACTCTCTTCGTCTCAAAATTAACATCAAATTATTTTGGTCATTTTTTCTATGATGAATGTGAAATAAATAATTTATGTTGAAATGAATATCAACATCATTTTAGTTATTTTGCAACGGAAATTGTATAATCAACACACCAAAATCTTGGGAATAAAAGTCCAAAAAATTGGGAAAAAAAAAGGTCCCTGAATTTAAAATTCCTTCAGTATGAACAATCTCCATACCATATCCACTTGGCTGTCTATATCCACATGGTTGTCTATCAGTAATAAGCACAACAACAATTGTTTCTTTCAATCCCCCTACCAACTTCCTTCCACAATGCCAATCAATTTTAACAAAGCCCATTGAAACTGTAAATAGAAGTACAAGTTTATCAGCACAATTGCACATGAATTATAGCAGCACCTTGCATACCTTTAATTTCTCCCTTTCGATCCCACGAGCAAGCGACCAAAGAATGATTGTTGGATTTTTTGAAGAACACAAATGCACTGGAATTCAGATTTTGCCTCAGATCTGCGATAAACAAGGTCGCGACTTCCGATTTCACATGGCGAGGTGCCTAACTTCCGATTACCGAAATCTTCACACACGTATACTACTGAATTTTTTGATTGCAGGAGGTCGTCCAAGTTGTTCTCCGGTGGAGTCGAATCCTTTGGTATGAGTATTTAATTTGAGAATGTTCATAGGGGTGGAGAATGTTGGGTTTCGTGCAATCATGCCCATTGGAAGAATAACATGAAGAAACCCAATAGTCTAGATCCGTTATGAGCAATAATTCATAATATGAAGATGAAAGAAACTAACCCTTGTAGATCGAGATGTGAAAACTTGGATTAAGACGCTAAGAGAAACGCCCTCTACCGGTGATCTACACTTCGAACAGATTTCAAGAACACCTTCTTGAACTTGACTACTAGGCCTTCGGTTTGAAAAACTATGGTGAAGAACAATTCTTCAAAGCTCCTAATGATTATTGAAGTTTGATAATAGGGAATAATCAAACTTAATAATAACCCAAGAATATAATGTGTATTCTCTCTCTCCACATTATATACAAGGGGTTTCCAAAACCCTTTAGGACTTAGGTATTCTTGTCCAACAAGAATTGCTAAAAATTAAACTGCCAGTCGGGGGGGGGGGGGCAGCCGTATGACTTCTTTCCAACCATACGGTGGCACGCCAGCCGTACGGCTCCCCTTCTCAGTTTCCTCATTTTTCGCTCCTTTTAATTATCCGTTCTGCGTGTGTGACCCAATAGGATTATACTAAGTTGGCAACGAGTCCGAACCATTCAAACCTCGTAAGTCATAAGCAGACTCTAGCAAGCCGTTATGACTACCCAATTAGTATAACTTTGAAATCCAAAGTTTCCTAAAATAGAACATAACACAATCTCTTTGTTACACGATGTCTATTGAACGTAAGCCATGGTCAATTGTCAACTTATCTATGTTCAATGCTTTCTCGATCCCGAATGTATTGATACCTTAAATAGGAAAACTCCTGCGGGCCCCGAGGCGGATCCCGCGCTCAATCTTCTTTTAGAATTACTCAATCCGGGCAGTGAGCTTTATATAGAAGTAACAAAACTTCTCCAGAGCAAATCCTTTTACGACATATCTCTCTTCGAATCGACTCCTCTCTTTCTTGGAAAGAAGTACGCTCTTCGGTCATCGACTCGGTATACTATATAATATGGAAGCGAAGCTGCTACTGCAGACAGGACTTAGGGGTAGGCAGGAGAGGCTGGAGACACGGAACCAAATGATATTGATCCAATCAATTCATTTGAGCATGGTTATGCATTTCATCAATACCATTCACCGAGTGGCCAAAGCTTGATATCTCTCTTGACGAGGGACAAATCTCATCTTGGCTTATTACTCTTCCCTACATGATTCTGATTACGCCAATCATATTCTTTATAGCTACCCGGTTAAGGGTAATATTTGAATATGTCAAACGTAATGTTCATTATGTGAAAGACTGTAATAACCTCAAGTCTAGAGATTCCAGTGATATAACTATATGAGACTTAATTATGACATTGTGACCATGACATAAATATCATAGGGGTCAGTCCAGTATTTGTTATCCAACAAATACCCATAAGTATAATTGTATCGAATACATATAATCATCATATGATTATCTATTAAACTTATACTGATAATTAATCATAATTATCAGGGACGGGGATTATTATAAACATGCAAAAGATATAATAACCAAACATTCAATATCTTTATTAAAGCATAAGCAAATGATAACATTAATCGTTCAAATAACTTGCCTAGGGCATACACACCAACAAAGAATGTAGATCTGGCTGAAAATAGTTGAACTAGAATGGGGAGAGGCAGGACGGTGGTGCGTAGGCTACGGGTTGCCGGAGGTAGGTAGGAAGAGGTCGCCGGAATAGTGACTGACGATGCTAGAGATGCAATTGAAGAAGACCGACCAGGTAGGAGAAGATCGGGCGAGGGTTTACACAATATATATTTGGTTTGAGGGGAGGAGATCGGAGAAAGGTTGCCGGAGGGAAAAGAAAGAAGTCGCCGGACATGAGAGGGGAGGGGTCGCCGGAGAAGGGTTAGAGAAAGTAGAGTGAGAGAAAAAAATCTTCGTGGATGGGTGCAGAATGACAGGAGAGAGATGTGATGGGGGTGTAGTTATCCACTAGAGGATTAAATGGTTACATAAAATATTTTATAGGACTAGGACGTAATTTGAAAATGTGCTTGTCTTAAAATGTAAATTCGGTATTACTCAGGGACTAGGAAGTAATTTTATCTAAAATGAAGAGTTACAATCGAAATCAAAGACTGAAATCAAAATCCTTAAAAACTAAAAAAAATGAAAATCAAAAGCCTTAAAGTTAAGTTTGGAAATCAGTTAAAGGAAAAGGCTTAAAATCAAAAATCTAAACCCAGATTTTGATTCAGATTTCGATTTCATTTTGTTCTTGATTTCAAAATCAAACTTCTGATAATCAAACCCAAATATCAAAAATCAAAATCCACATTCAGATTCAGATTTCAATCTCATTTTGTTCTTAAAACCCAAATTTCAAAAATCAAATTCCAGATTTTAGAAATCAAAACCGTGATTTGAAAATCTAAGTTATAAAACTCAGATTCTGAAAATTTGATTTTGGTTCAGAGATAGGTATAATTTTTATTTCAAAATTCAGATTGTTGGAAATGGAGTCAAAACCAAGGAATGAGTCAAAACCACGAAAGAGTGAAGAGTCAAAATCGGGACGGTGCAGAAGGGCAGAGATCTGGACGGACCTTAGAAAGGACCCGACCAGACCATAGGTGAATTTGAGTGGGCAACTATTACGTGGAAGTAGAGTTGAATTTTGTAAAGGATTTTGTTTCCTTTCCTTAATCAACTTTGGTGGTCCACGTAGAAGTAGTAGGAGTTTAATCGGAAGAGAAAAATTTGGGGGAAACTAGTTTCTCCCAAAATTTATTAAAAATCCTGTTTTTATAAGGGTTAAGGTTCAGGGTTTAAAGTTTAGGGTTTAGTATTTAGGGTTTAAGGGTTAAAAAGTGGATTTTTTATAACTTATGGAAGAACTAGTTTCCCCCAAAACCAACTCAAAAAGGAATATTAATTCTTTTGGAATTAGTTTCCTTATACTTTATACTCCTTCCATCTCTATTATACTCCGGGTAATTAAATTTTAATCAAGTTTAGGACTTATAACCCTATAAATATATTGTGACTACCACCATAATATTTGGTACTTACTTTGTGTAAAAGAAAATCAGGATATCAAGAAAGAGTCACAAAATAGTGTATAAGAGGGGGTCGGGGGCCTAGGAGAGCCATGGAGGGCGATCCTACAACCGATCGTGACTATGTTTGTGTGTTCTTGGGGAGGTGAGATAATATGTATGAGAGACTGTTTATGGAGAGTAGCCATGCTAGATTTATGTGAGTGCATGTGCTAAGTTGTAATCTTTACATATATTATTATAATGATATCCTAGATAAGTGTCCCCAGATGTAGTCATGTGTTGATGAATGGTGTTATCAAATATCGATGTTATTTGTTCTTTCATATTATTATTCATGTGTTGAATTACTTTCTTCATATTGATGACTTCTAGTATGGGCTAGTGGATGCGGTGATCTCCCCAATTCCCTAACAACTGGTGCCAAGAGCTCTGGTTAGAGATTCGGGAGATCCAAGGTGAAGAAAAGAAACTGCAGATTTTCGTGCATTTCACATGCAAGCTTTGTGCAGCGCACGTGAAGATTTCATGCAGTGCAGATGCTTCGTGTGGAAGACTTGCAGGATTAATCTGAGAGCTGCTAGGGTTTCTGGTTGAAGCAAGAGCGTACCAAATAGGTCACAATCGTGAAGAAGGTGAGATAATTCAAATTAGTTCGTTTGTTTATTATGAGATCTGCAGAGATTCGAGGTGGGATTTCGAGATGCAAAGATCTACATGGATCGAAGGTGTTCTAGGGTTTATGGGGCAATCAAGGTGGTTGGAGAAAGATCGCAAGGGGAGGAATTTGTTTTGTGTAAATTTAGACGATGAAAAAAATATGAAAGAGAATGAGGAATGCATCAGGAACTTGCGTAATCAACCGACGATGCAAATGTGAGTGATATAAGATGGTTAGACCACGTGGGAAGAGTAGGACTTCTCACAAAACGACAAATGGGAGATAGGAGGATGTTGTAATCTACCGACAACATCAAATTCGTTCCGGATGGGAGTAAGAGGATTGTAGACTGGCCTATTGGTGTAAAACGGAGAGACATCAATGAACGGTATGTCAGGGGGAGAGTGGCTCAAAAATTACAATGCGGTGGGAGTCAAGTGGCCCTAACAGAGAGCAAGAAAAGACCACAAGAAGACAATGCAAGAAGCAAGGTATGTTCGAGTTTCATGGGGAGCATTGCAAGCAGAGTGGATCTAGGTGGGAGAAGGTGAAGTTAACTTACGGAGAGAAATCAAGGTAGAAGTTGATTTGGGGAGGCAAGAAGAATCTAACATGAAGAGGTTGAAGCATCGCTTGGTTTTAACTCCCCTTATTACTTGGGCGTGGAGGCTCTCATGGTGGAGGAGCGTGGATGCTTAACATGTTGTTAAAATATTTGGTGGATCATTCTCTGGTCGGAGTTTGATGGAGTTTGTTACAATAGTGGTTTATGTCTCCAGGTGGGAGATTGTTGGGAATGAAGTCAAAACCAAGGAGTAACTCAAAATCGCGAAGGAGAAAAGAGTCAAAATCGAGACGGTGCAGAAAGGCATAGATCCGGCCGAACCTTACAAAGGACCCGTCCGGACAATAGGTGAATTGGAGTGGGCAACATTTACTTGTAAGTATAGTTGACTTTTGAAAGGGATATTGTTTCCTTTCCTTAATCAACTTTTGGAATTTAATGGGAAAAGGAATATTAATTCTTTTGGAATTAGTTTCCTTATACTTTATACTCTTTCCGTCTCTATTATACTGCGGGTAATTATATTTTGATCGGGTTTAGGACTTATAATCCTATAAATATATTGTGACTACCACTATAATATTTGGGACTTATTTTTGTAGGATAAAATCAAGATATCAAGAGAGAGCCACAAAATAGTGTATAGGAGGGGGCCGGGGGCCTAGGAGAGTAATGGGGGGCGATCCTACAGTCCAGCCATGACTATGTTTGTGTGTTCTTAGGGATGTGAGATAATATGTATGAGAGATTGTTCATGGAAAATAGCCAAGCTAGATTTATGTGAGTGCATGTGTAAAATTGTAATCTTTACATATATTATTATAATGATATCCTGGTTAAGTGCCACCAGATGTAGTCATGTGTTGATGAATTGAGTTATCAAATATCAGTGTTAGTTGTTCTTTCATACTCCCTCCATCCCTCTTTAACATACAAAAAAATGAGTTGGGCACATTGATTAAGGAAAAAGTGAAAAATGTGATGTGTTGTGAGTGTAGATGGTTGGGTGGAAGAGAGAAAGTGAGATGGAGAATAGTTAGTGGATAGTTGTTGTGAGTATACTACTACATTTTTAAGCAAATGCAACAATTTAATAATGGCATTGCATTATTTCATCTAATGCGAGGCTTATATGAGCTATTGTAACAGCTAAGACCTAAGCGTTGCATTAAGTAACTTGGCATTGCATTATATCCTTTTAATGCAAAGGCTATAATACTAATGCAACGCCTTCAATAACGCTGTTGCATTAAGTTACTTGGCGTTGCATTATATCCTTCTAATGCAAATGCTATATTACTAATGCAAATGCTATATTACTAATGCAACGCCTTCAATAACGCCATTGCATTAAGTTTCTTGGCGTTGCATTATATTCATCTAATGCAAAGGCTATATTACTAATGCAACGCCTTCAACAATGCCTTTATCTACCATTCATTTCACTTGAAATCAATGACCCAAAATCAATTGAATCCATTTCACTTGGATCACCATCTCAACCATCCATTTCTCCACTCGTTCATTTATATTTATTTATTTTTTCATTTTTTTTAAATGGAAATAAATGTTTTAGACTTTTTTTTAGTACTGGAAATGAAAATATATTAGATAATTGAGGGTTGACGGACAATACCCTATAATTTTATTTTATTTTTAATAGAAATAAATGGTTAGACTTTTTTAGAAATGATTTTTTTTAATCAAAAAGTTATATAAAAATGTTAGGAAAAAACTAAACAAATGAAAGTATAACTAAGAAATATTTTTATATGTATTTCTTTTTTAATAGAAATAAATGTTTTAGACTTTACTCCCTCCGTCCCATAACTATTTTGACAATGAGTTATGCACGAGAATTAAGGAAAGAATAGTAGTGAGTAATTGTTATGAATGTGAAAAGTAAAGTAGGAGAGAGAAAGTGGGGTAAGAAATGGTAGGTTGATTGGTGTTATGGGTATAAAAGTAAAATATGAGAGAGAATGAGTGAGAAGAATATTAAAGAAATGAAGGACTGACAGTACCCTTTAATTTTATATTTTATATTTATTTATTTTGAATAGAAATAAACGTTTTAGATTTTTTTAGTATTGAAGTTTTTTTTTCCAAAAAGTTATATAAAAAGTAAAAAAAAAACACTAAACAAATGAATGTATAATAAAGAAATGAAGGACATACAAGAAAATAGATGTTTTAGACTTTTTTTAGTAATAAAGCTTTTTTTTGCATATAAATAGATGTTTTAGACTTTTTTTTAGTACTGAAGTATTTTTTTAAAATGTTATATAAGAAAAGTTAGAAAAACTAAATAAAATACCTTATAGTTTTTACATTTATTTATTTATTACGAGTAGTTTTGAATAGAAATAAATATTTTAGACTTTTTTTAGTACTGCAGTTTTGTTCGAAAAGATATATGAAAAATTAGAAAAAAACTAAACAAATGATTCTCTAGTTATGAGCACATCCTCAATTCAACTTAACCCAATATAGTTATGATGTTTTTATTTTGACCCCTAAATATTTGCAGCTTAACCCCCTTGAAATTTACTGCTAACCCTCTGAAAATTTAAAAAACTCAATTCATATACTCCATCCGTTCCAGAAAAATTGAAAAATTTAGGCTCCGTTTGTTTGGAGGAAAACATTTTCCGCATTTCCGGTGTTTGTTAAGCAGCGGAAAATGGTTTTCCCCATTTTCTAAGGAAAATGATTTCCTTACCTCCACATAAGGAAAACATTTTCCGGAAAAGGTTAATGATACAATTTTTTTTGAACACTCTTCCACCTCCTCCTCGCCCCTTTCTCATACCACCCATCCAACCCCGCCCCTACCCCCACCCACCTCAACCCTCCCCCGCCCAAAAAAATAAAAAAAATAAAAACAAAATAACTTCTTTTCACTCATAATAAAATTATTTTTGAACACCTCTTCCACCCCACCTAACCCACCACCTACTCACCCACCCAACTCCACCCCACCCACCCCCCACCCCCCCCCCCCAAAAAAAAAAAAACATTCTTTTCACTCACTTTAAAATTATTTTTGAAGACCTCCCCCACCTCACCCCTATCCCCCCACCTCCCCTACCCCCCCCCCCTAATACCACCCATACCACCTCAACCTCCACCTTCATTCAATTTTTTTTTCATATTTTTTTGTTTCCTATAATAATTTTTTTCTCATACTAAATTAATTTTTGCTCATATGAAAATGTTTTCTGGATAACATTTTCCTTAGATTTACCAAACAACCAAAAATATGTTTATGTCATTTTCCGGAAAACATTTTCCTGGAAATCATTTTCCGGAAAATGTTTTCCCCCAAACAAACGGAGCCTTACTTTGGAGTTGGGAAATTAAGGATATAATATTATACTATTAATAATGAAAGATTGAGAGGAAGCGAGAGAATTAGTGGGGATGGAAAGAGAATGAGTGGAGAATAATGAGTGGTTGAGAGGAAGAGAGAGAATGAGTGGAGGATAATAAAAATAATAAAAAGCTTTCATTTTTGGATTGTTACAACTTTTGTGAATTACCCTAAATGGCAAAATGTTACAACTTGATGTTCCAGAAACATCTTTCATTGTTTGCGCTAATTTACTTTGCGCAGAAGAAAGAAGAGACGCGAACAAAATCAAAACGCCTAAAGAAATCACGAAGCTCCAACGCCAGGCCACCACCGTCGTCGGTATCTTTATTCTCTCATCTCACAGTCTCTCCCTTTTTCCCAATTCTAGATTCTCAAATCTTAAAGTTGTACTCCCTCCGTCTCAAAATGATATTCTCATTTGTCATTTCTCATTGTCCCAAAAAGTTCTTCACATTTCTACAATTTAAGTTTTGTTGGATGGTAGCATTCTAAAATAAGTTTTCTTTAAAAATAAAGAAAATAAATTTCAACAAATTTATTTGAACCGAAAATAATAAAATTGGTAAAGTCGAGTCCAGTATCAATACTGTCTCCGTAAGACAAATTTGCCTCGTACAAGTGCTCACGGTCTTGGAAAAATGTCCCTAAGATAAAACGACTTTCGAATTAATATTGGAAGCACTTCAAAATATTAATTCCAGCGAACTACTTTAATGTTTGAGAATTTCCAGACTTGAAGGAAAGAAAGGAATAAATCCGCCAAGGATTAAATCCGCTAAGGATTTACCCTTGCCTGTCCCAAGCCAGGATAAAGGATGAGGGTTGCGGTAGGCATGTGACAGCCAGCGTAAAAACTTTGTCACATTTCTTATGACATGAATCCGAATATGAATATCGTTGGGGCGTTCCCTTCACAGCGACGCGCTACACTTCCTAGGCCTGGGTGTAGTGATAAGTATGCAAAGGTTGCTAGGTCGTCGCCCGGAAGCGACGCGACACCTCGGCGCCCGGGGGTGGTGTCAAATATGCAAGGGTTCCTGCATTGCGGACGAGTGCGGGTAAAGAAGCTAGTCTATGGTGGGGGTAAGATTAGTGGGATGCGCTTTGGAACTTGGAACATAGGCTCTTTGACAGGGAGATCAGCAGAAGTGGTGGAGGTTATGAGGAGGAGGAAGATTCACATAATGTGTCTATAAGAAACTAAGTGGGTTGGAGAGAAAGCTAAAGAAATAGCACCTTGGGGTTTTAAGCTTTGGTATTCAGGAAAGGAGAAGGGTAGGAATGGAGTAGGTATCATTATTGACAAGGAGTATATCGATGATGTTGTGGAGGTGTACAGGAAGAGTGACCGGATTATTGGTATTAAACTTGTGGTTAGTGATGAGATTATAACTATTATTAGTGCCTATGCACCACAAGTAGGGTTGGACGCATCTATTAAACAAGAGTTCTGGGAAGATTTAGAAGAGGTTGTGCAACGCGTACCTAGTGGTGAGAAGTTAGTCGTTGGTGGCGATCTTAATGGACATGTGGGGTCTAGTCGACACGACTTTGAGAGCATTCATGGAGGTTTTGGTTTTGGGGAGAGGAATGAAGCAGGGAACGGGATCCTGGAGTTTGCGATGGCGTATGACTTGAGTATAATTAACACTTGGTTCAAGAAGAGAGAATCACACTTGGTGACCTATAGAAGTGGAGGTAATGCAAGTCAGATTGACTTCTTCTTAGTAAGAAATGCTTGTAGAAAGAGTTACACTGACTGCAAGGTTATTCCAGGTGAAAGTACTGCAACTCAACATAGACTTGTGGTACTTGATTTTCGAAGTAGGAGAATTTCAAGGAAGAGAAAACCACTAGTAGAACCTAGAATCAAGTGGTGGAGGCTTCAAGGGGAGAATCAACAGAGATTTCTAGCTAAGATGGCCACTACTGGTATTTGGTCGTGTAATATGGAGGATATAGATATAGATTCAACCTGGACTAAGATGGAGCATACCATAAAGGAGGTGGCAAGAGAAATCCTTGGAGAATCTAAAGGAAGTGTGCTACAAAGTAAGGACACATCATGGTGGAACGAGGAAGTAAAGCAAGCGATAAAGAGCAAGCGAGAATGCTATAAATTATTTGGAAAATGCAGGAGTGAAGAGAACTATGAGAGGTATAAGGAGGCTAGAAGAGAAGCAAAGAAAGCAGTAAAAGATGCAAGAGCAAAGGTGAATCAGAAACTTTATGATAGATTGGATACAAAAGAAGGGGAAAAAGACATCTATAGACTTGCTCGTATGAGGGATAAGAGGACAAGAGACATTGGGAGGGTTAAATGTGTTAAGGATGTAGACCAAAGAGTGTTGGTCGGGGATAAAGAGATAAAAGATAGGTGGAGTTCGTACTTCAATACCTTGTTTAATGGCAATCAAGAGCAGGATATTGGAGATATAACTATCCCTTCGAGTATGATTAATCGAGATTTTATGCGGCGAATTCAAAAGGGTGAAGTGGAAATGGCGATGAAAAAGATGGGATTAAAGAAAGCCGTAGGGCCGGATGGAATACCAATTGAGGTGTGGAGATGTTTTGGGGAGAGGGGAATAGATTGGTTAACAACACTATTCAACAAGATATGGAGAAGTAACACAATGCCATTGGAGTGGAGAAAAAGTACCCTAATCCCTTTGTATAAGAACAAAGGTGATGTCCAAGATTGTACCAACTATCGAGGGATCAAACTAATGAGCCATACTATGAAACTTTGGGAAAGAGTGATTGCACAACGGCTAAGAAAAATTGTGAATATTTCGGATAACCAATTTGGATTTATGCCCGGCAGATCGACTATGGACGCAATCTATCTTATGAGACAAATCATGGAGAAATATCGAGATAAAAAGAAAGATTTGCACATGGTTTTTATTGATTTGGAGAAGGCGTATGATAAAGTGCCAAGAGAGGTACTTTGGTGGGCTTTAGTAAAGAAAGGCGTTTCAAAGAAATATATTGATATTATCAAGGACATGTATAATGGAGTTAGTACTAGTGTACGGACAAGTGTTGGGAAGACAGAAGAGTTCCCTATCACGATTGGAGTGCATCAAGGCTCTGCACTTAGTCCCTTTCTCTTTGCCCTGATAATGGATGAAGTGACGAGGTCAATCCAAGATGCTATTCCATGGTGTATGTTGTTTGCAGATGATATTGTGCTGATTGATGAGACAAAAGAAGGTGTTGAAAATAAATTGGAGTTGTGGAGACGCACTTTGGAATCTCGAGGTTTTAGGTTAAGCAGAAGCAAAACTGAATATATGGAGTGTAAATTTAGCAAAGTTGGAAGCAGAGAGGCAGGAGTGATCACATTCGATGGAAAGATTGTCCAAGCTTCCGAGTTCTTTCGCTATCTTGGATCTATTATCCAAAAAGATGGAGAATTGGATGGAGATGTGGCTCATAGGATTAAAGCAGGTTGGTTGAAGTGGAAGAGTGCCACAGGGTTTCTTTGTGATCGTGGCATGCCAAATAGATTAAAGGGAAAATTCTATCGTACGGCAATTAGGCCTGCACTGCTTTATGGCACTGAATGTTGGGCCGTGAAACAGTGTCATATTCATAAGATGAATGTAGCGGAGATGCGTATGCTACGATGGATGTGTGGGCATACAAGAAAGGATCGATTGAGAAATGAGGTGATCAGGGGTAAAGTAGGAGTTGCGCCCATTGAGGATAAAATGAGGGAGCATCGTCTAAGGTGGTTTGGTCATGTGAGACGGAGACCGAGTGATGCACCGGTTAGGAGGCCTGAAGAGTGGAGAAGTGATAAAATGGCGAGGGGTAGGGGAAGACCCAAGCAAACTTGGATTAAGGTGATTGAAAATGATATGAGTTTACTCGGAGTGGATGAAGATGTGGCGTTGAAGAGGCCGGAGTGGAGGGCGAAAATTCATGTGAATGATGGGGGTTGATCGTACTTTTTATTATTATTATTTATTTATTTATTTTATTTTATTTTCTCCATCTTTTTCCTCTCTTTCTCTCTCTCTCTCTCTCTCTCTCTCTCTCTCTCTCTCTCTCTCTCTCTCTCTTCCTTTTATCACGATGACATATGAGGATTCATGTTAGCCGACCCCAAATTATTTTGGGACTTTTATCACGATGACATATGAGGATTCATGTTAGCCGACCCCAAATTATTTTGGGACTAAGGCTTTGTTGTTGTTGTTGTTGTCGTTGTTGAAGGAAAGAAAGGAATGTAGAGAGAAGAGAGAATGGATTTTTGGAATGTAGGATGATTTTGCAAATGAGGGGATGGACTTTGTATAATAGTTGAAGAGGTAAGGTGCCTTTAGGGAAGGCACACAATTGGTGGCTGGTGCGAAGTGCAAAGTGCGCCCTAAACCGCCTATCGCGGGTCATGTGTCAATTTGGAGCTAGTCCAAAATTGGCACACTTGGTCCACTAGTTGCATGGATGGCCCAATAGCCCACTTGGTTGGCCCAAGGAGGATACAACTTGATGACTCCTCTTTAGATGCTCACATTAATATGTTGGTTTGAATTCTCCTTTCTTAGCAATGTGGGATGTAACTCCCCTTTTGCCTATTTACTCTTTAACTATTATCTTAAATTGCTAATTTTAGGTATTAATTTCTCATTCACCTGAAATTGGTTTTGAGAAAATAAATATACCACGTTAATCTACTCCGAGCGTAGATTAATAATTTGCAACTTAAATTCATTTTCCATAAAATGAATACTCTTGGAATTTTGGTCAAAGTTAGGTCAAACCTAAATTTCTATACCAATTTCCAACAGGTTTAAAATCGCATAAACAAAACATGACTAGTGAAGCAAGTGTTTATATTCTTAAAAAGTTTGAATAGTCAAACGCGAAGATTATTTTGGGACGGAGGGAGTATGTCCCTAACGAATCTAGGGTTTTTTGAAGTCACAGGTGCTGGAAGTTGTTGTTGTTGTTGTTGAAGCTGCACCTTGAAATCACACTCAATCTGAATCCCGTAACAGGGTATGATAATTTTACTCTTCAAATCCAATTAAAAATTTCTGATTGGGTAATTCTACTAGTAAATTGTGTGGCTTTTAATTTGTTCATGTTTATGTCGCTAATTTTGACAATAAATGGTAGATTTAGTATCATTATTCTACTAGAATTTGATTAGTTTTAGAATTTAATTTAATTTAATTACTCCCTCCGTCCCAAAATGACCTTCATACTTTTTTCGATGTTATTGCGAAGGAACTTTGAGCAATGAATTTAGATTGATTTAATTGTCCTAATGAAAATCTAAAACTTGTTATTGATACTATTGTTGATGGTGTATCAATAACAAGTTTTAGATTTTCATTTGTATAATTAAATCAACTTAAAACTATTGCTAAAAGTTCGTTCGCAATAACATAAAAAAAAGTATGAAGATCATTTTGGGACGGAGGGAGTATTGTTTTAAGTGTTTCTTCAATTCATCATGTTTTGTTGGAATTATGAGCTGTGAATGGTTTATAGTTTCTTTGGTTTTGGTAATCTTACCCAATTCTTCAGCTGTGAATGGTTTATAAGAAAAGTTGGAATCTTTTGCTTTGGGTATTAGTGTTTCTGTAAATGTTGATTTGGGAAATGGGTTCTGATCCAATTTTTTTCTTTTGTGCTTTTGTACTTGTACTTTGTTTTTCAATATTTTGTTTTTGAGGGTTTGGATCAGTCTCCTAATAAATTTGCTTGATGTGTGGCTTTTTTTAGTTCTGTTACTAATTCATTGTTAAGGTAGTGTATAATATGTTTTGTTTATGGGGTTTTTTTTTTCTTTTATCTTTGATTGTGCATTTGGTACAGAAAATGGAAGAAACATAAAGCTGGAAATTGCTCTTTTTTGTTTCACTTTTGATTTAGTTTAGGTAAAAAGTCTATAATCACCACCAGAAAAATGTTCTTTAGAAACTCTTTGTTTGAGATAACAATTTTGAATAGTCATTATTTAAACATTTTTAAAAATGACATTTATCTAATGGTCTTTATTTTGGGACGACATTTCTCTAATGGTCTCTATTTTGAGACGACATTTTCTAATAGTCCCTATTTAAACATGTTATATTTCTATCAGGGACATTCATTGTTGTCTCAAAAAAATTGAGACACCCACTTAATGATACCTTTATTATGTCCCTGTTTGTCATAACTTTAAACATGGATGGTACTAAAGACTATTTAAAGCCACTTAATGATGTTAGAGATATATCAAAACACAACGAAGATTTTGCCTAGCATCATTTTCCTATTTGTATTATGATTCCCATTCATAGTATAGTTTGTTTCCTAAATTCTAGTCATACAATTATAGTTAGGATTCTTATTACTTGCACTTCAAGTAATCTCTTGTATATATATTCACAATACTTATCAATGAAAGTTAGAATGGTTTTCCTAAATAATTCTCTCAATTATAATTTCCATATGGTATCAGCTTGTTGCGGTCCATAACCCTACCTCTCATTTTCAAAAATTCCGGCAGGCTCCCCTTTTGTCCTTGGTCGATTCTTATGGCTTCCAACGAAGCCCTCACAATTCCCAATTTGGCAGAACCCGATGCACCACTAATTCTTGTTTCCTTGGTACATATTCTCAAACTTACAACTGTAGATACCCAGGGAGGAGCCCCACGGCTTGGCTAGAGCGTGTGGATGGATCCTAGGATGTCTAGTTTGGTTTTATTTGTTTAGAGTCGACACTTATGTTTTTAGCGGAACATAAGAAAAACCTAATATTAAAGCCTATGTTTTGATACAAAAACCAGAGATTCTTGTTATGAGGTTCGGGGGTTAGGTTACGAGATGGGAAGTACTTAAACACCCATCTCGCCCAACTAATGTTGGTCTTGCTTGTTCGTAGTCTACATAAAAAATGTTCTTCCTATTCTTTGATAATGATAAAGGGGGTTTAAAATGGGTGTTTTGAATGTGGGGAGACAACTCCTCGACCAACTTCAATGGAATGAAGTGATCTTTGGTGTCATGTCCCAAAATGTTTTGGGTGATTGCACATTTGATAAAATAAAAGAAGAAGAAAAGAGATGAAGTAGAGAGAGGAGAGGAAAGAGTATTGTTTACCTAAACTTCAAATGACTTCAAGTACTTCTTAGGGAATTGCATTGGAAAGGGCAATTTGCAATTTGGTTCCTGACATTTACAAACTTTTGCAATGTTACTCCCAACAGTTTTTTTTCTCCAATTGGTTCCCAACATTTACATTTTTTTGCAATGTGGCTATAAAAGTAAATAGGCGTTAGTTTTCTAACAGATTTTATGTCATGTGACTAGCAAATGATGTTTTAAAGGACATTTTAAAATATTCGTAAAGCTACACATATCCGATTGATATGATTCTTTTTTTATATTGAAACTAATATTTAAATCTACAACATAATTTATTTTTTTGGAAATTTGTTGGGTACCTAAATTATTTTTACATTTAATCTTAATTTTAAATATTAAAAAAAAAATAAAAAACACGTGAAATATAATCTAAAAAGGATATTAACCCAAGTATGTTTCATATGAAGTAATTTCTATATGTATCTTTCCTAAAGTTTATTTTCTCCACCCCTCTGCCACTTTCCCGCAACACCCATTCCACATACACTCTTCCCTCGATTCATAGTCCTCTTC
Source organism: Campanula takesimana (assembly GCA_026119855.1). NCBI lineage: Eukaryota > Viridiplantae > Streptophyta > Magnoliopsida > Asterales > Campanulaceae > Campanula > Campanula takesimana. The sequence continues at coordinate 781,037 of JAOWBW010000485.1, forward strand.
TTCTCCCTTTTTTTCTCAAACATTTTTACGAACTGATAATCTACATATAGAATTTACTTCATATGGAACATATTTGGGCTAATATCTTTTTTAGATTATATTTTACGTGTTTTCAATTTTTTTTAATATTTAAAATTAAGATTAAATGTAAAAATAATCCAACTACCCAATAAATTTCCAAAAAAAATATATGTTGTAGATTTAAATATTAGCTTCAATTTAAAAGAAGAATCATATTAATCGGATATGTGTAGCTTTAATATTATCTTAAAACGTCATGTGCTAGTCATATGACATAAAATTTGTTAGAAAACTAACGCCCAGTTACTTTTATAGCCACATTGCAAAAAAATGTAAATGTTGGGAACCAATTGGCGAAAAAAACTGTTGGGAGCAATATTGCAAAATTTTGTAAATGTCAGGAACCAAATTGCAAATTGCCCGCCCTGGAAATGCCTTGAATGTTTGTGTATAGTTTTCTTAATCACAAAAAGGCCTCCCCCTTTTCAATGGTGAATTAGAGTGGTTTATATAAGTGTAAAACAGATGTTTTTGGTGCCAAAACGAAGTCACAAAAATAAATTTCCTGGGCAAAATCATATAAAAAGAGCAAGGGAGGGATTCTTTGACAGAATCTGTAACTGACGCCCAGATGCGCGTGCTTTATGCCTTGAGGGCGGGATGCGCGCGCTTCTGACCCCTAAGCGCGGAGGCGCGCGACTATGAAATGGATTTTTTGACAGAATGGACTAGAAAGTCAGCACTGTTATTCAGTTTAGTCCATGGACTTAACAGAGTCAGTCAGAAACTTAACGAAAGTAACATAAACTAACGAAAAACACATAAAATAGGAAGAAACACAAAATCAAATGTGCAATCGGGGTGAGCGGTCCAAGGCGGGGTGTCTACAGAGCCCCCCGGCGGCGTGGATTGCGAAGTAAAACGCGCCAACGAAAGAAAGACATCCGCCGAGGACATCACCAAGAAAAAGCAAAGACTCGATGAAAGCAGGAATTTGAAATTGCAAGAGATAGATGTGCGCTCCCTATATGAGCGACTTATGTTGATAGAAGTGGTGTGGTGGCATGACCCGTTTGTGAATCCGCCGGCCGAATCCGTTTGTGAATCTGTTTGCTGAATCTGTTTGTGAATCCGTTTGTGAATCCATTTGCTGAATCCGTTTGTGAATCTGTTTGCCGAATCCGTTTGTGAATCCATTTGTTGAATCCGTTTGTGAATCCGTTCATGGAATCCGTTTGTGAATCTGTTTGCTGAACCCGTTTGTGAATCCATTTGTTGAACCCGTTTGTGAATCCATTTGTTGAATCTGTTTGTGAATCCATTTGCCGAATCCGTTTGTGAATCCGTTTTGCTGAATCCGTTTGTGAATTTGTTTGCTGAATCCGTTTGTGAATCCATTATATTGCTTAAGAGGTGGTGATTTCAGTGGTTCACCGTGGACCAAATTGTTGTTTGGAGTTGCATTTGATGTACGCTGTTCGGAGCTGGAACTTGCTGTTGACTTCATGTCTTTCGTGGGGTGCGGGCAGTGGTTGACCGCGGACCGAAAAATTTGTTTTCCCTTTTGAGAGAAAAATGCTGTGATTGATCTGGATCGAAAAAGAGAGACACAACCTACTTTAAGTTCAGTAGGAGTTTCTATCTTATCTCAATTTAAACATGCCTTAGGGGCGGACCAAATTAATGTGTGACCAAATGTGTATTCAAGGGCGGAGCTTTTGTCTTGGTCCAGTTGATTCTGTGAATGCTTGGTCTCTGTTCTTGTGTGATTTCCTTCTTTGACAAGGGCCAGTTGAGGCATTTCTGAAATGGAACGCGGGCGCCCCTACTTGTGATTGTGGGGCGCACGAGCTTCCCATATGGGTAGCGGGAGGCGCGCGCTTCTGGGGAACGAATTTTGGGGCTTGACATTTGCTGGTCAAAAGATCCCCAACAGCTATAATATCAGCCTATGTTCGAAACCATTCCTTCAAATGCTCTTTTCTACCATTCTTGAACACTCTTTTCTTGCTTGATTTTGCTTGTAATCCACATTTTTCATGTCTTCCAGTTCTTTCATCCTTGATGCCAAGGTTGTCAGTGACTATGAGAAGGACTTGTCGACCTTCGTGTATTCTTTCAAGACTCATCCCAAGAAGGCCTTTGTCAAATACTTTGGATTCCGCATTCTCTTTACATTGCGGACCTTGAAGCCGGATTGGGATATGCTGAAGGCCGCTGCGGCCTTTTGGGATTGTGACAGTCACACTTTTAACTTTTCGGCGAATGAAATGGTGCCGACTGTTGATGACTTTGGTGCCATTCTTGGCATGCCATTGGCGGGTCAAATTTCCGTCCCCAAACACCATAGAGGTGTGATCGACTCTTGGTCTGATTTGTTGAACCTTCCTGTTGGAGATGTGAGGAAGATGTTACATGGCACCTTGGTTGACTGCGTTGCCGATGTTCTTTAGTCTGCATTCTGAGGATACAGTGATTCAGTCCTTTAAGAGGAATGCTTTGGCGGTTTGCCTTTTCAGTGAGGTTTTGTTCATTACACCTCTCGGTACTGCGGATGCGCAATTGGCTGAGATTGTCTTGCAGGCAAAAGAGCAGCAGTTCAGCATAATTCCTCTTATAGTGGGGGAAACCCTGCATGGTCTGGATGAGTTGCATCGGACATGTGTGATGCGTCGGGGAAGCCCCTTGCTTTTGACCATATGGCTTCAGGAGCATTTCAGGATTTATTCTCGGGAGGGTGATCTGTCTCCTTTCGCTGTTCATATGAGGAAACTACTGATCCGAGACTTAGCCAAGGATGGTTGGAAGAAATTCTTTGCTTCTCGGGCATCGTCTGACATTGAGTGGTGCCCTCCTTCTTGGGGACTTCGACCTTTTGTGGAGTGGACTTTGGGTTTTAGGCATGTGGTCCTTCCCGGTCTCAGGGATTCTTCGTTCTATCAGCCGGAGCGAGTTTTGAGGCAGTTTGGTCGCCAGCAGATTGTCTCTTTCCCGAGGAGCGGGGTACTTGGTCCAGTCTCATACATGGGTCCGGACTTTTCGAGGGAGCTTCAGTTAGCTTGGGGAGGTGACCGTCATCGGTGGGCTTCCGTCCCTACCCATCGGGGCAGTATTTTCCTTCCCGAGAGTTACTTGGATTATCTTTTCGGCACCCTACTTGGGTTGACATGCTTCGGGCTGAGTTGCTAGGGAAGGACTTTGAGCCTAGCAGTGCTATGAGGTACAAAGAAGCTGCTGCTGATTCGAACAATATTCTGGCTGACCCTTTCGGCAATCATTTGGATAACTTTTATGCTCGGAGGCACGTTGCTGTGCAGAAGGTCATGGTCCGTCTCGGTGTTCCTAGGCAGCTAAAGAGGAATAGGATTGAGATCCGTTCAGGTGGCCCTTCGAAATCTAAGAAGAAATTAGATTTTTCCTAGTACCCCAAGATTGCAATTTAATAGAACGCTTGTTTAGGATTTTAATGTTTTATTGTCTTTTATGCTCAACATTATCCATTGTAATGATCAAAATGATTTAAGAATTGAATAAATATTGCATCTTGTTTATGACATGATTAGGTAAAATTTATTGTTTTAGACCACACCTGAAGGTTGCCTACGTTCTTCCAGTATGGAAGCTCAGGTCTCCGTAGTTCAAACAAATGAAGACCATTTTTTTTATGGTCCTCATTTGTTAAGCGTAGAATTTCTTGAGCTTGTCGAGGTTGACTTCCTTCGGCAATTGATCGCCATCCAAGTCTACGAGTCGGACCGAACCGCCGCTTAGTATCTTTTTTACCACGTACGGACCGATCCATCGGGGTCCCCATTTCCCAAGCGGATTCATGGAATTTGGAGGATATTGTCTTAGGACCAAATCTCCCACCTTGATGTTTCGAGGCTTCACCTTTTTGTTGAAAGCCTTGCCATTCTCTGTTGATAAGCTCTTGTGCGTTCGAACGCTCTTAGCCTCTTTTCATTGAGTAGGGCTAGTTGTTCGTATCGACTTTGCATCCAATCAACCTCGTTGACTTGGTTCTCAAGCAAGACTCGTAAAGAGGGAACTTCAAGTTCGACTGGGAGTACGGCTTCAGAACCATAAACAGTATGTACAGAGTCTCTCTTGTTGCTGACCGGATTGATGTGCGGTAGCCCCACAATGCTAGAGGCAAATTTTCGGGCCAATCCTTTCCTGTTGAGGCCATTTTCCGTATGATGATCTCAATCGTCTTGTTTGCTGCTTCGACCTCTCCATTAGCTTGGGGGCGGTACGGGGATGACTTGTGCTTGGTAATTTTATAGTCAACCAAAAGCGCATCCATTTCCTTCTCAAAGTGTGAACCATTATTGGAGATGATCTCATGAGGAATACCGTATCGGCACATGATGTTGTTCTTCACGAATTCGGCCACTTTCTTGGCATTGAGAACTCGGTAGGCTTGTGCTTCGACCCACTTTGTGAAGTAATCCACGGCCACTAGAATTAATGATTGTCCATTGCTTCCCGTAGGATGGACTTTGCTGATGATATCTATGCCCCAACAAGAGAACGGTCATGGTGTGGTCATGTTGTATAGTTACGAAGGTGGAGGGTGTTGCAAATTGGCATGGAATTGACATTTGGCGCACTTCTTGACCTTCTCGATAAAGTCTCTTTCCATAGTGGTCCAATAGTAGCAAATACGGAGTATCTTCTTGGCTAACATGATCCCATTCATGTGGGGTCCACATTCGCCTTCGTGGACTTCATGCATTATCTCTTGAGCATCGGTCTCACTTGCATATAAGAGGTTGATCCCTTCATGATGTCTCTTGTAGACTCGGTTCCCAATTAGCACATATTTCTCCGCTAGATTTTGTAATGCCACTTGAGCTTTCTTATTGTTGTCTTCAGGGAAAGTGCCGTTCTTGAGGAAGTTCATGATGTCCGTGTACCACGGGGGGTTATCTTGGACTTCGTTGATCTCAATGTTTATGCAATATGCCGGACTAGTCCTTCTTGAGATTTTGAAGGGTTTCACCATTTTTCCTTTGGGCATCTCAACCAGTGAGGCTATGGTGGCTAGTGCATCAGCAAAGCGGTTCTTGTCCCTTGGTAAGTAATTGAACGTGATGTCTTGAAACTGTTCAACTAACTCCTCGAGGTGCTGACCATACTGTTGGAGAGTCGGGTCTTGGATTCTCCATTTGCCCGATGTCTGATTGATAAGGAGCAGGGAGTCACCGAATACTTCTAGATCTGTGACATTTATTTCTAGGGCTGCTTCTAGCCCCGCTATACATGCCTCATATTCAGCAATGTTGTTGGTAGCTTCCAATTCAAGACGGATTGCAATTGGAGTGTAGATGTCATTTGGATCGACAAGCAACATTCCTATCCCATAACCGTGCTTATTGGTAGCACCATCAAAAAAAAGTTGCCACTTATTTTCTTCAGTTGTAGTGCAAATCAAGTCCTCGTCGAGAAATTGTAAGTCTTCCCCCTTCACTTCGTCACACGGAAATTCAGTAAGCTGATCACTGAACACTTTCCCCCTGATGGATTTTAGTGTGACGTAAGTGATATCGTAGCCGATGAGCATGAAGCACCACTTGGCTATCCTTGTTGACATGAAAGGCTTCTCGAAGATGTAGCGGAGCGGGTCCACTTTTTCTACTAGCTTGATCGGAAAGGCTTCCATGTAGTGTTTGAGCTTTTGAGTGACCCAAACCAGTACTGCACATGACTTCTCCAAGAAGGAGTAGTTCTTTTCGCATCCCTGGAATCGGTGACTAACAAAGTAAATGGCATTCTCTTTTGTGGAGTCTCGTTGCTCTTGTGCTAGCATAGCCCCTAGGGCTTCATCATTCACTGTAAGGTAGAGCAATAAAGGCTTCTCTTTGTGCGGTGGCACCAGAACTGGAGGGCATGTCAAGTAATGCTTCACTTGATCGAAGGCTTCTTGGCAAGCGTCGGTCCATTCTAGAGCCACATTCTTCTTGAGTAGCTTGAAGATTGGCTCGCACATGGAAGTGAGTTAGTGCACAAACCGACTGTTAGTACCCAACCTGAAAATGAGTTATTAGGCATTCTAGAACTCACAGGGACCTCCCAGGTATTTACGAGCTGCGCAGGACTTATCCGGAATTTCCTGAAAAGGCCAGATAAGAAGATGTTCTCGACTGATCGGATGAGGGATCGAAGATAGACGTTATCTAATCATCCTCAAGAGTCTAGATAGATGAGCCTCGAAAACCGTGTCAATCCCCAGGACCGGGCGGCCACTCTTCTGGCCGGGCGGCCACTTCCTCCAGGTCAACTTTTCTTATAAATAGGTGACCTCAGTTCATAATTTCGACACAATTCTCTTCCCCGAGTTCTACAGCCTAAACTGACGGCAGAACTCTCTCTAAGCCTTTCTAGCAATCCCGAAGGTCCAACGAATCCGCGCTAGAGATTCGACTTCGTTCTTGTCGAGATTGGTGAGAATTTGTCATGTTTTCTTAGTTTAGATCTGATTTATACTAGTTCCATTATGTTTATACGCCTATATTCATGTGATTCATAACGTGTTCTTCATGATCTTGCTAGAATTCATAATATAATCTATGACTAGGGTAGCGATCTTCATGATTATGTGTTCATTCATACATGTTCATGATATTCTTATTATTATGCTAGATCTACGGTTTATCCCATGCATAACATGCTAGATCTAATGTTTTAATCCCTGTTCATATTGTATAACCGATGATGATCCACGAGATCTAGGAACTACTTCTTAAACCCTAAACTTTAGGTAATTACTCCCATGGTCAGTAATTCTCCAATGATGAATATGATGACTACACATTGATCTTATTAATGGTACAATCATTATTCTAGGATGTGATCATCTTGCATGATTCTTTCTCCTCCCCTTTCATTATGCATGATCCCGCTTCTTCTCTCTATTCCGATTATGTGCGAACTACGCTGACCTGAGCTTCTCAAACGAGAGGAACGTAAGAAATCTTCAGATCCGGTCTCAAACACTAACACACTACTAACACATTCATTATGATAGAAAGTCCGACTGCTCGGGCGATAGGAGTGATAACTTGATATTCTTCTCTTGTCGTAACTTGACCCCCGAACCCTCTCTGTTAGCTTTTTCTCAATGTTTTAGCTTGATAAAACAACGTGACGACTTTTAATAATGTTAAATGCCAATTTGACTATCCTAATCCCATAAGAAAAGATAAATAAAGATAAATAGAAGAAAGACTTCCCGTGCGTCGCCCGCATGACGGAAAGGGGTATTCACACCGACTGATGTACTGAAGTCTGCCCATGAAACCTTTGATTTCTTTTTGTGTCTTCGGAGGAGGCATGTTAATGATTGCCTTGATTTTTGAGGTATCTGCTTCAATTCCCCTCTCAGTGACCATGTAGCCAAGAAATTTGCCTCGGATAACCCCAAAAGTGCACTTTGCGGGATTGAGCCTCATCTTGTGTTGTCGAAGCCTTTCGAAGAACTTTCGGAGGTCGATCAAGTGTTAACCATCGGTTCCTTTTGAGTGGATGATCAAGTCGTCCACATAGACCTCAATTTCCTTGTGAATCATATCGTGGAACAAGTCTGTCACAGCCCTTTGATAAGTAGCCCCAGCGTTCCTCAACCTAAATGGCATGACTGTGTAGCAAAAGGTGCCCCACGGTGTAGTGAAAGCAGTTTTGTGTTGATCTTCTTCGGCCATGAGAATCTAATTATACCCGGCAAAACCATCCACAAATGAGCGGACCTCATAGGCGGAAGTGGAGTCGACTAGCATGTCAATGTTGGGTTGTGGAAAGTCATCCTTTGGTGAATCCTTGTTCAAATCCCGCAAATACACACAAACACGGACCTTGCCGTTAGCCTTTCTGACTGTCACAACATTCACGAGCCAAGTCGGATACTCAATGACTTTGATGAAGCCCATGCTGAGAAGTTTCTCTATCTCTTCCTTGACTTGTAGAGACCATTCTGGCTTGATCTTTCTGAGCTTCTGCTTGATTGGCTTAGCGTCGTCTCTGATCGGAATCCTGTGCTCGGCGACCTTTCTGTCTAAACCCGGCATGTCTTTGTTTGACCATGCAAACACATCCACAAACTCTCTGAGCAGTGCAGTCAGTTAGTCTTTCTCTTCCCCCTTGAAGAAGCTTCTGATCTTGATTTCTTTTGGCTCCTCATCGGTACCTAGATTGACAACATGCAATTCTTCATCAGCCCCTGGACCATTTTCACCATGATTACGGACCTGTTGAGCCAATTCATTTAAGTATGATTCATTTTCGTGGTCTATTTCATCATAGTTTTAATCGTTATTAACTAGTTCATTAAATTTATTATTAGTTAATTCATTATTTATGATGTTTGCAATCTCGGGGTAACTCAGAAAGATCAAATTTTTTATTAGCAAAGAAAGGGAACACACGCTCGGCTATCACCTCCATATCCTCTTAGGTGAGGATGTCGGAACACTTTCGGACTCGAAAGTGAATGTTAACAAATCTTCCTTTGTCGCCTTGCGTGGAATGCAACCCATTTTATTGATCAGGAATTCCTCGGATACCACGGGTCCCTTTGTTGAATACCAGCTGTTGATTTGCTCAGAGCTTGGATTGATCTCGCTGATAGGCCCACTTCCCGTGTCGGTGTCGTTGGTGATGGCATTGACTTGGCACTCATCCATGATGGCAAGTTCCTCGAACTTTGAGGCTAGATCAGTTAATTTTCCCCCCACAATGATCTCTGTTTCGGACTCTATGGTCACTCTGCTTCAGTTTCCCCCACTTCAAATTGGCATCATAGATTAGGGAATCCTTCTTATCATATTTTGCGTCACATTAGCAATAGTTTTAATTTATAAATTCCTACTTCGTCTTCTTTTCATTGTAATTCGTGTGATTGCAACAAAAGTCACAAACTACGTTTTTATGATAATACAATTCAATCTTTTAGTCCTCTTGATGTGCTTTATAGTGATGTGTGGACGTCTCCTATTTTATCCTTTGATGCATACAAATATTAGATTATTTTTGTGGATCCCTACTCAAAGTATATCTGGTTTTACCCTCTCAAACAAAAAAACGATGCTCTCTCCATATTCTCTAACTTCAAAACTTTGGTGGAAAAATATTCCAATCATTCCATCAAAACAATCTTTAGTGACAATGGGGGGGGGATATCTTGGTCTTCGTCCACTTCTTGCTTCTCATGGAATTCAACATCTTACTTCTCCTCCTCATACTCCAGAACACAATGGTTATTCTGAACGTCGTCATCGACACATTGTTGAGACTGGCCTCTCCCTTCTAACTCATTCCTCCATGCGTAAATCCCACTGGCCCCTAGAATTTACTACTGCTTGCTATCTCATTAATCGAATGCCTACACCCACTCTCAACCTCCAATCACCTTACTTTCTTCTTCACAACCAACATCCCAATTACCTCAAACTACGAAGCTTTGGTTGCTTGTGTTATCCTTGGCTTCGCCCTTATGTTTTTCACAAACTTGATTCTCGCTCTAAACCTTGTGTCTTTGTTGGCTATTCCGCTACCCAAAGTGCTTACTATTGCCTTGATCCTCACACCAATAAATTTTTTACCTCTCGCCATGTCAAATTTTTTTAGAATGAATTTCCTTATTCCTCCCACAAGCCCATTGCTTCCTATCCTACAAGTGAAGAATGGTGTACAGTTGTGCTGCCCATTCTCACTTCCTCACCTTCTGCCACAACCCCACCAGAGCCGCCTGTCTCCCCTGCCCAACCTGCCGAGCACCATCCCACTTCTCCAACCCCTATTGCCAAGCTACATCTTGATACTCCAGCCCCTTCACCAAGTCCCCCTCCCACTACCTCCTCCTCGGCTGCCCTTCCTTCCCTACCTTCACCTCGGCCACCCCAACAAAATCCTTCTCGCAAACCTGTCACCCGATCCCAACATAACATCCATAAACCTGTCACAAAATTAAACCTTCAGGCCTCCCTTTCCAGTCCCCTACCCGAGCCTACCACTATTGCCCAAGCCCTCAAAAGTCCAATCTGGCGTGCTGCCATGCAACAAGAGTTCGATGCTCTCATCCAAAATAAAACCTGGGATCTTGTTCCACCATCTCCCTCCTAAAATTGTGTTGGTTGTAAGTGGGTATTTCACACCAAATATAAACCGGATGGCTCCGTCGATCGCCATAAAGCTCGGCTAGTTGCTAAGGGCTTTCATCAGCGCCCTGGCATTGATTATTCTGAAACTTTTAGTCCTCTAGTCAAACCAGCCATTGTTCGTACCATTCTCACCATTGCTACTGTTCCTGGATGGTCTCTTCGTCAAGTTGATATTAATAATGCCTTCCTTCAAGGCTCTCTCACTGAGGATCTTTTTATGGTACAACTTCATGGGTTCTCAGATTCTTCACACCCTTCCTTTGTTTGCAAGTTAAAGAAGGCTCTTTACGGTTTAAAACAAGCTCCTCGAGCATGGTATAATGAGCTTCGCACTTATCTTCTTTCTCTTGGTTTTAAAAACTCCGTCTCTGATTATTCTCTCTTTATTATCCATCATTCTCTTGGTCCTATTTATCTTCTTGTTTATGTTGACGACATCATCATCACCGGTTCTAATAGTGATCTTCTTAATTCTTTCATTTCTCAACTTTCTTCTCGCTTCTCTCTCAAGGATTTAGGCTCCCTTTCTTATTTTCTAGGTGTTGAGGTTTTGACACATCCTCATGGTATTTTATTGAGTCAACAAAAGTATATTCATGATATTTTAGTTAAATCTCATATGACTGAAGCAAAATCCGTGCCTACTCCTATGGCCGCTTCTACTCATCTCTCGCTTCATGGTGGTACTTGTCTTCCCAATCCAAGAGAATATCGTGCTCTTGTTGGTAGTTTGCAATACTTATCTTTGACTTGGATTGATATTTCCTTTGCTGTGAATCGGTTGGCTCAGTTTATGTATAAGCCATCAGAAGAGCATTGGATTGCATTAAAGCGACTTCTTCGCTATCTCGCGGGTACAATTTCTCAGAGTTTACTTATTGGTCATGATTCTCCTCTTTCTCTACATACCTTTACTAATGCTGATTGGGCGGGAGATAAGGATGATTATGTTTCTACTACGGGATATATTGTTTATCTTGGCAAGAATCCTATTTCTTGGAGTTCTCGTAAGCAGCGTACTCTAGCTCGTTCTTCTACTGAGGCCGAATATTGAGCCGTTGCATCTACGTCTGCTGAAGTTATTTGGGTTCATAATTTGCTTCGTGAGTTATGTTTTTCTCCTGTGAGCCGCCTATTATCTATTGTGATAATTTGGGTGCTACCTATGTTGCTGCTAATCCCAAGTTCCATTTTCGCATGAAGCATCTTGCTCTGGATTATCATTTTGTTAGAGAACATGTTCAAGCAAATTCTCTTCGGGTCATTTTTATTTCAAGCAATGATCAACTCACGGATGCTCTTACTAAACCACTTGGCACCTCTCGGTTTCGTGATCTTATGTCCAAGATTGGTCTCACTACACGGTCGTCCATCTTGCGGGGGCATGTTAGAGATATACCAAAACACAACGAAGATTCTGCCTAGCATCATTTTCCTATTTGTATTATGATTCCCATTCATAGTATAGTTTGTTTCCTAAATTCTAGTCATACAATTATAGCTAGGATTCTTATTACTTGCACTTCAAGTAATCTCTTGTATATATATTCACAATACTTATCAATGAAAGTTAGAATGGTTTTCCTAAATAATTCTCTCAATTATAATTTCCATAAATGAGACCATATCCCGTCTCAATAAGTATGTATACATGTGTTTTGACATTCAATATTTCAATCCCAACTATACATAGTTTTCTTACAAGTGCAGTAAGAGATAATGTATACTCCCTCCGTCTTATACTTATCTCTACTTATTTCCATTTTGTGCGTCACATACTTATTGATACTTACCCAAAATGTTCACTTTTCTCTCTCCTATCCACTCACAACAACTATTCACTAACTTATTTTTTCTCTTCTACCCACTTACAATACTTAATTTTCCAACATATTTTCTTAATTACTGTGTACTCCCATTTGGTAGCAATAAGTATGGGACGGAGGGAGTATGTATGAATCAGATTTCATCATTGTAGTAGAAATTTGGAATTTTATTAAGTGTTATGCCCAGATCTGTGTGTTTGTGTTTCTTAGATTGTGTTATTGTGTTTGTTAATGAATGTGTGTATGTCGTTTGTTTTTGCAGTATTGAAGTTCACTGTGAGAGCTTATTGGTGGTGGCTTTTAGAGGTGGCTTGTGGTGGTGACTGGTGGTGGCGGTAATTGGGAGCGGTGTTTGGTGATGGCTGTTTCTCAAACTTCAAGGACTGTTTTCAATATAAGTGAAGTTGAGGGGGAATAAATTGTTGGCTTAAGAAAATAGAAAGGGCTAAAAGAGACATCTCAAACTTCAAGGACATTTTTGAGTTAATCTCAACCTTTTTGTTGTTTTGACTTTTAGTTTGTAATATAGAACGTAGCTGTGATTTTATTCTAATAGTAATATTTTGATAATTTTATTTAATGTATTTTGACAGTTTTCAATATATAATATTTTTTAATTTAATTTGTTTTAAATGTTCTTATTAAATTGATTAATTATTAGTTTTTAGTATCATTAATATATTATTATTATTACTATTATTATTATTATTATTATTATTATTATTATTATTATTATTATTATTATTATGTAGCCGTTGCATTAGATGTTCATATTGTTTTTTGCTGGTGGGGTTGCATTAGAAATGGACCGTTGCTTTAATTTACCAAATTGTTGCAAAAGTGACAGTTGCATTAGATGTCAATCTGATGCAACGGCAAAGTAGAGGCGTTACATGAGATTAGTTTACTGTTGCACTAGACCTAATGCAAGGCAAGAGTATGCAATGGTCGGTTGATGTTGCATTAGAGCTAATGCAACATGAAATGGCCCATATCGCAACAAATTGTAATGTTGCATTAGACTTTAAATGTAGTATGACAAGTGGGTCCCACCATTTTAAAAGTATTAAAACATTTCCATTTTAGGATTTTGTAAGTTAAAGTGGGACAATCAAATGGGTAATTTTTGTAGATTAAAGAGGGACGGAGAGAGTATTATTATTCATGTGTTGAGTTACTTTTTTCATATTGATGACTGCTTCTGCTTGTATGGGCTAATGGATGCGGAGATCCCCACAATTCCTTATTTATAGGGAATGTCAGGTTTTTTGCTTTGAGACTATCTTCATGAGTTGAAGTGACTCTAATGAGTTGAAGTGACTCTAGATTAACCCTTTTTTTGATGGGATTACCGTAGTGTAAAAGCAATAAAGTAAATGAGAAGAGAATATAAATGTGTAGGGAAGTTACCTTTGAAGAAACCTTTGAGATTAACTCTTAAACTTGTTTAATAGTGATTGATACCATCACCTAGTCTTAAACTTATTTTAAGCCCTATTATTTGCACTCATTAAACATATGCACTGACACTTAATAACATATGATCTAACACTCTTAAACACTACCGCTGAGACTCTTATAACACTATGACTTACAATATTAAACACTACAACTCGCACTTTTAATCACTATCACCTGCACTCAATAAAGCATTAATCAACACTTTTAAACACTTAACTGACACTCTTGAACATTACCACTAGCACTCTTATAACGCTCCGACTGGCACTCAATACACTTGAATTAGCACTCTCACATCACTCCGACTGGCACTCAATAACACATTAATTGACACTCTTTTACCTACAACTGACACTCTTACACACTATAACTGACATTGTTAAACACAACTGCGGGCACCGCATGACATTTCACTTATTTACAAAAATATCACTGCACGCAAAGTTCCACTTATTAATTGCCACCGTGTGTTTGTAAAACCCGTTTTTCGTAAGCGATAAAAAAACTGATTTTTCTAAACGAGCATAAAATAAGATGATCTTAAGATGAGGAAAAGGTGTTACTCCCTCCGTCTCAAACTAAAGTTTTTGTTTTCTTTTTTGGTTTGTCTTATAATATAATAAGTTTTTTACTTATTTTTTTTTATAAATAAAATGGACAATAAAACTCATTTGTTATTCGCGTAACAAAAAAATTCTACTCACTTTCTCTCTTATAGCTTCACTTTAACTTTCACACTTACAATATATTTAGATTTTCTTAAATTTTATGTAAAGTCAAAATAAAAAAACCTTAGTTCACGAAAAGAATATTCACAACAAAAGGAGGAAGGACCCGGTTCCAGCTTGGCCATCACAACTGGAATTCGATGAGTGGTGAAAATATCTTGGGAGGGTTGGTGGATATTTAATGTGTATTTATGGCGCTCTGCTGCCTACCTCTGTACTACCAAAACCTGTTGTAGGTCTCGTTGTTAGGCCATGTACAATAAGCCAACTACCAAAAAACATTCAACTACCTTAATATCACAACACCTCATCTTCTCTCTCCATACACTTAATCATTCAATTACCCTCTCAACTACACCCCCCACAATAAGCTAGTTTAGTTTAAAATTCAACTCCTCCCAACTCATCATTCTATACCCCACCACTTTTTATTTTATTTACAATATTTATTTTTATAATTAAAAAAATAATAAAAATTTATTATTAAAAAATAAAATATTAATATTTTTACTTATAAATTCGAGATTTTTTTTAAATTTTTTTTAATTCACACTTAATTAAATTTTATTGCAATTAAATAAATTTGGATAAAAAATACTTCACACTTAAAAAGATGTTAAAATGTTTTAAATAAATGTTAATAAAGTATAATTGAAAATTTTATATTGAGAAAAGAGGATTTTTTTTCGGTGTCCAAATTAAATGAAACTTACATCAATTTATAGAGGGAAAAAAATTATAAATTTTGGTAATTTATTTTTTTATAAAAAAAATAATTTACTATGAAATAATTGAGCTCAAAAAATTTGGATAAAAACCTCTCCGGAAAAAAAGAAAAAAAAAGGAAAAAAAAAAGAAAAAAAAAACGGAAATGGAGTACCAACTCGCCGGCTTGGGAGGTGAGCTACACTCTCCAAGTGCTGGCCACTCCCAAGCCGACAAGTGTCTCTTCCGGGCCCCACACAAATTGTTTCAATCTAGTTGAAACCTTTTAACCCTTCCCCTTCAACCCCCTCCTCTCAACCCCCTTATTGGACACCCTCAACTAGTTGACTCCCACTCAACCCCCCATTCAACCCCCTTATTGGACATGGTCTTAGGTTGGAAGTTGAGATTTTAGGGCAACGCTAGAGGCACAAAATCAGTTTATAAAATTATGGATATAAAGTGAGGTGACGATATTTTATTGGTTGAATCGATTGTGGGCCCGGCACACTCTAATAAAAAACAACAATAAAATTTTGACACATCATTTTGTAAGCCGCATTTTGTAACACTTTTTTGTGACTTTATATTTACCCAAGATTTTATCATAGGAAGTGCTCCATCCGTTTTATTTCAAATTGTAAAATTTGTCATTTTAGTTGTTTTATAGAAATTGTAAATATTATAAGTAGAACTTTTTCATATTTTTTAATTAGTGAAACCCACTTGTTATACTCACATCAACTAACACACATAATATTCCTACCCCACTTTTCCTGTTAATACCCAACTATCTACACTCACAATATATCATATTTTTCACTTTTTCCTTATTTCTCGTGCAATGACGGTTTTGTTGAATTTGAAATGAGACGGAGCGAGTAAGTGCAAGTTGTGGGTTGCTTAAGATTAATTTGATATACAAATTTTCTTTTTGTGCATTCCATTGATTTTTTATCATTCCATTGTTATGTCACATTTTCTTAAAATAATTTTTTATAGCTAGTACTCCTTATGTCCTTTTTTAAATTTTAAAGTTAAAACAAAAATTGTCAATTTAATTGTAATTTGACTAAAAACTTATAAAAAAGTTAATTATCCTAAGAGGTGGTCTCTTGTGAGAACACCTAGATCCGTCTCATAGAAGAGACGGGACGACCCATGACCCGTGTACAACATTCTCCGCGAAGTGTAGGATCCCAACCCATGCTCCACTCAAAATCTGCCACGTGGCGGCGACCCATTGACCCAATTTTTTTTTCCCAAAAAAAAATTGTTTTTTTTTTTTTTGCTTTTTTTTTAGTTTTTATATTTTTTTGACTGTTTTTTACGTTTGCCAAAAATAATACTTAGTACAACTAAATATAAAAATTATGTTACTTATAAAGTAACATTGTTTATAAGTAAATGTAACACCAGTTTAAAAAAAAAAATAGCTCATTTTACTCATCTTTCAACTGTAATACTAACTATAAATACGTGTAACACTAACAATAACTAAATGTAATTATCGTTATACTGAAATGTAATAGTGTTTTTACAGAATATTTTTAAATTTTTTAATTTTTTAATTTTGATTTTATTTTTTAAAAGAAAGTAATATTTGAAAAATAACAACTTATAGCATACATGAATGTAATTATTTGTACAAGTAAATGTAACACTTTAGTAGATGGAATTGTAATAGATTTCTATAGATAATGTAATACTTTTACATATATCATGATAAATTGAACCCATTGTAACTTATTATTTGAAAACATATAGATATACTATTATACAAATAAACGTAATTGTTTTACAATGTTATTATACAAGTAAAATGTAACATTCGTTTATAAAAATTGTTACTTTCTTATTTTTACAATATTACTAACACAAGTGTTTTTAGTTCTAAAGTGTAAATAGTTGAATTATTACTTTTCTATACATTGTGTTACAATTATATATAAACAATGTTACATATAAGCAACACGTTCGTTACATTTTAGTTGTAATAAGTATTACTTTTGGCAAACGAAGAAAACATAAAAAAACACTGTTATTTTTCTGTATATATGTATTACTTTTATGTATACAAACTGTTACATATAAGTAACACGTTTGTTACATTTAGTTATGAGTTAAAGACCTTTTAAGTCCTTAACCTATTGAACTTTTTACCTTTCCGTCCTCAACCTATTTTTTTTTCCTTTTCGTCCTCAATGTATGTATTCGTGGGTTTATTTCGTCCTTCTGTCACATGCCCATTTAAATTTCCGTTAAATCTAGTGATTTGGCAAATGTTGTCATGTGGCATTTTACATGTAAATACAAGGGCTAAAGTGTTAAAACTTAAACTTTAATCTTTAAATAAAAAAAAGAACCACAAATAAAAAACATAAATTCCCCAAATCTGGTTCCATATTAACCACCCTAAAACAACGACCCTTTAACCCATATCCAAAAGTCGCTCAGGAAAGTACGAACGAGCTGCCCCTCCTCCCAAATCCGCCGCGGCGCCGCCCCCTCTCCTCACCACCACCATTCTCATCAACCCTGTCCTCATCCCCGCCAACAACCACCCACCTTCGCCTTCGCCACCCCCACGTTATTATATCTGGTAGGAAAAATAGACAGTTGATTCTCGGGCAAGATCTTAAGAGGAAACGATGAGTGGTCGGAAACTAACCTCACCCTTCTTCTCCGGTCGTTCACACAGATCTGGTTTTGAAAAGCATTCTTTTCTTCTTTTTCGACCTCTCTTTCAAAACCACTCTGCTTTCTTCTCTCACATCTCTCTCCATCTTGAGAATCTGAAGAGATTTCATGGTGTTTGATTTCATGAGTTTGCTCAGATCTGATTTTTGAAATTTTGGTTCTGATTTTACTTTGTAATATGTTGAATCTTTATTGTAGTTGGTGGAAGAGGTTTTAATGTTTTTGTTGGCTGCAATGAGGGTGTGGGTGCAGATTTTTGTTGTTTAAATTCTTTTGCTCCTGGGTGTGGCGTCGAGGTTGATGGTGGTGACGGAGGTTGATGGTTGTGACTGTGTTGCGAATTCTGGTGGGGTTTTGTATTGGTGGTTGGATATTGAGGTTCCACAAGCGGTACTTCCCGATACTGGGTGGTGATTAACCGGAGATAGAGATGGAGATGAATTGAGTGTTTGAATATCAAATCAAAATTAATACTCCTTCCGTCCCAGAAAGATAGTCCACCTTTTTTCGTTGTTACTACGAGGGAACTTTGAGCAGTTATAAAATCTACTTATAATTATGTTAATGTGAATCTATTTTTTTATTAATAGTATTTATAATGGTGTATCAAGAACAATTTCAAAAATTTCATTAGAATAATTAAAAGTAGCCTTAATTATTACTCAAAGTTCTTTCGTAAAACCCATGAAAATAGGGGGACTATCATTCTGGGTCAGAGGGAGTATTAAACAATTTAATCTTTAAAAACCAACATAAAATATTATGTTTTCTTAAGAAAGACTTGTTTATGTTTGGAGAAAAAAAAGGCTTGTTTAATGTTAATCTAAATTGCACCATTTTTTTAATATTCAAATAAATTGCACCATTTTTCGGTTGAAAATAAATTGCACCATTTTTTTAATATTCAAAATAAATGTTCAATGAAATACTAAAAAAAATTAAATTTATTTTTTTCAAACAAAATATTCTTATATTTTTCTGGGATTTTCTAACTTTTACTTATTTTTCATATATTTTTGTATTTATTACATATTTAATATTACACTTTCATCCCTTAAAGTTCTACATCAACAACTTTTCATATGTAAAATGCCACATAAGCCAAAAGAGTGACATCATTTGCCATATCAATAGATTTAACGGAAATTTAAACGGGCATGTGACGGAAGGACGAAATAAACCCAAGAATACATACATTGAGGACGAAAAGAAAAAACAAAATAGGTTGAGGACGAAAAGGTAAAAAGTTCAATAGGTTAAGGACTAAAAGGGTCTTTAACTCCATTTAGTTATAGTAACTATTACTTTTGACAAATCGAAAGAAAAAAAAAATTGCATGTGGGTCATGGATCCGGGTCATGGGTCAAAAATGACCCGTCTCTACTATGAGACGGGTCATGGTGTTCTCATACAAGTTTTTGTCTTATCCTAATGGTACTCCGAATTTTTTTATAGATCCACAATTAATAATATTCTCATAAATAAATTTTAGTTTTTCGCTAGAATAATCAATTTTTCCGCAAATTCTTGGTTAAAGTGCAATGGTTGACAATTTTCCCATTGACTTTGACGTTTAAAATGAGACAAAAGGAGTATACACTACAATTCCTACCCCATTTTCTCCTTCAATTCCTATCTCAATTTATTATACTCACAACAACTACTCATACCACTCTTTCTTTGTTCCCTTGCAAATGAAAATCTATACACATTATTATATGAGTTAGAGAGAGTAAGTGAAATTCATTAAACGTTAATTAATTTCGATTCTCTATTTGATGAATATAATGATACAATTAAAAATTTTGATTGTCTGTTGCTACTGCAGCGGAGCAGCCTAATTTAAGTTGATGAAGTAACTCATTGTAGCAAGTGATCATTCCATGTAATCACAAATTTCTTTTTCCACTTATGCCATCAATATCAATTTGACAATATATAAAGCCCACTGATGCAATTGCAAAGGATAGGGTATTCAGTAGACCATTAGGTGGTTTAAGATTTTTATTTTTATTTTTATTTTTATTTTTATTTTTTTCTTAAGATTTTTTTTTTAAAGAAAGAAAACTAGCAAGTCTATATTATTGTCGTCACCAATGGCCTTCTGGCCGAGTGGGTATCGGGTGGGTGAGCAATGACTTCCCTTGAAGGGGAGGTCCTGAGTTCAATTCTCCCTTGAGAGAAATTGTGGAGAACTGTGCGTTTTTAACTAATGAAATAGTGTTAGTGCAATTTTATCATGCTACAAATAACTAGTAAGTAACCCGTCGATATTCGACGGGCATAGCAAAACTAATTAATTATTGAATATACTAAGATAAATGTCTAAAATATACTCCCTTCGTTTCATTAAAAGTGAGACTTATTTCTTTTTTTGTTTTTCCCGTTACAAATGAGACTGCAAAAAATGACAAAGTTTTAATAATTATTTATTCAATAGGACTCATTTTCACTTTTTCCTTAAATAATGGAGTGAGTCTTGTGAAAAACGCGTTTTTCCTTAAGCAAAGGAAAAACGTGTTTTTCAAAGACGCTGCCCATTATACTTCGAAACAAGCGGTGGCATTTTCGTAAATACTGTCAACTATAGTAAATGCCCAGTGTTAGTATTACAAAAAGCCAGTGATTTCAAACTGGCGTTTATAAACATGAAACTGACACTTTTCTTAAGTGCCAGTGGTAATGTTAAAACTTGCAGTGAGTACACTGGCACTTTTTTACATTGATACTGACACTTATTAAAAGTGCCAGTGGTAGTGTTAATAACTGCCAGCCATTACACTGACACTGGCACTTATTAAAAAGTGCTAGTGGTAGTGTCAATAAGTGCCAGTGTACATGTGCTGACACTTTTTTACTCTATCACTGGCACTTACGATCAACGCTAACAACTTCCCGTTAATTACAAAAATGCCACCACGCCAAACTTAAAAACACGTTTTACGCAATCTTAAGGAAAAACACGTTTTTTCCCATATTTTCTCTAAATAATGTGCCCAACCTAAAATTCGTAAGTTAAAGAGAGACGGAGGGAGTACATTCTTATCACTCATTCTCTCTCTTACTTTTTTTTTATACTCAAAACCCCATCTCTGCTATTAATATTATACTACTTTTACTTAATTTTTGTATCTTAAAAGTTAGTCTCACTTGTGATGGGACAAATGGAGTATAAATTAATTCAAAGATTGCAATTTTATTTCCATCACCATGGTTATTCGGGATTTTTCCTGGACTAACCAGTATAGTTTTTTACATTAAGATAAAAAAACGTATGTGTATATCATATATATACAAATAAATAGTCATTTTGATGTGAAATTAAAAAAAATACCTATCATTATTGCGATAAATTATTGGACTTGGTCTTCAACTGCTTTTAGGTTATGAAGATTGTCACATGAATCACAAAGCTAATCGGGTAATGGATTTTATGTAAAACTTTTCTTCTAGGTTTGATACTGTCTATCGAGAGTAAGACTCTTTAAACTTATTCTTATCCATGCTATTCAATACTGTTTAATATGACCAAAGAGCTCTAGCTTAAGTGCTAAGGATATTTGTGTAAGCCTATTTATAACTCCAGTTGTAGCCTTCAATTAATATAATAAAAAACTCACTTTTTTAAAAAGAAAAAAAAAACAATATGAATTCTTCATATATTTCAAAGACAAAAACTTGTATGAGAACACCATGACCCGTCTCATTGTAGAGACGAGTCATTTTTGACCCACGACCAACACGCCATTTTTTAAAAAAAATTTATATTATTTTTTTCGTTTTTTTTTTCGGTTTGTCAAAAGTAATAGTTACTATAACTAAATGTAACAAACGTGTTACTTATATGTAATAGTTTGTATACATAAAAGTAATACATATATACAGAAAAGTAACAGTGTTTTTTTTTTTTTTATGATTTCTTCGTTTGCCAAAAGTAATACTTATTACAACTAAAATGTAACGAACGTGTTACTTATATGTAACAGTGTTTATACATAATTGTAACACATGTATAGAAAAATAATAATTCAACTATTTACACTTTAGAACTAAAAACACTCGTGTTAGTAACATTGTAAAAATAAGAAAGTGACAATTTTTATAAACGAATGTTACATTTTACTTGTATAATAACATTGTAAAATAGTTACGTTTGCTTGTATAATAGTATATCTATATGTTTTCAAATAATAAGTTACAATGGGTTCAATTTATCATGATACATGTAAAAGTATTACATTATCTATAGAAATTTGTTACAATTTCATCTACTAAAGTGTTACATTTACTTGTACAAATAATTACATTCATGTATATAAGTTGTTATTTTTCAAATGTTACTTTCTTTTAAAAAATAAAATCAAAATACTCAAAAATAAAAAATATTCTGGAAAAACACTATTACATTTCAGTATAACAATAATTACATTTAGTTATTGTTAATGTTACACGTATTTATAGTTAGTATTACAGTTGAAAGATGAGTAAAATGAGCTATTTTTTTTTTTTTTTTTGTTAAACTGGTGTTACGTTTACTTATAAACAATGTTACTTTATAAGTAACACAGTTGTTACATTTAGTTGTACTAAGTATTACTTTTGACAAACAAAAAAAACAGTAAAAAAATATATAAAAACAACGAAAAAAATACCGATTTTTTTTCTATGATTTTTGTTTGGGCCAATGAGTCGCTGCCACGTGGCAGATTTTGAGTGGAGCATGGGTTGGGATCCTACGCTTCGCGGAGAATGTTGTACACGGCTCATGGGTCGACCCGTCTCTTCTATGAGACGGATCTAGGTGTTCTCACAAGAGACCACCTCTATTTCAAATCCTTGCCAACTCATCTATAGTATCAAATTGTTTTGCCGAAATTGAAAATCTCTTTTAAAAATCCAAAATTAATTAAAAAATTGGATTTAAGAAATCTTATAATATAAAAAATTTGCACAATTAATTAGCCTCTTGCATTCATGAAACGTCTTATGGTCATTCTGTAAGCTGTCGCATAAGGGTTATTCTCATCAACATATATTTCAATCTATGTGATCATTTTTCCCTTCATATTCTAATCACCTTTGAAGTAATTGTCATTAAATATTTGAAATACATTATTATAATTTGAGGTTTTAATGTAATAAATAACAATATGCACCCATTTCCGTTAAAAAAATTATACTATACATTTATTCCTTTTACCCGTTTAATTAGTGTAATTTGGTGAAGATAAGTGTGCCTTACTTGTCATACTCACAATCTCTTTCTACTTATAATATTTTTGAAACCTTCCTATCTCCGTCTAAGAATAAAAAACGGATATGTGTTGGTTTTCCACATAATTTTCAATGTGAAATAAAGCTACTGAGTGTTTATTTTATAATTTATTAATACAATCTGAATATTTATTCTTTTATTTGATTTTGATTAGATTTTTTTATATATATTTTTATGTTCCCAAACTTCAGCAGTGCCCATTTGAATTTACTTTTTTAATTATGGATTTTTGTTTTTATGGAAAAGTATCTTATAAGTCAGCTACCTCTCGAAAATAATTGTTCAGACTTTTTCAAATAGTTTGTTAGGAATTGTTTTTCATGGAAAAGAATCTTTTATGCTACCTTCGCTCTAAATAAATGTCTAATTATTTTTTTGTTTTAACTATAATCTTGATCAAAAATAAATTTAACAATATTTTAGACATTCTTTTCGAGACGGAGAGATATCTATTATCTTAGGGCAAATTGCAATTTGGTTCCTGACATATACAAACTTTTGCAATTTGGTTCCCAACAGTTTTTTTTCGCCGATTGGTTCCCAACATTTACATTTTTTTACAATGTGGCTATAAAAGTAACTGGGAGTTAGTTTTCTAACGATTTTATGTCATGTGACTAGCACATGACGTTTTAAATGACGTTTTAAAATATTCATAAAGCTACACATATCCGATTAATATGATTCTTTTTTTTATATTGAAGCTAATATTTAAATCTACAACATAATTTTTGTTTGGAAATTTGTTGGGTACCTAAAATATTTTTACATTTAATCTTAATTTTAAATATTAAAAAAATAAAAACACGTGAAATATAATCTAAAAAAGGTATTAGCCCAAGTATGTTTCATATGAAGTAATTTCTATATGTATGTTTCCTAAATTTTATTTTTCTCCACCCCTCTGCCACATTCCCGCAACACCCATTCCACATACACTCTTCCCTCGATTCATCATCCTCTTCTTCTTCCTTTTTTTTCTATCAAAGATTTTTACGAACTGATAATCTACATATAGAATTTACTTCATATGGAACATATTTGGGCTAATATCATTTTTAGATTATATTTTACGTGTTTTCTATTTTTTTAATATTTAAAATTAAGATTAAATGTAAAAATAATCCAACTACCCAATAAATTTCCAAAAAAATATATATTGTAGATTTAAATATTAGCTTCAATTTAAAAGAATAATCATATTAATCGGATATGTGTAGCTTTAAGAATATCTTAAAACGTCATGTGCTAGTCACATGACATAAAATTTGTTAGAAAAGTAACGCCCAGTTACTTTAATAGCCACATTGCAAAAAAATGTAAATGTTGGGAACCAATTGGCGAAAAAAAACTGTTGGGAACTAAACTGCAAAAGTTTGTAAATGTCAGGAACCAAATTGCAATTTACCCATTATCTTAAGTTGCTTGGTTAAATCCTCAAATGGTGTGTATTTCTTATTCAATTACCTAATTAACCAATAATATCAAAGAAAAACCTTTTTTCTTCATTTCCTTTTCAATTTAGGGGCTATGTAAATAAATAAGCTTAATGCCAAACCATCCGCTTATTCCATTTTAAACTTCAACAACCCATGCTCACCTTGTCATTTGGTCAATCATGGAAGCGAAATTATGTATTATACTCTAAAAAAAATAAATTGAACTTTGATTATTGCTATTGTAATGCTATATCTATATTTAAAAAAAAATTATAAACGTTGATTATTGCAATTGTAATGCTTTAATCCCAGTAATTTTCCCTACATTGTCACCATATTTCTTATCAATATTCCTTTTCTGTACATTCATTAAGAAAATTAATAATCAAAACTTAAATTATAGTGCTAGTCTTAAAGTAAATTTAATCCACATTGCCAAGGGGATAAAAACATGAGCTAGTCTCATGTAAAACGCGTTGTTCCTAGTGGTTAGGAAAAACGTGTTTTTCAAAACCTTTTGGCTATCACTTTCAAAGGTTCTGACTATCAATCTCATATCCAGAAGACTTTATATTGACATCCAGAATGCTTTATACTGATATCCAGGACCCTTCTGGCTATCACTTTCAAAGGTTCTGGCTATCAATTTCATATCTAGAAGGCTTTATATTGATACCCAGAACTCTTCTGGCTATCACTTTCAAAGGTTCTGGCTATCAATCTCATATCCAGAAGGTTTTATATTGATATCCAGAATCGTTGAGAAGTTCCGATTATTTACAAAAATGCTACCGCACGTTTTTTTAAAGAAGTTCCACATATTTACAAATATGACACCGCGTTTTTTTAAAACACGTTTTCCCTAGGAGTTAGGAAAAATGCGTTTTTCCCAAGATTTTGTGTAAAAACATTGAATGAAAGTAAGACCACAGTAGACAAAAAGTAGAACATGAAAATGCTCAAATATTTCGCAGAGATTTTAAAATAAAAATAAGATGATTTTAAATAACAACAAAAAAATCAGTCAGTAAAGTATGATTAATAATTTTTGCCCATATTTCAATTAATTGCACTTTAGGTTTTGTTTTTTCATTGAAATTAAGGTATTAACTCTGTCTTGAAAATTATCCTTTTGAATATCTATGTTAATTTGATTGACATCTTATCAAATATTTTTTTACAAATGGAATTTTCGGAATTATATTTTAAACCAAAAGATAAATCTCATTGGTCTTACTATTCAAAATAAATAAAGCTAAATCCCGTTATCTTTTTGAATACACTTTAAGCAGAGTCATAGTATGGGACTAGGGATGACAATTTGACCAAACCCGATCCATTCCGAGGGTGTTTCGATCCAAAAATTTCAGGTTTGGTAGAAATTTTTATGATCCGATCGGATTTCGGATCGGGTTCGGTTCTGCCTCTGATCTGACCGAGATCCGACCCGATTTATTAACATGAATTACAATTTTCATTATTACCCCCTCATTTTCTTAAGTTTTACACGCAGCTCTACATATAAAGCGAAAAAATAGGGTTTAGATACCGGAAACTTTAGTTTCCACCGTTCACTCGTTTCGTCGCTCTCGTTTCTATGGCCTAACCCAAGCTTCTCCTTCAGATTGACCGAGATCCGACCCCGTCTCCGACTCTTCGCCGTCTTGCAGTCCAGCCGCCATCACTTCAAGTCAATATGCCTATCTCCGGTAAGCAAATAAAGTTCTTTGATATGTATTCACTTATATCAAAATTGAGGTTATAGATTAACATGAATCTTTCTGATTGGAGTTACAATTTGTGGGTTGATCAATGAACCCTGAAATAAAAGAAAGAGTGCAATCGAGGTTAGGTGAAATCAATTTGTGGGTGAGTGCGTGGATTAATTGATTATTGGGGCTTTGTGGGATCTGTGAATTAAGGCTTCTTCAGCTACCCATTTTTTTTCTTTCCTAAATACATGGGATCGGATCGGGGCTCGGATCGGAGAACGAATTAGGCAATTTCGGAGCGGATCGGGTTCGGTAAGAAGATTCCAGTGTTCGGATCGGATTCGGATCAGGCCTGATCTGATCCGAACCCGACCCGTTGCCATCCCTACATGAATTGAAATCACCATTTTTTTTTTGTTCTTTCAAATCTTTCACCAGTTCATCAAATTTACAAAAATTAATAATAATAATAATACTCCCTCTGCCCCTAAATGAGTGTCCATTTTCAAAAAATTCTTGTCCCAAAATGTGTGTCTTTTTTTAACATAACTTTGTTCCTAAATGTTTTTTTTCGAATTTTTTTTCACCGGTCTATTTATACGTGCAAAACTAAATGTTTGGAAATGATATTACAAGATTATATATGAATTTTTGCCACCAAATTGTACAAAGAGTTGAGATTTTCAGATGTCCCTTAAAATGAAATTCGAACACTCAATTAGGGATAGAGATAGTAATAATAAGAGAGAGAGGAAGATTACTTTAAACGCTTGGTGGAAGCATCAAACTCAAAGAAGACAGAAAATTCCGACCTCTTTGCATTCAAATTACTTTCTCATCCCACAATAAGTATATCATTGATTGACTTTATAAGGGTTTTAAGTACTGTAAGTATTTGGAGTGTGTTTTGGAGGAAACTAGTTCCTCCATAAGTTATAAAAAGTCATGTTTTAAACCCCTAAACCCCAAACCTAAAACCCTAAACCCTAAACCTTAAACCCTAAACATTAAACCCTATAAAAACATGACTTTTTATAACTTATGGAGAAACTAGTTTCCCCCAAAATTTTCAAAAGTATTTGAGTCCATGTAATTTTAACACCCTCAAGCATCCTTTAGCTGTGGAAAATCAATGGGATCCATTGCTTTTTTTTTTATTATTATTTTTTTCATATTTTTGCATGAAAAGAGCATACCTCAACACGTCATGTACAGCAAGTCAAGACTTCTTACAACATCCTTTTCTTCCCTGAAAAAATACAAGACATCTAAATTAATTATAAGAACATGAGAAGCAGTATAAGAATGTGGTTTACAACAAAACCCTTTCATGCCTTTTGTTTAATTGAACAGGAATATACGAAACAAACACACTATGCACTCAAAAAGAAAAAGGAAGACCTTAAAATAAGAGATATAAAAGGAAGAATTTTGACTTATCTCTGAGATGTCCTAGAAATTTCAGGCCTCTGCATGAAACAAAACAAAGAGTAAGAGGTGATTATGAAAAAAAAACTCAAGTCAAAGTGGTTAAATATATGTGTAAATTGTACATAGATATAAACTCTATATTGTTGGAACAATTTCTATCCCACTAATGCCATAACTCAAATCTGGGATAAGTTAGAGAGGAGAAGATGAAGGCGGAAGCGTTACCTGTTGAATCCATCTTCAATGTTGCTTAGAGAATGATGAAGAAGAAGTAGGGGATGAAGTACTTCTAAATGATGAGTGCCCTCTCTAGTTCTTCTAGTACTTTATGAAGAGAGAATAATGAGAGTATAAATGAATTTTGTGTGTCTTTAAGGGCTGATGGAAGGCCCTATATATACAAGACAAAGAGACACTTCATTTAGGGACTACACCCTTTCATATTAAGCGATGTGAATTTACCATTTTTCCCATCATAAATAGGTAATATTCCACCTCAGGAATTCTACACATTATTTAATCATCTACACTTTATATTAACATTATAAGTATGATTTCATGTATGGAAATAATAATGACTTGTTATACAATCCATGTTCTAACAATCTCCCACTTGGGTTGCATAACAATGGCTTTCCTTAAATCATAAGTATAATACAAATGACAACCCTTATGTGCACCTTGTTGTCATCTATAACAATCCCGTCCATTAGTTATACAAGTATAAGGACTAAAGGGGCAGTCGTTGTAATTGTTTCGCAACTAAACCCACAATAATCACGTATACATATCCAACTAAATGACATAGATCAAAATGTAGATGTGTAGCATGGAACATAATGAATATATACATATTCTTCCAACTAGTCTAACTTAACCAAATGAGATCAAAACTTTAAATATTAGAACAATTAATGAAAGAACAACATAAACTCCCACTATATTAAATGTTATCAAAATTTGTTACACCCATATGAGCAATATGCTCGTGAAACACTAAAGAAGATAACGCTTTAGTAAACGGATCCGCTAACATGGAGTTTGTTCCTATAAGTTGCATTTCTATTTGTTCATTATGTACTCTTTCTTTTGCAACAAGAAACTTAATGTCTATATGCTTAGACTTTAATGAACTTTTGTTGTTGTTGGAGTACAAGACTGCTGCCCGATTGTCACAATATAACTTAAGTGGTCTTTCAACACTATTGACAATTCTCAGTCCCTCAATGAATTTACGCAGCCATATAGCTTAATTGGATGCCTCAAAATAAGCAACAAACTCGGCTTCCATGGTAGAGGAAGTTGCGAGTGTCTGTTTGGCACTTCTCCAAGAAACTGCTCTACCGGCTAATGTGAAGACATAACCATACGTTGATTTACGACTGTCTTGGCATCCAACAAAATCAGAATCGGAATCGGAATCGAAATACCCAACGATCTCAAGATGATCCGATTTTGAATATGTAAGCATGTAGTCCTTGGTGTTTTGTAAGTATCTCATCACTCTTTTGGCTGCAACCCAATGTTCTCTCCCCGGATTGCTTTGGTATCGACCAAGCATCCCAAAAATATATGCAAGGTCTGGACGAGTACAGACTTGTGCATACATTAAGCTTCCTACTGCTGATGCATAAGGGGTATTTTCCATATACTTGGATTCAAAATTACTTTTAGGACACTGATTGAGACTAAACTTGTCTCCTTTAGAAACAGGGGTGTAATGTGGTTTACATTTTTGCATGCTAAATGATGTGATGAATTTTGTATTATTTCCCTTATTTTCCTATGTATTTTCATTCATTTTGATGTACTTAGACTAGTTTTGATGTATTTGGGGCATTATTTTATCATTTGGGCTTTATTGTAATCCAGGGGTAGAATAGTCGTTTTTATTTATTTATTTTTCCGGATGTAATTTTTGATGAGCTTCAAGGTCTTGTCTCAAGGATCAACAATAGTCAAAGTCAACCAAAGCGGAGAAGCATAGGTCCAAACTGCAAATAACTGAAAGTTGAGGTACTGTTATGCAATTTCTGAAAGTTGGAAGACTGAACTGAAAATATAAAGACTCTAGGGACTGAATTGAAAAGTTGTGAAAGTCGGCCTCCTAGTCGGTACATGTGCTGCGAGCTTGGTGGATTAATTGTTTTTATTTTATTTTATTTTCTTTTGACTATTATTCCTTTCATTATTCCTTAGTCATTATTAGGAGAGAATTATTATTAGATTAGGTCATTCTTTTCACTTTAGAAACAGACTACATTATTTTCTTTTTCTCTGGAGCTTGTAACCCTTCCATGGAGAACTAACTCCATAGCTTTGGATTGAAAGCTTGAACCTAATCTATTTCAATTGAGGTAATTTTCTTAATCTTTTGTTTAATCTATTCATAATTTTGCTTGTTCTGATTTTAGATTTATAACTAGGGTTTGTGAATTTGGTCAATTCATTAGTTCTTTTTATTGATCTATGCTAGAATTCTCTGTTCTGTGCCAGAGTTAGGGTTCTCAACGTAGCATCTTCACGAATTGTGTATGTGCCATAGCAATTCGGGGAGTATGCAAAATTAAGCGATTATCTAGTAAACCTAGAAAGCGTTCTTGATCTTAGTCTCTTAAATTGAATCAATTAATCTTTAAATCTTTTCTGTGCCAGTCTAGGTTTAATTTTAATTAGGGTTTATAGTGAGTGTGCCACTGCTATAGACTAAACAGTAAGAAGAGACAGAGATTGAAATACATCTCGTGATCAAGTGAATAGGATTAACGGAGAAAAATAAGTACCAATGAAATTGAATTAGAGGACGGGGATAGGGATCAATCTGAAGTGCTTTTTAATCATTGTTTTAATCACATTTAGTTTAATTTCTCGTTTAAGAATTAATTACAATCAAATTCAACCCCCAATCTGGTTAAGTGACTAGTGCGTAAATAATCATCGTTCTTCGTGGATCGACCCTCACTTACCCTAATTACATTATTAGTGGACGAGTTTAGGTCTAATTTAGTAGGCGTGCGACTAAGCCTACCAAAAATTGGCGCCGTTGCCGGGGAACGATGTTTATTTGTTTACGTTCTTATTTTAATTCTTGTTCTTTTTCTTTTTCTTTTTATTTTCTTTGTATTTATTTTTAGTTAGTTTAGTTATTTAGTTTCCTTTTAGTTTTTATATATTTATTTGGGTAAATTGCAATTTGGTTCCTGACATTTACAAACTTTTGCAATTTCGTTCGCAAAAGTTTTTTTTCGCCAATTGGTTCCCAACATTTACATTTTTTTGCAATGTGGCTATTAAAGTAACTGGGCGTTAGTTTTCTAACAGATTTTATGTCATGTGACTAGCACATGACGTTTTAAGATATTCTTAAAGCTACACATATCCGATTAATATGATTCTTCTTTTAAATTGAAGCTAATATTTAAATCTACAACATATATTTTTTTTTTTGGAAATTTATTGGGTAGTTGGATTATTTTTTATATTTAATCTTAATTTTAAATATTAAAAAAATAGAAAACACGTAAAATATAATCTAAAAAAGATATTAGCCCAAATATGTTCCATATGAAGTAAATTCTATATGTAGATTATCAGTTCGTAAAAATCTTTGATAGAAAAAAAAAGGGAGAAGAAGAGGACGATGAATCGAGGGA
This sequence comes from Campanula takesimana, assembly GCA_026119855.1. NCBI lineage: Eukaryota > Viridiplantae > Streptophyta > Magnoliopsida > Asterales > Campanulaceae > Campanula > Campanula takesimana. The sequence goes on from JAOWBW010000485.1 coordinate 812,145, forward strand.
AGAGTGTATGTGGAATGGGTGTTGCGGGAAAGTGGCCGAGGGGTGGAGAAAAATAAACTTTAGGAAACATACATATAGAAATTACTCCATATGAAACATACTTGGGCTAATACCTTTTTTAGATTATATTTCACGTGTTTTATTTTTTTAATATTTAAAATTAAGATTAAATGTAAAAATATTTTAGGTACCCAACAAATTTCCAAAAAAAAAATTTATGTTGTAGATTTAAATATTAGCTTCAATATAAAAAAAGAATCATATTAATCGGATATGTGTAGCTTTACGAATATTTTAAAACGTCATTTAAAACGTCGTGTGCTAGTCACATGACATAAAATCGTTAGAAAACTAACGCCCAATTACTTTTATAGCCACATTGCAAAAAAATGTAAATGTTGGGAACCAATTGGCGAAAAAAAACTTTTGGGAACCAAATTGCAAAAGTTTGTAAATGTCAGGAACCAAATTGCAATTTGCCCGTTTTTAGTGTGACACCTTTTATGGTCCACACCCGTTCTACTGACAATCTACTTGGAAGTCTTGAGTTAGATAACAAATGGCAGACCAGACACTGAGGCAGAAAACAGCCCCAAACTGGAGCGAGCAACCTCATGTAGTCCAATTCCCTTCTCTGCCTATGGGAGTTTCTTTTGAGTTGAAGCAGAGGCTGTTGAGCCAGTTACCACACTTCACTGGGATGCCTGGAGAGAATCCGAATCAGCATGTATCCCAGTTTGTGCAGATATGTCAAAGCATGAAGCCGGCTACACCTCCTTTAGTGCACTTATTACTCAGAGCACTTTCTTTCACTTTGAAAGATAATGCTAGTACATGGTATTACCATCTGCCGCCTAACAGCATTACCACATGGCAGCAGATGAAGGAGGTGTTTCTTGATAAGTTTTTCCCACCTGATCAGATCAATGTCATAAAGCGGGATATCAGTAACATGGAGCAGAGAGCTGATGAAACTTTGTATGAGTATTATAACAGGTTCCATAAGCTATGCAGGAGTTGCCCGTACCATGGAATTGATGATGAACAACTGATAGTATATTTCTATGGGGGATTGATGGTTCAAGATAAACGCTTGGTGGATTCTTGTTGTAGGGGAAGTGTACTCAACAAGACGACTAAGGAGGCTAATGAGATAATTGATGAGTTGGCTAAGAGCACTCGAACACATGGCCGAAGATCGAGTTTCAGACAGGTTAGTGTTGTGGGATCGAGTAGTGGTGTGCCAAGTAAGCTGGAGACAGATGTAGAGGACCTTAAAGGGATGATGAAACAATTGTTGATGGGTCTACCACAGAGTCAGCAGTATCCCACTAGTCAGTATAATCAGTATAGACCACCGTATGGGCAGCAGCAACAGTATCAGAGTAATCCTCCGAGACAGTCTACGGATGATATGCTTCACTCTTTAGCACAGTCAGTGAGTATGATGAATGGTAATTTCCAGCAGTATCAACAAAAGACTTATGCGAGTATTAGTAATATGTAGAGACAAATGGGCAAATAGCTGATGCGGTTGGGAGACTAGAGGCTAATGAGGCAGTGAAGGTGAGAACAGAACCGAACCCTAAGCATAGTGCATGTTCCATGACTTTGCGTAGCGGTAAGGAGATTGGGAAGAGAGTTGTACCAGAGGATCCAGTAATTGAGTTTGAGGAGGTTGTGCCTATTGAGAAGATCCCGGATGAGGAGAAGAGCGCTACACCAAAACCCACAATTTTTGAGCCAGATGTTCCATTTCCTGAGGCCTTGAGAGAGCATCGCAAACCAGAGCCTGACAAGGCTATATTTGACACTTTCAAAGTATAGATACCCTGAAAAAACCCACTACTTGGCTAGAGCGGTGAATTATCCTAGGATGTCTAACTTGCTTTAATTGTAGAGTCGCCACCTATGTTATTGAGGGAACATAAAAAAATACCTAAAGAAATAGCCTATTTTAATATTACGAAACCAGAAATTCGGGAATAGAAGGGTTCGGGGGTTATGTGACGGAGTGGGAAGTACTTAAACACCTACTCCGCCCTGCTTACGTGGGTCTTGCTACTATTGGTGTTCTAATGCTAAATGTCCTTATTTTAATATGAGAAAAGTGCTAACAATTATAATGTAAAGAAAAAGGGAATTACAAAAGAGAAATAAAAAGAAACTTATTTTTACTGATTTATGCTAAAGATTACATTAAGAGTTCGATGCTCTCATCCAAAATAAAACCTGGGATCTTGTTCCACCATCTCCCTCCTAAAATTGTGTTGGTTGTAAGTGGGTATTTCACACCAAATATAAACCGGATGGCTCCGTCGATCGCCATAAAGCTCGGCTAGTTGCTAAGGGCTTTCATCAGCGCCCTGGCATTGATTATTCTGAAACTTTTAGTCCTCTAGTCAAACCAGCCATTGTTCGTACCATTCTCACCATTGCTACTGTTCCTGGATGGTCTCTTCGTCAAGTTGATATTAATAATGCCTTCCTTCAAGGCTCTCTCACTGAGGATCTTTTTATGGTACAACTTCATGGGTTCTCAGATTCTTCACACCCTTCCTTTGTTTGCAAGTTAAAGAAGGCTCTTTACGGTTTAAAACAAGCTCCTCGAGCATGGTATAATGAGCTTCGCACTTATCTTCTTTCTCTTGGTTTTAAAAACTCCGTCTCTGATTATTCTCTCTTTATTATCCATCATTCTCTTGGTCCTATTTATCTTCTTGTTTATGTTGACGACATCATCATCACCGGTTCTAATAGTGATCTTCTTAATTCTTTCATTTCTCAACTTTCTTCTCGCTTCTCTCTCAAGGATTTAGGCTCCCTTTCTTATTTTCTAGGTGTTGAGGTTTTGACACATCCTCATGGTATTTTATTGAGTCAACAAAAGTATATTCATGATATTTTAGTTAAATCTCATATGACTGAAGCAAAATCCGTGCCTACTCCTATGGCCGCTTCTACTCATCTCTCGCTTCATGGTGGTACTTGTCTTCCCAATCCAAGAGAATATCGTGCTCTTGTTGGTAGTTTGCAATACTTATCTTTGACTTGGATTGATATTTCCTTTGCTGTGAATCGGTTGGCTCAGTTTATGTATAAGCCATCAGAAGAGCATTGGATTGCATTAAAGCGACTTCTTCGCTATCTTGCGGGTACAATTTCTCAGAGTTTACTTATTCGTCATGATTCTCCTCTTTCTCTACATGCCTTTACTAATGCTGATTGGGCGGGAGATAAGGATGGTTATGTTTCTACTACGGGATATATTGTTTATCTTGGCAAGAATCCTATTTCTTGGAGTTCTCGTAAGCAGCGTACTCTAGCTCGTTCTTCTACTGAGGCCGAATATTGAGCCGTTGCATCTACGTCTGCTGAAGTTATTTGGGTTCATAATTTGCTTCGTGAGTTATGTTTTTCTCCTGTGAGCCGCCTATTATCTATTGTGATAATTTGGGTGCTACCTATGTTGCTGCTAATCCCAAGTTCCATTTTCGCATGAAGCATCTTGCTCTGGATTATCATTTTGTTAGAGAACATGTTCAAGCAAATTCTCTTCGGGTCATTTTTATTTCAAGCAATGATCAACTCACGGATGCTCTTACTAAACCACTTGGCACCTCTCGGTTTCGTGATCTTATGTCCAAGATTGGTCTCACTACACGGTCGTCCATCTTGCGGGGGCATGTTAGAGATATACCAAAACACAACGAAGATTCTGCCTAGCATCATTTTCCTATTTGTATTATGATTCCCATTCATAGTATAGTTTGTTTCCTAAATTCTAGTCATACAATTATAGCTAGGATTCTTATTACTTGCACTTCAAGTAATCTCTTGTATATATATTCACAATACTTATCAATGAAAGTTAGAATGGTTTTCCTAAATAATTCTCTCAATTATAATTTCCATAAATGAGACCATATCCCGTCTCAATAAGTATGTATACATGTGTTTTGACATTCAATATTTCAATCCCAACTATACATAGTTTTCTTACAAGTGCAGTAAGAGATAATGTATACTCCCTCCGTCTTATACTTATCTCTACTTATTTCCATTTTGTGCGTCACATACTTATTGATACTTACCCAAAATGTTCACTTTTCTCTCTCCTATCCACTCACAACAACTATTCACTAACTTATTTTTTCTCTTCTACCCACTTACAATACTTAATTTTCCAACATATTTTCTTAATTACTGTGTACTCCCATTTGATAGCAATAAGTATGGGACGGAGGGAGTATGTATGAATCAGATTTCATCATTGTAGTAGAAATTTGGAATTTTATTAAGTGTTATGCCCAGATCTGTGTGTTTGTGTTTCTTAGATTGTGTTATTGTGTTTGTTAATGAATGTGTGTATGTCGTTTGTTTTTGCAGTATTGAAGTTCACTGTGAGAGCTTATTGGTGGTGGCTTTTAGAGGTGGCTTGTGGTGGTGACTGGTGGTGGCGGTAATTGGGAGCGGTGTTTGGTGATGGCTGTTTCTCAAACTTCAAGGACTGTTTTCAATATAAGTGAAGTTGAGGGGGAATAAATTGTTGGCTTAAGAAAATAGAAAGGGCTAAAAGAGACATCTCAAACTTCAAGGACATTTTTGAGTTAATCTCAACCTTTTTGTTGTTTTGACTTTTAGTTTGTAATATAGAACGTAGCTGTGATTTTATTCTAATAGTAATATTTTGATAATTTTATTTAATGTATTTTGACAGTTTTCAATATATAATATTTTTTAATTTAATTTGTTTTAAATGTTCTTATTAAATTGATTAATTATTAGTTTTTAGTATCATTAATATATTATTATTATTACTATTATTATTATTATTATTATTATTATTATTATTATTATTATTATTATGTAGCCGTTGCATTAGATGTTCATATTGTTTTTTGCTGGTGGGGTTGCATTAGAAATGGACCGTTGCTTTAATTTACCAAATTGTTGCAAAAGTGACAGTTGCATTAGATGTCAATCTGATGCAACGGCAAAGTAGAGGCGTTACATGAGATTAGTTTACTGTTGCACTAGACCTAATGCAAGGCAAGAGTATGCAATGGTCGGTTGATGTTGCATTAGAGCTAATGCAACATGAAATGGCCCATATCGCAACAAATTGTAATGTTGCATTAGACTTTAAATGTAGTATGACAAGTGGGTCCCACCATTTTAAAAGTATTAAAACATTTCCATTTTAAGATTTTGTAAGTTAAAGTGGGACAATCAAATGGGTAATTTTTGTAGATTAAAGAGGGACGGAGAGAGTATTATTATTCATGTGTTGAGTTACTTTTTTCATATTGATGACTGCTTCTGCTTGTATGGGCTAATGGATGCGGAGATCCCCACAATTCCTTATTTATAGGGAATGTCAGGTTTTTTGCTTTGAGACTATCTTCATGAGTTGAAGTGACTCTAATGAGTTGAAGTGACTCTAGATTAACCCTTTTTTTGATGGGATTACCGTACTGTAAAAGCAATAAAGTAAATGAGAAGAGAATATAAATGTGTAGGGAAGTTACCTTTGAAGAAACCTTTGAGATTAACTCTTAAACTTGTTTAATAGTGATTGATACCATCACCTAGTCTTAAACTTATTTTAAGCCCTATTATTTGCACTCATTAAACATATGCACTGACACTTAATAACATATGATCTAACACTCTTAAACACTACCGCTGAGACTCTTATAACACTATGACTTACAATATTAAACACTACAACTCGCACTTTTAATCACTATCACCTGCACTCAATAAAGCATTAATCAACACTTTTAAACACTTAACTGACATTCTTGAACATTACCACTAGCACTCTTATAACGCTCCGACTGGCACTCAATACACTTGAATTAGCACTCTCACATCACTCCGACTGGCACTCAATAACACATTAATTGACACTCTTTTACCTACAACTGACACTCTTACACACTATAACTGACATTGTTAAACACAACTGCGGGCACCGCATGACATTTCACTTATTTACAAAAATATCACTGCACGCAAAGTTCCACTTATTAATTGCCACCGTGTGTTTGTAAAACCCGTTTTTCGTAAGCGATAAAAAAACTGATTTTTCTAAACGAGCATAAAATAAGATGATCTTAAGATGAGGAAAAGGTGTTACTCCCTCCGTCTCAAACTAAAGTTTTTGTTTTCTTTTTTGGTTTGTCTTATAATATAATAAGTTTTTTACTTATTTTTTTTATAAATAAAATGGACAATAAAACTCATTTGTTATTCGCGTAACAAAAAAATTCTACTCACTTTCTCTCTTATAGCTTCACTTTAACTTTCACACTTACAATATATTTAGATTTTCTTAAATTTTATGTAAAGTCAAAATAAAAAAACCTTAGTTCACGAAAAGAATATTCACAACAAAAGGAGGAAGGACCCGGTTCCAGCTTGGCCATCACAACTGGAATTCGATGAGTGGTGAAAATATCTTGGGAGGGTTGGTGGATATTTAATGTGTATTTATGGCGCTCTGCTGCCTACCTCTGTACTACCAAAACCTGTTGTAGGTCTCGTTGTTAGGCCATGTACAATAAGCCAACTACCAAAAAACATTCAACTACCTTAATATCACAACACCTCATCTTCTCTCTCCATACACTTAATCATTCAATTACCCTCTCAACTACACCCCCCACAATAAGCTAGTTTAGTTTAAAATTCAACTCCTCCCAACTCATCATTCTATACCCCACCACTTTTTATTTTATTTACAATATTTATTTTTATAATTAAAAAAATAATAAAAATTTATTATTAAAAAATAAAATATTAATATTTTTACTTATAAATTCGAGATTTTTTTTAAATTTTTTTTAATTCACACTTAATTAAATTTTATTGCAATTAAATAAATTTGGATAAAAAATACTTCACACTTAAAAAGATGTTAAAATGTTTTAAATAAATGTTAATAAAGTATAATTGAAAATTTTATATTGAGAAAAGAGGATTTTTTTTCGGTGTCCAAATTAAATGAAACTTACATCAATTTATAGAGGGAAAAAAATTATAAATTTTGGTAATTTATTTTTTTATAAAAAAAATAATTTACTATGAAATAATTGAGCTCAAAAAATTTGGATAAAAACCTCTCCGGAAAAAAAGAAAAAAAAAAGGAAAAAAAAAAGAAAAAAAAAACGGAAATGGAGTACCAACTCGCCGGCTTGGGAGGTGAGCTACACTCTCCAAGTGCTGGCCACTCCCAAGCCGACAAGTGTCTCTTCCGGGCCCCACACAAATTGTTTCAACCTAGTTGAAACCTTTTAACCCTTCCCCTTCAACCCCCTCCTCTCAACCCCCTTATTGGACACCCTCAACTAGTTGACTCCCACTCAACCCCCCATTCAACCCCCTTATTGGACATGGTCTTAGGTTGGAAGTTGAGATTTTAGGGCAACGCTAGAGGCACAAAATCAGTTTATAAAATTATGGATATAAAGTGAGGTGACGATATTTTATTGGTTGAATCGATTGTGGGCCCGGCACACTCTAATAAAAAACAACAATAAAATTTTGACACATCATTTTGTAAGCCGCATTTTGTAACACTTTTTTGTGACTTTATATTTACCCAAGATTTTATCATAGGAAGTGCTCCATCCGTTTTATTTCAAATTGTAAAATTTGTCATTTTAGTTGTTTTATAGAAATTGTAAATATTATAAGTAGAACTTTTTCATATTTTTTAATTAGTGAAACCCACTTGTTATACTCACATCAACTAACACACATAATATTCCTACCCCACTTTTCCTGTTAATACCCAACTATCTACACTCACAATATATCATATTTTTCACTTTTTCCTTATTTCTCGTGCAATGACGGTTTTGTTGAATTTGAAATGAGACGGAGCGAGTAAGTGCAAGTTGTGGGTTGCTTAAGATTAATTTGATATACAAATTTTCTTTTTGTGCATTCCATTGATTTTTTATCATTCCATTGTTATGTCACATTTTCTTAAAATAATTTTTTATAGCTAGTACTCCTTATGTCCTTTTTTAAATTTTAAAGTTAAAACAAAAATTGTCAATTTAATTGTAATTTGACTAAAAACTTATAAAAAAAGTTAATTATCCTAAGAGGTGGTCTCTTGTGAGAACACCTAGATCCGTCTCATAGAAGAGACGGGACGACCCATGACCCGTGTACAACATTCTCCGCGAAGTGTAGGATCCCAACCCATGCTCCACTCAAAATCTGCCACGTGGCGGCGACCCATTGACCCAATTTTTTTTTCCCAAAAAAAAATTGTTTTTTTTTTTTTGCTTTTTTTTTAGTTTTTATATTTTTTTGACTGTTTTTTACGTTTGCCAAAAATAATACTTAGTACAACTAAATATAAAAATTATGTTACTTATAAAGTAACATTGTTTATAAGTAAATGTAACACCAGTTTAAAAAAAAAATAGCTCATTTTACTCATCTTTCAACTGTAATACTAACTATAAATACGTGTAACACTAACAATAACTAAATGTAATTATCGTTATACTGAAATGTAATAGTGTTTTTACAGAATATTTTTAAATTTTTTAATTTTGAGTATTTTGATTTTATTTTTTAAAAGAAAGTAATATTTGAAAAATAACAACTTATAGCATACATGAATGTAATTATTTGTACAAGTAAATGTAACACTTTAGTAGATGGAATTGTAATAGATTTCTATAGATAATGTAATACTTTTACATATATCATGATAAATTGAACCCATTGTAACTTATTATTTGAAAACATATAGATATACTATTATACAAATAAACGTAATTGTTTTACAATGTTATTATACAAGTAAAATGTAACATTCGTTTATAAAAATTGTTACTTTCTTATTTTTACAATATTACTAACACAAGTGTTTTTAGTTCTAAAGTGTAAATAGTTGAATTATTACTTTTCTATACATTGTGTTACAATTATATATAAACAATGTTACATATAAGCAACACGTTCGTTACATTTTAGTTGTAATAAGTATTACTTTTGGCAAACGAAGAAAACATAAAAAAACACTGTTATTTTTCTGTATATATGTATTACTTTTATGTATACAAACTGTTACATATAAGTAACACGTTTGTTACATTTAGTTATGAGTTAAAGACCTTTTAAGTCCTTAACCTATTGAACTTTTTACCTTTCCGTCCTCAACCTATTTTTTTTTCCTTTTCGTCCTCAATGTATGTATTCGTGGGTTTATTTCGTCCTTCTGTCACATGCCCATTTAAATTTCCGTTAAATCTAGTGATTTGGCAAATGTTGTCATGTGGCATTTTACATGTAAATACAAGGGCTAAAGTGTTAAAACTTAAACTTTAATCTTTAAATAAAAAAAAGAACCACAAATAAAAAACATAAATTCCCCAAATCTGGTTCCATATTAACCACCCTAAAACAACGACCCTTTAACCCATATCCAAAAGTCGCTCAGGAAAGTACGAACGAGCTGCCCCTCCTCCCAAATCCGCCGCGGCGCCGCCCCCTCTCCTCACCACCACCATTCTCATCAACCCTGTCCTCATCCCCGCCAACAACCACCCACCTTCGCCTTCGCCACCCCCACGTTATTATATCTGGTAGGAAAAATAGACAGTTGATTCTCGGGCAAGATCTTAAGAGGAAACGATGAGTGGTCGGAAACTAACCTCACCCTTCTTCTCCGGTCGTTCACACAGATCTGGTTTTGAAAAGCATTCTTTTCTTCTTTTTCGACCTCTCTTTCAAAACCACTCTGCTTTCTTCTCTCACATCTCTCTCCATCTTGAGAATCTGAAGAGATTTCATGGTGTTTGATTTCATGAGTTTGCTCAGATCTGATTTTTGAAATTTTGGTTCTGATTTTACTTTGTAATATGTTGAATCTTTATTGTAGTTGGTGGAAGAGGTTTTAATGTTTTTGTTGGCTGCAATGAGGGTGTGGGTGCAGATTTTTGTTGTTTAAATTCTTTTGCTCCTGGGTGTGGCGTCGAGGTTGATGGTGGTGACGGAGGTTGATGGTTGTGACTGTGTTGCGAATTCTGGTGGGGTTTTGTATTGGTGGTTGGATATTGAGGTTCCACAAGCGGTACTTCCCGATACTGGGTGGTGATTAACCGGAGATAGAGATGGAGATGAATTGAGTGTTTGAATATCAAATCAAAATTAATACTCCTTCCGTCCCAGAAAGATAGTCCACCTTTTTTCGTTGTTACTACGAGGGAACTTTGAGCAGTTATAAAATCTACTTATAATTATGTTAATGTGAATCTATTTTTTTATTAATAGTATTTATAATGGTGTATCAAGAACAATTTCAAAAATTTCATTAGAATAATTAAAAGTAGCCTTAATTATTACTCAAAGTTCTTTCGTAAAACCCATGAAAATAGGGGGACTATCATTCTGGGTCAGAGGGAGTATTAAACAATTTAATCTTTAAAAACCAACATAAAATATTATGTTTTCTTAAGAAAGACTTGTTTATGTTTGGAGAAAAAAAAAGACTTGTTTAATGTTAATCTAAATTGCACCATTTTTTTAATATTCAAATAAATTGCACCATTTTTCGGTTGAAAATAAATTGCACCATTTTTTTAATATTCAAAATAAATGTTCAATGAAATACTAAAAAAAATTAAATTTATTTTTTTCAAACAAAATATTCTTATATTTTTCTGGGATTTTCTAACTTTTACTTATTTTTCATATATTTTTGTATTTATTACATATTTAATATTACACTTTCATCCCTTAAAGTTCTACATCAACAACTTTTCATATGTAAAATGCCACATAAGCCAAAAGAGTGACATCATTTGCCATATCAATAGATTTAACGGAAATTTAAACGGGCATGTGACGGAAGGACGAAATAAACCCAAGAATACATACATTGAGGACGAAAAGAAAAAACAAAATAGGTTGAGGACGAAAAGGTAAAAAGTTCAATAGGTTAAGGACTAAAAGGGTCTTTAACTCCATTTAGTTATAGTAACTATTACTTTTGACAAATCGAAAGAAAAAAAAAATTGCATGTGGGTCATGGATCCGGGTCATGGGTCAAAAATGACCCGTCTCTACTATGAGACGGGTCATGGTGTTCTCATACAAGTTTTTGTCTTATCCTAATGGTACTCCGAATTTTTTTATAGATCCACAATTAATAATATTCTCATAAATAAATTTTAGTTTTTCGCTAGAATAATCAATTTTTCCGCAAATTCTTGGTTAAAGTGCAATGGTTGACAATTTTCCCATTGACTTTGACGTTTAAAATGAGACAAAAGGAGTATACACTACAATTCCTACCCCATTTTCTCCTTCAATTCCTATCTCAATTTATTATACTCACAACAACTACTCATACCACTCTTTCTTTGTTCCCTTGCAAATGAAAATCTATACACATTATTATATGAGTTAGAGAGAGTAAGTGAAATTCATTAAACGTTAATTAATTTCGATTCTCTATTTGATGAATATAATGATACAATTAAAAATTTTGATTGTCTGTTGCTACTGCAGCGGAGCAGCCTAATTTAAGTTGATGAAGTAACTCATTGTAGCAAGTGATCATTCCATGTAATCACAAATTTCTTTTTCCACTTATGCCATCAATATCAATTTGACAATATATAAAGCCCACTGATGCAATTGCAAAGGATAGGGTATTCAGTAGACCATTAGGTGGTTTAAGATTTTTATTTTTATTTTTATTTTTTTCTTAAGATTTTTTTTTAAAGAAAGAAAACTAGCAAGTCTATATTATTGTCGTCACCAATGGCCTTCTGGCCGAGTGGGTATCGGGTGGGTGAGCAATGACTTCCCTTGAAGGGGAGGTCCTGAGTTCAATTCTCCCTTGAGAGAAATTGTGGAGAACTGTGCGTTTTTAACTAATGAAATAGTGTTAGTGCAATTTTATCATGCTACAAATAACTAGTAAGTAACCCGTCGATATTCGACGGGCATAGCAAAACTAATTAATTATTGAATATACTAAGATAAATGTCTAAAATATACTCCCTTCGTTTCATTAAAAGTGAGACTTATTTCTTTTTTTGTTTTTCCCGTTACAAATGAGACTGCAAAAAATGACAAAGTTTTAATAATTATTTATTCAATAGGACTCATTTTCACTTTTTCCTTAAATAATGGAGTGAGTCTTGTGAAAAACGCGTTTTTCCTTAAGCAAAGGAAAAACGTGTTTTTCAAAGACGCTGCCCATTATACTTCGAAACAAGCGGTGGCATTTTCGTAAATACTGTCAACTATAGTAAATGCCCAGTGTTAGTATTACAAAAAGCCAGTGATTTCAAACTGGCGTTTATAAACATGAAACTGACACTTTTCTTAAGTGCCAGTGGTAATGTTAAAACTTGCAGTGAGTACACTGGCACTTTTTTACATTGATACTGACACTTATTAAAAGTGCCAGTGGTAGTGTTAATAACTGCCAGCCATTACACTGACACTGGCACTTATTAAAAAGTGCTAGTGGTAGTGTCAATAAGTGCCAGTGTACATGTGCTGACACTTTTTTACTCTATCACTGGCACTTACGATCAACGCTAACAACTTCCCGTTAATTACAAAAATGCCACCACGCCAAACTTAAAAACACGTTTTACGCAATCTTAAGGAAAAACACGTTTTTTCCCATATTTTCTCTAAATAATGTGCCCAACCTAAAATTCGTAAGTTAAAGAGAGACGGAGGGAGTACATTCTTATCACTCATTCTCTCTCTTACTTTTTTTTTATACTCAAAACCCCATCTCTGCTATTAATATTATACTACTTTTACTTAATTTTTGTATCTTAAAAGTTAGTCTCACTTGTGATGGGACAAATGGAGTATAAATTAATTCAAAGATTGCAATTTTATTTCCATCACCATGGTTATTCGGGATTTTTCCTGGACTAACCAGTATAGTTTTTTACATTAAGATAAAAAAACGTATGTGTATATCATATATATACAAATAAATAGTCATTTTGATGTGAAATTAAAAAAAATACCTATCATTATTGCGATAAATTATTGGACTTGGTCTTCAACTGCTTTTAGGTTATGAAGATTGTCACATGAATCACAAAGCTAATCGGGTAATGGATTTTATGTAAAACTTTTCTTCTAGGTTTGATACTGTCTATCGAGAGTAAGACTCTTTAAACTTATTCTTATCCATGCTATTCAATACTGTTTAATATGACCAAAGAGCTCTAGCTTAAGTGCTAAGGATATTTGTGTAAGCCTATTTATAACTCCAGTTGTAGCCTTCAATTAATATAATAAAAAACTCACTTTTTTAAAAAGAAAAAAAAAACAATATGAATTCTTCATATATTTCAAAGACAAAAACTTGTATGAGAACACCATGACCCGTCTCATTGTAGAGACGAGTCATTTTTGACCCACGACCAACACGCCATTTTTTAAAAAAAATTTATATTATTTTTTTCGTTTTTTTTTTCGGTTTGTCAAAAGTAATAGTTACTATAACTAAATGTAACAAACGTGTTACTTATATGTAATAGTTTGTATACATAAAAGTAATACATATATACAGAAAAGTAACAGTGTTTTTTTTTTTTTATGTTTTCTTCGTTTGCCAAAAGTAATACTTATTACAACTAAAATGTAACGAACGTGTTACTTATATGTAACAGTGTTTATACATAATTGTAACACATGTATAGAAAAATAATAATTCAACTATTTACACTTTAGAACTAAAAACACTCGTGTTAGTAACATTGTAAAAATAAGAAAGTGACAATTTTTATAAACGAATGTTACATTTTACTTGTATAATAACATTGTAAAATAGTTACGTTTGCTTGTATAATAGTATATCTATATGTTTTCAAATAATAAGTTACAATGGGTTCAATTTATCATGATACATGTAAAAGTATTACATTATCTATAGAAATTTGTTACAATTTCATCTACTAAAGTGTTACATTTACTTGTACAAATAATTACATTCATGTATATAAGTTGTTATTTTTCAAATGTTACTTTCTTTTAAAAAATAAAATCAAAATACTCAAAAATAAAAAATATTCTGGAAAAACACTATTACATTTCAGTATAACAATAATTACATTTAGTTATTGTTAATGTTACACGTATTTATAGTTAGTATTACAGTTGAAAGATGAGTAAAATGAGCTATTTTTTTTTTTTTTTTTTGTAAAACTGGTGTTACGTTTACTTATAAACAATGTTACTTTATAAGTAACACAGTTGTTACATTTAGTTGTACTAAGTATTACTTTTGACAAACAAAAAAAACAGTAAAAAAATATATAAAAACAACGAAAAAAATACCGATTTTTTTTCTGTGATTTTTGTTTGGGCCAATGAGTCGCTGCCACGTGGCAGATTTTGAGTGGAGCATGGGTTGGGATCCTACGCTTCGCGGAGAATGTTGTACACGGCTCATGGGTCGACCCGTCTCTTCTATGAGACGGATCTAGGTGTTCTCACAAGAGACCACCTCTATTTCAAATCCTTGCCAACTCATCTATAGTATCAAATTGTTTTGCCGAAATTGAAAATCTCTTTTAAAAATCCAAAATTAATTAAAAAATTGGATTTAAGAAATCTTATAATATAAAAAATTTGCACAATTAATTAGCCTCTTGCATTCATGAAACGTCTTATGGTCATTCTGTAAGCTGTCGCATAAGGGTTATTCTCATCAACATATATTTCAATCTATGTGATCATTTTCCCTTCATATTCTAATCACCTTTGAAGTAATTGTCATTAAATATTTGAAATACATTATTATAATTTGAGGTTTTAATGTAATAAATAACAATATGCACCCATTTCCGTTAAAAAAATTATACTATACATTTATTCCTTTTACCCGTTTAATTAGTGTAATTTGGTGAAGATAAGTGTGCCTTACTTGTCATACTCACAATCTCTTTCTACTTATAATATTTTTGAAACCTTCCTATCTCCGTCTAAGAATAAAAAACGGATATGTGTTGGTTTTCCACATAATTTTCAATGTGAAATAAAGCTACTGAGTGTTTATTTTATAATTTATTAATACAATCTGAATATTTATTCTTTTATTTGATTTTGATTAGATTTTTTTATATATATTTTTATGTTCCCAAACTTCAGCAGTGCCCATTTGAATTTACTTTTTTAATTATGGATTTTTGTTTTTATGGAAAAGTATCTTATAAGTCAGCTACCTCTCGAAAATAATTGTTCAGACTTTTTCAAATAGTTTGTTAGGAATTGTTTTTCATGGAAAAGAATCTTTTATGCTACCTTCGCTCTAAATAAATGTCTAATTATTTTTTTGTTTTAACTATAATCTTGATCAAAAATAAATTTAACAATATTTTAGACATTCTTTTCGAGACGGAGAGATATCTATTATCTTAGGGCAAATTGCAATTTGGTTCCTGACATATACAAACTTTTGCAATTTGGTTCCCAACAGTTTTTTTTCGCCGATTGGTTCCCAACATTTACATTTTTTTACAATGTGGCTATAAAAGTAACTGGGAGTTAGTTTTCTAACGATTTTATGTCATGTGACTAGCACATGACGTTTTAAATGACGTTTTAAAATATTCATAAAGCTACACATATCCGATTAATATGATTCTTTTTTTTATATTGAAGCTAATATTTAAATCTACAACATAATTTTTGTTTGGAAATTTGTTGGGTACCTAAAATATTTTTACATTTAATCTTAATTTTAAATATTAAA
Organism: Campanula takesimana; assembly: GCA_026119855.1. Classification (NCBI taxonomy): domain Eukaryota; kingdom Viridiplantae; phylum Streptophyta; class Magnoliopsida; order Asterales; family Campanulaceae; genus Campanula; species Campanula takesimana. Next base: position 827,917 of record JAOWBW010000485.1, read on the forward strand.
AAAATAAAAACACGTGAAATATAATCTAAAAAAGGTATTAGCCCAAGTATGTTTCATATGAAGTAATTTCTATATGTATGTTTCCTAAATTTTATTTTTCTCCACCCCTCTGCCACATTCCCGCAACACCCATTCCACATACACTCTTCCCTCGATTCATCATCCTCTTCTTCTTCCTTTTTTTTCTATCAAAGATTTTTACGAACTGATAATCTACATATAGAATTTACTTCATATGGAACATATTTGGGCTAATATCATTTTTAGATTATATTTTACGTGTTTTCTATTTTTTTAATATTTAAAATTAAGATTAAATGTAAAAATAATCCAACTACCCAATAAATTTCCAAAAAAATATATATTGTAGATTTAAATATTAGCTTCAATTTAAAAGAATAATCATATTAATCGGATATGTGTAGCTTTAAGAATATCTTAAAACGTCATGTGCTAGTCACATGACATAAAATTTGTTAGAAAAGTAACGCCCAGTTACTTTAATAGCCACATTGCAAAAAAATGTAAATGTTGGGAACCAATTGGCGAAAAAAAACTGTTGGGAACTAAACTGCAAAAGTTTGTAAATGTCAGGAACCAAATTGCAATTTACCCATTATCTTAAGTTGCTTGGTTAAATCCTCAAATGGTGTGTATTTCTTATTCAATTACCTAATTAACCAATAATATCAAAGAAAAACCTTTTTTCTTCATTTCCTTTTCAATTTAGGGGCTATGTAAATAAATAAGCTTAATGCCAAACCATCCGCTTATTCCATTTTAAACTTCAACAACCCATGCTCACCTTGTCATTTGGTCAATCATGGAAGCGAAATTATGTATTATACTCTAAAAAAAATAAATTGAACTTTGATTATTGCTATTGTAATGCTATATCTATATTTAAAAAAAAATTATAAACGTTGATTATTGCAATTGTAATGCTTTAATCCCAGTAATTTTCCCTACATTGTCACCATATTTCTTATCAATATTCCTTTTCTGTACATTCATTAAGAAAATTAATAATCAAAACTTAAATTATAGTGCTAGTCTTAAAGTAAATTTAATCCACATTGCCAAGGGGATAAAAACATGAGCTAGTCTCATGTAAAACGCGTTGTTCCTAGTGGTTAGGAAAAACGTGTTTTTCAAAACCTTTTGGCTATCACTTTCAAAGGTTCTGACTATCAATCTCATATCCAGAAGACTTTATATTGACATCCAGAATGCTTTATACTGATATCCAGGACCCTTCTGGCTATCACTTTCAAAGGTTCTGGCTATCAATTTCATATCTAGAAGGCTTTATATTGATACCCAGAACTCTTCTGGCTATCACTTTCAAAGGTTCTGGCTATCAATCTCATATCCAGAAGGTTTTATATTGATATCCAGAATCGTTGAGAAGTTCCGATTATTTACAAAAATGCTACCGCACGTTTTTTTAAAGAAGTTCCACATATTTACAAATATGACACCGCGTTTTTTTAAAACACGTTTTCCCTAGGAGTTAGGAAAAATGCGTTTTTCCCAAGATTTTGTGTAAAAACATTGAATGAAAGTAAGACCACAGTAGACAAAAAGTAGAACATGAAAATGCTCAAATATTTCGCAGAGATTTTAAAATAAAAATAAGATGATTTTAAATAACAACAAAAAAATCAGTCAGTAAAGTATGATTAATAATTTTTGCCCATATTTCAATTAATTGCACTTTAGGTTTTGTTTTTTCATTGAAATTAAGGTATTAACTCTGTCTTGAAAATTATCCTTTTGAATATCTATGTTAATTTGATTGACATCTTATCAAATATTTTTTTACAAATGGAATTTTCGGAATTATATTTTAAACCAAAAGATAAATCTCATTGGTCTTACTATTCAAAATAAATAAAGCTAAATCCCGTTATCTTTTTGAATACACTTTAAGCAGAGTCATAGTATGGGACTAGGGATGACAATTTGACCAAACCCGATCCATTCCGAGGGTGTTTCGATCCAAAAATTTCAGGTTTGGTAGAAATTTTTATGATCCGATCGGATTTCGGATCGGGTTCGGTTCTGCCTCTGATCTGACCGAGATCCGACCCGATTTATTAACATGAATTACAATTTTCATTATTACCCCCTCATTTTCTTAAGTTTTACACGCAGCTCTACATATAAAGCGAAAAAATAGGGTTTAGATACCGGAAACTTTAGTTTCCACCGTTCACTCGTTTCGTCGCTCTCGTTTCTATGGCCTAACCCAAGCTTCTCCTTCAGATTGACCGAGATCCGACCCCGTCTCCGACTCTTCGCCGTCTTGCAGTCCAGCCGCCATCACTTCAAGTCAATATGCCTATCTCCGGTAAGCAAATAAAGTTCTTTGATATGTATTCACTTATATCAAAATTGAGGTTATAGATTAACATGAATCTTTCTGATTGGAGTTACAATTTGTGGGTTGATCAATGAACCCTGAAATAAAAGAAAGAGTGCAATCGAGGTTAGGTGAAATCAATTTGTGGGTGAGTGCGTGGATTAATTGATTATTGGGGCTTTGTGGGATCTGTGAATTAAGGCTTCTTCAGCTACCCATTTTTTTTCTTTCCTAAATACATGGGATCGGATCGGGGCTCGGATCGGAGAACGAATTAGGCAATTTCGGAGCGGATCGGGTTCGGTAAGAAGATTCCAGTGTTCGGATCGGATTCGGATCAGGCCTGATCTGATCCGAACCCGACCCGTTGCCATCCCTACATGAATTGAAATCACCATTTTTTTTTTGTTCTTTCAAATCTTTCACCAGTTCATCAAATTTACAAAAATTAATAATAATAATAATAATAATAATAATAATAATAATAATAATAATAATACTCCCTCTGCCCCTAAATGAGTGTCCATTTTCAAAAAATTCTTGTCCCAAAATGTGTGTCTTTTTTTAACATAACTTTGTTCCTAAATGTTTTTTTTCGAATTTTTTTTCACCGGTCTATTTATACGTGCAAAACTAAATGTTTGGAAATGATATTACAAGATTATATATGAATTTTTGCCACCAAATTGTACAAAGAGTTGAGATTTTCAGATGTCCCTTAAAATGAAATTCGAACACTCAATTAGGGATAGAGATAGTAATAATAAGAGAGAGAGGAAGATTACTTTAAACGCTTGGTGGAAGCATCAAACTCAAAGAAGACAGAAAATTCCGACCTCTTTGCATTCAAATTACTTTCTCATCCCACAATAAGTATATCATTGATTGACTTTATAAGGGTTTTAAGTACTGTAAGTATTTGGAGTGTGTTTTGGAGGAAACTAGTTCCTCCATAAGTTATAAAAAGTCATGTTTTAAACCCCTAAACCCCAAACCTAAAACCCTAAACCCTAAACCTTAAACCCTAAACATTAAACCCTATAAAAACATGACTTTTTATAACTTATGGAGAAACTAGTTTCCCCCAAAATTTTCAAAAGTATTTGAGTCCATGTAATTTTAACACCCTCAAGCATCCTTTAGCTGTGGAAAATCAATGGGATCCATTGCTTTTTTTATTATTATTATTTTTTTCATATTTTTGCATGAAAAGAGCATACCTCAACACGTCATGTACAGCAAGTCAAGACTTCTTACAACATCCTTTTCTTCCCTGAAAAAATACAGGACATCTAAATTAATTATAAGAACATGAGAAGCAGTATAAGAATGTGGTTTACAACAAAACCCTTTCATGCCTTTTGTTTAATTGAACAGGAATATACGAAACAAACACACTATGCACTCAAAAAGAAAAAGGAAGACCTTAAAATAAGAGATATAAAAGGAAGAATTTTGACTTATCTCTGAGATGTCCTAGAAATTTCAGGCCTCTGCATGAAACAAAACAAAGAGTAAGAGGTGATTATGAAAAAAAAACTCAAGTCAAAGTGGTTAAATATATGTGTAAATTGTACATAGATATAAACTCTATATTGTTGGAACAATTTCTATCCCACTAATGCCATAACTCAAATCTGGGATAAGTTAGAGAGGAGAAGATGAAGGCGGAAGCGTTACCTGTTGAATCCATCTTCAATGTTGCTTAGAGAATGATGAAGAAGAAGTAGGGGATGAAGTACTTCTAAATGATGAGTGCCCTCTCTAGTTCTTCTAGTACTTTATGAAGAGAGAATAATGAGAGTATAAATGAATTTTGTGTGTCTTTAAGGGCTGATGGAAGGCCCTATATATACAAGACAAAGAGACACTTCATTTAGGGACTACACCCTTTCATATTAAGCGATGTGAATTTACCATTTTTCCCATCATAAATAGGTAATATTCCACCTCAGGAATTCTACACATTATTTAATCATCTACACTTTATATTAACATTATAAGTATGATTTCATGTATGGAAATAATAATGACTTGTTATACAATCCATGTTCTAACAATCTCCCACTTGGGTTGCATAACAATGGCTTTCCTTAAATCATAAGTATAATACAAATGACAACCCTTATGTGCACCTTGTTGTCATCTATAACAATCCCGTCCATTAGTTATACAAGTATAAGGACTAAAGGGGCAGTCGTTGTAATTGTTTCGCAACTAAACCCACAATAATCACGTATACATATCCAACTAAATGACATAGATCAAAATGTAGATGTGTAGCATGGAACATAATGAATATATACATATTCTTCCAACTAGTCTAACTTAACCAAATGAGATCAAAACTTTAAATATTAGAACAATTAATGAAAGAACAACATAAACTCCCACTATATTAAATGTTATCAAAATTTGTTACACCCATATGAGCAATATGCTCGTGAAACACTAAAGAAGATAACGCTTTAGTAAACGGATCCGCTAACATGGAGTTTGTTCCTATAAGTTGCATTTCTATTTGTTCATTATGTACTCTTTCTTTTGCAACAAGAAACTTAATGTCTATATGCTTAGACTTTAATGAACTTTTGTTGTTGTTGGAGTACAAGACTGCTGCCCGATTGTCACAATATAACTTAAGTGGTCTTTCAACACTATTGACAATTCTCAGTCCCTCAATGAATTTACGCAGCCATATAGCTTAATTGGATGCCTCAAAATAAGCAACAAACTCGGCTTCCATGGTAGAGGAAGTTGCGAGTGTCTGTTTGGCACTTCTCCAAGAAACTGCTCTACCGGCTAATGTGAAGACATAACCATACGTTGATTTACGACTGTCTTGGCATCCAACAAAATCAGAATCGGAATCGGAATCGAAATACCCAACGATCTCAAGATGATCCGATTTTGAATATGTAAGCATGTAGTCCTTGGTGTTTTGTAAGTATCTCATCACTCTTTTGGCTGCAACCCAATGTTCTCTCCCCGGATTGCTTTGGTATCGACCAAGCATCCCAAAAATATATGCAAGGTCTGGACGAGTACAGACTTGTGCATACATTAAGCTTCCTACTGCTGATGCATAAGGGGTATTTTCCATATACTTGGATTCAAAATTACTTTTAGGACACTGATTGAGACTAAACTTGTCTCCTTTAGAAACAGGGGTGTAATGTGGTTTACATTTTTGCATGCTAAATGATGTGATGAATTTTGTATTATTTCCCTTATTTTCCTATGTATTTTCATTCATTTTGATGTACTTAGACTAGTTTTGATGTATTTGGGGCATTATTTTATCATTTGGGCTTTATTGTAATCCAGGGGTAGAATAGTCGTTTTTATTTATTTATTTTTCCGGATGTAATTTTTGATGAGCTTCAAGGTCTTGTCTCAAGGATCAACAATAGTCAAAGTCAACCAAAGCGGAGAAGCATAGGTCCAAACTGCAAATAACTGAAAGTTGAGGTACTGTTATGCAATTTCTGAAAGTTGGAAGACTGAACTGAAAATATAAAGACTCTAGGGACTGAATTGAAAAGTTGTGAAAGTCGGCCTCCTAGTCGGTACATGTGCTGCGAGCTTGGTGGATTAATTGTTTTTATTTTATTTTATTTTCTTTTGACTATTATTCCTTTCATTATTCCTTAGTCATTATTAGGAGAGAATTATTATTAGATTAGGTCATTCTTTTCACTTTAGAAACAGACTACATTATTTTCTTTTTCTCTGGAGCTTGTAACCCTTCCATGGAGAACTAACTCCATAGCTTTGGATTGAAAGCTTGAACCTAATCTATTTCAATTGAGGTAATTTTCTTAATCTTTTGTTTAATCTATTCATAATTTTGCTTGTTCTGATTTTAGATTTATAACTAGGGTTTGTGAATTTGGTCAATTCATTAGTTCTTTTTATTGATCTATGCTAGAATTCTCTGTTCTGTGCCAGAGTTAGGGTTCTCAACGTAGCATCTTCACGAATTGTGTATGTGCCATAGCAATTCGGGGAGTATGCAAAATTAAGCGATTATCTAGTAAACCTAGAAAGCGTTCTTGATCTTAGTCTCTTAAATTGAATCAATTAATCTTTAAATCTTTTCTGTGCCAGTCTAGGTTTAATTTTAATTAGGGTTTATAGTGAGTGTGCCACTGCTATAGACTAAACAGTAAGAAGAGACAGAGATTGAAATACATCTCGTGATCAAGTGAATAGGATTAACGGAGAAAAATAAGTACCAATGAAATTGAATTAGAGGACGGGGATAGGGATCAATCTGAAGTGCTTTTTAATCATTGTTTTAATCACATTTAGTTTAATTTCTCGTTTAAGAATTAATTACAATCAAATTCAACCCCCAATCTGGTTAAGTGACTAGTGCGTAAATAATCATCGTTCTTCGTGGATCGACCCTCACTTACCCTAATTACATTATTAGTGGACGAGTTTAGGTCTAATTTAGTAGGCGTGCGACTAAGCCTACCAAAAATTGGCGCCGTTGCCGGGGAACGATGTTTATTTGTTTACGTTCTTATTTTAATTCTTGTTCTTTTTCTTTTTCTTTTTATTTTCTTTGTATTTATTTTTAGTTAGTTTAGTTATTTAGTTTCCTTTTAGTTTTTATATATTTATTTGGGTAAATTGCAATTTGGTTCCTGACATTTACAAACTTTTGCAATTTCGTTCGCAAAAGTTTTTTTTCGCCAATTGGTTCCCAACATTTACATTTTTTTGCAATGTGGCTATTAAAGTAACTGGGCGTTAGTTTTCTAACAGATTTTATGTCATGTGACTAGCACATGACGTTTTAAGATATTCTTAAAGCTACACATATCCGATTAATATGATTCTTCTTTTAAATTGAAGCTAATATTTAAATCTACAACATATATTTTTTTTTTTGGAAATTTATTGGGTAGTTGGATTATTTTTTATATTTAATCTTAATTTTAAATATTAAAAAAATAGAAAACACGTAAAATATAATCTAAAAAAGATATTAGCCCAAATATGTTCCATATGAAGTAAATTCTATATGTAGATTATCAGTTCGTAAAAATCTTTGATAGAAAAAAAAAGGGAGAAGAAGAGGACGATGAATCGAGGGAAGAGTGTATGTGGAATGGGTGTTGCGGGAAAGTGGCCGAGGGGTGGAGAAAAATAAACTTTAGGAAACATACATATAGAAATTACTCCATATGAAACATACTTGGGCTAATACCTTTTTTAGATTATATTTCACGTGTTTTATTTTTTTAATATTTAAAATTAAGATTAAATGTAAAAATATTTTAGGTACCCAACAAATTTCCAAAAAAAAAATTTATGTTGTAGATTTAAATATTAGCTTCAATATAAAAAAAGAATCATATTAATCGGATATGTGTAGCTTTACGAATATTTTAAAACGTCATTTAAAACGTCATGTGCTAGTCACATGACATAAAATCGTTAGAAAACTAACGCCCAATTACTTTTATAGCCACATTGCAAAAAAATGTAAATGTTGGGAACCAATTGGCGAAAAAAAACTTTTGGGAACCAAATTGCAAAAGTTTGTAAATGTCAGGAACCAAATTGCAATTTGCCCGTTTTTAGTGTGACACCTTTTATGGTCCACACCCGTTCTACTGACAATCTGCTTGGAAGTCTTGAGTTAGATAACAAATGGCAGACCAGACACTGAGGCAGAAAACAGCCCCAAACTGGAGCGAGCAACCTCATGTAGTCCAATTCCCTTCTCTGCCTATGGGAGTTTCTTTTGAGTTGAAGCAGAGGCTGTTGAGCCAGTTACCACACTTCACTGGGATGCCTGGAGAGAATCCGAATCAGCATGTATCCCAGTTTGTGCAGATATGTCAAAGCATGAAGCCGGCTACACCTCCTTTAGTGCACTTATTACTCAGAGCACTTTCTTTCACTTTGAAAGATAATGCTAGTACATGGTATTACCATCTGCCGCCTAACAGCATTACCACATGGCAGCAGATGAAGGAGGTGTTTCTTGATAAGTTTTTCCCACCTGATCAGATCAATGTCATAAAGCGGGATATCAGTAACATGGAGCAGAGAGCTGATGAAACTTTGTATGAGTATTATAACAGGTTCCATAAGCTATGCAGGAGTTGCCCGTACCATGGAATTGATGATGAACAACTGATAGTATATTTCTATGGGGGATTGATGGTTCAAGATAAACGCTTGGTGGATTCTTGTTGTAGGGGAAGTGTACTCAACAAGACGACTAAGGAGGCTAATGAGATAATTGATGAGTTGGCTAAGAGCACTCGAACACATGGCCGAAGATCGAGTTTCAGACAGGTTAGTGTTGTGGGATCGAGTAGTGGTGTGCCAAGTAAGCTGGAGACAGATGTAGAGGACCTTAAAGGGATGATGAAACAATTGTTGATGGGTCTACCACAGAGTCAGCAGTATCCCACTAGTCAGTATAATCAGTATAGACCACCGTATGGGCAGCAACAACAGTATCAGAGTAATCCTCCGAGACAGTCTACGGATGATATGCTTCACTCTTTAGCACAGTCAGTGAGTATGATGAATGGTAATTTCCAGCAGTATCAACAAAAGACTGATGCGAGTATTAGTAATATGTAGAGACAAATGGGCAAATAGCTGATGCGGTTGGGAGACTAGAGGCTAATGAGGCAGTGAAGGTGAGAACAGAACCGAACCCTAAGCATAGTGCATGTTCCATGACTTTGCGTAGCGGTAAGGAGATTGGGAAGAGAGTTGTACCAGAGGATCCAGTAATTGAGTTTGAGGAGGTTGTGCCTATTGAGAAGATCCCGGATGAGGAGAAGAGCGCTACCACAATTTTTGAGCCAGATGTTCCATTTCCTGAGGCCTTGAGAGAGCATCGCAAACCAGAGCCTGACAAGGCTATATTTGACACTTTCAAAGTATAGATACCCTGAAAAAACCCACTACTTGGCTAGAGCGGTGAATTATCCTAGGATGTCTAACTTGCTTTAATTGTAGAGTCGCCACCTATGTTATTGAGGGAACATAAAAAAATACCTAAAGAAATAGCCTATTTTAATATTACGAAACCAGAAATTCGGGAAGAGAAGGGTTCGGGGGTTATGTGACGGAGTGGGAAGTACTTAAACACCTACTCCGCCCTGCTTACGTGGGTCTTGCTACTATTGGTGTTCTAATGCTAAATGTCCTTATTTTAATATGAGAAAAGTGCTAACAATTATAATGTAAAGAAAAAGGGAATTACAAAAGAGAAATAAAAAGAAACTTGTTTTTACTGATTTATGCTAAAGATTACATTAAGAGAAAAATAGTAAATTAAACTAGAGTTTAGAATGTTGGAATATAACCTTGACCAAACTTCAATAGTGAAGTGGCCTTTTGGTTGTATTCCTTTTTATAGAGATTGCATACAATGACTAGACAAGTAAAATAAGAAGAAGAAAAGTTGTATCTTTAGAAGGAGAAAGAAGACTTGAACTTTGACTTGAGATGGAATTTTTTGTAGAGAAATTGTTGTGCAACAATTTGTGTAGAGTTTTTTTTTTTTTTGTAGAGAAATGTGTTTGTGAGAATTTGTGTAGAGTTTAGGTTCAAGTCTCCAATTGGGTCCCTTTTCTAAGGTAAAAAAGAGAGGTTTAAATAGGTAGAAAAGAGAGAAAAATATGGCTTTTCAACCAATAAGAAAATAAAGGAAAATAAATAATAAAGAGAAAATCAAATAAAATGAAAAATGATATTTTATTTTAAAGAGATGGCTAGAAGTGTGGGATTGGGAGTTATGAAATAAAGGGGTTTAATGCTAGAATAAAACATGTGACCAAAAGATGGTTTTTGACTCTAAAAATGGAGGGAAAAGGCTGCAATCCGTAACAGTTAAAGTGGGAAGCGCGCGAGTCCGGCCTACTGGAACAAACGCGCGCGCGCCCCATGACCATTACGGGAGGCGCCCGCGGGTGAGAAAGGCAGAATGACAGAAATGACTCTAAAGTTAATTCTGTTATGCAGTTTAGTCCAAAACTAACAGAATCAGTTAGGAACTTAACCGAAGTAACAGAAATCAACAAAAGTAAGTTGAATAAAAATACTATGAATGCAATCAGGGTGAGAGGTCCAAGGCGGTGTGTCTATAAAAAGGCTTGAGGTAAACATCTCATTTTAAGACTTTTTGCAGACTGTCCCGAGATATGCTAAATTCTTGAAGGAGTTGTGTACATTGAAGAGGGATCAGAAGGCGAGGAGTCAGAAAAAGGTGAAGATGAAAGAGCATGTGTCTGCAGTTTTTCATAAGAAGATGCCCAAGAAGTGTAATGATCCAGGTATGTTTGTTATTCCTATGTATTTGGGTGATGATTCTGAGAATATGTCCATGCTTGACTTGAGTGCTTCAATCAATGTCATGCCTTATGCATTGTTTGAAAAGCTCAAGTTGGGACCGTTACAGGATACGCGGGTGGTGATACAGTTAGCAGATAAATCAAATGCATACCCTAAGGGGAAGGTTGAGGATGTTTTAGTCCGAGTTGGTAAGTTTATTTTTCCCGCTGATTTTTATGTGTTAGAGATGGACACAGATCCTAAGGCTCCCATTCTATTAGGATGACCATTTATGTCTACGGCTCATACTAAGTTGGATGTTTCCAACGGATCTTTGACTATGGAGATCGATGGGGATGTAATGGAGTTCAACATTTTTGACTCCAAGAAAGTCCCTAAAGATGATGGTCAGTCATTATGTTTTATGGATATAGTTGAGCCAAAGGTAGAGGAAGTGTCTAAGGTCTGTAGTGTGGATGGTGATGTGAAGAATGGTTTGGAGATACCGACGGTAAAACATGGACCATTTGTTGAGAGAGTACATGCGAGAAATGTGAAAGATCTTCCTGAGCACCAAGGACATGCTTATGTAGGTGAGGAAGAAGTGATGATGGCTAGTGGTCCGATGGTGGTAGAGAAGTATGGAGGTTTGAGCACGATGACTGCAAAGAAGAAGCGATTTATGAAGACAATTCGAGCTCAAACGGGATGGAGTATGCACTAGGTACCACTTATTCTCATACATTTAAACTGTCCTTATTTTTATTCAATTTTACGCACTGAGGATACTGTGTAGTTTAAGCGTGGGGGAAGGTTTCGTAGTGTATAGTATGCATTTTTATTTCTAGATTAGGAGTTTTTCGTTTTAAAAAAAAAGTTTGGCTAGGCATGAAAAAAAAAAGAAAAAAGAGAAGTCTGGCTAGGCATGATTGAAAAAAAAAAATGGTACAGACTGGGAGGAATTCCTATCAGCACGTATGCCTCCTTAGAGTAAATTCCTATCTGAACGTCTTGGGCAGTCGTGCGCACGCCTCCAATGCAATTGCACGATTCGTGCCGTGGAGCCCAACTCTTGAAGATCCCTTTTGTGGCACAAACCTGGGTAGCGGACAAAAGGTGATGAAAAATTCTCCCCCCCCCTCACAAGCACGTCGGCCTCTCTCTTCTCTCCCAGTCGTCTCTTACTCTCTCTCTACCTCACCTCCATAGCAGCCGCCCTACTCCTCCACAACACCATTATCACTACCGAAAACCCTCACACATCTCGTCTCTCTCTATCTCTCTCTCTCTCTCTCAACCCGTCTTCTCTTTTCTTCTTCCTGCCCCCATAACCCATCGGTCCTTCTCTCTCTCTACCCTCTGCCATAGCCGTCGCCACTTCTACTTCCTCTACCACCATCTCACCATCGAAAACCCTTCTCCCCTCCATTAAAATCATCTCCCTTCCTCATCTCCTTCCCCCTAACACTATCCCCATCCCTCAAATCACCCACAATTACCAGCTCCACCCGCCTTTCTCTCTCTAAACCCTAAACCCAACTTCATCAAAAATTCATCAAATTACTTCCAATTCCTCCACTCCTTCACCTTAAATTACTCGCTCCAACCTAAATTCGACTCATCCAAGCTTCCTAGATCATCAATTTCGAATTTAACCAAGAAAATCAAAAACCCTAAATTCTCAAATCTTAGGGATTTTTGGATTGCTGTCTCTTGAAGCACTCTTGGAGGGACAAGGACTATCTTGGAGCATTGTTGGGGTCGTTAGAAGTAACAATTTTTTTTTCTCTCGACTTCAAATTGTGGGATAATTGGTAGTTTCTTGTGGATAGTTGTTATTGTGTTGAGATTGTGGTGTTGCATATTATTGTTGAATTGTTATTGGTGAGTGATTGTGAGCGTTGGTAGTGTGCGTGATTTGTGCATTGTTGTTGGGATAATTTTTGTTGTGAAGTATGGGAAGGAATAAGGTTGGGGAAAGTAGCCGAGAGGGTACGCCTTTTTCTTTACGCTTTTACTGTCCTATATTTTTACTGTTTCACACACATTGAGGACACTGTGTAGTTTAAGCGTGGGGGAGGGTTTGTATTGTTTATAGTATTTTTCTTTCAAAAAAAATTAAAATTAAAATAAAATAAAAATAGAGAGGCTAAGTGAAAACCCGAAAGGGCGCTTAGGCAAAAGGTGAGGTCTTGAGTGTATTATCATTTATTCACCGGTGTTGGCGTCATAAGGGAGGTTCGGAGTCTCGGGTTAGGATTTTCATTTATATTGTGGAGGCTTAGTTAGAGGAGATAGGTTAGAAACCCTCGTTCTTTCTTGGAGTAATAAGGGGGCTTTGGTGCTTTCACGAGGTAAGTTATGTCCAGAAACACTTTCTAGGCATCAACTTCTTATTTTTACGAGGGCGATAGTAGTGTGAGACTAGCGTGGGGAAACTTAGGATACTTTTAGTTCCCCTAGGCTCTTATGTGTGAGCCTTAGTCCGGATACTATATTATTATGGGAGTTTGTATCGGGCTAAGGCCATTGATCTATATTTGATTTTCTGGAGTTACATGGGGACGGAGTTTCTTATACTCTGAGTTGTTTGTGTTTGTTGACTTTTGACTAAGGAGGTTGGAGGAGACTAGTGATCATTTTCTCCCATGCTACGCTTTATAGACCGGAGTTTAGAGTGGGGTTAGGATGTTACTCAGGGACGAGTAACGGTCTAAGCGTGGGGGAATTTGATGTGACGAATTTTGTATATATTATTTTCCTTATTTTCCTATGTATTTTCATTAATTTTGATGTACTTAGACTAGTTTTGATATATTTGGAGCATTATTTTATCATTTGGACTTTATTGTAATCCGGGGGTAGAATAGTTGTTTTTATTTATTTATTTTTCCGGATGTAATTTTTGGTGAGCTTCAAGGTCTTGTCTCAAGGATCAAGAATAGTCAAAGTCAATGCAAAGTCAAAGTCAACCAGAGCGGAGGAGCATAGGTCCAAACTGCAAATAACTGAAAGTTGAGGTATTGTTTTGCAATTTCTGAAAGTTGGAAGACTGAACTGAAAATATAAAGACTCCAGGGACTTAATTGAAAAGTTATGAAAGTCGGCCTCCTAGTCCGTACATGTGCTGCGAGCTTGGTGGATTAATTGTTTTTATTTTATTTTATTTTATTTTCTTTTGACTATTATTCCTTTCATTATTCCTTAGTCATTATTAGGAGATAATTATTATTAGATTATGTCATTCTTTTCACTTTAGAAACAGACTACGTTTTTTTTTTCTTCTCTGGAGCTTGTAACCCTTCCATGGAGAACTAACTCCATAGCTTTGGACTGAAAGCTTGAACCTAATCTATTTCAATTGAGGTAATTTTCTTAATCTTTTGTTTAATCTATTCATAATTTTGCTTGTTCTGATTTTAGATTTATAACTGGGGTTTGTGGATTTGGCCAATTCATTAGTTCTTTTTATTGATCTATGCTAGAATTCTCTGTTCTGTGCCATAATTAGGGTTTTCACCGTAACATCTTCACGAATTGTGTATGTGCCATAGTGTAGATACCCCGGGAGAGCCCACTGCTTGGCTAGAGCGGTGAATTATCCTAGGATGTCTAACTGATTTTATTTGTTAGAGTCGCCACCTATGTTTTAGAGGAACATAAGAAAAACTTAATATTTAGCCTAAGTTTTGATACGAAAACAGAGATTCTTGTTATGAGGTTCGAGGGTTAGGTTACGAGATGGGAAGTACTTAAACACCCATCTCGCCCAACTAATGTTGGTCTTGCTTGTTCAAAGTCTACATAAGTAAAATATTCTTCCTATTCTATGATAAAGGGGAAGGGGTGTTTTGAATGTGGGGAGATAACTCCTTGACCAACTTCAATGGAATGAAGTGGCCTTTGGTGTCATGTCCCAAAATGGTTTTGGGTGATTTCACGTTTGACAAAAGTAAAAGAAGAAGAGAAGACATGAAGTAGAGAGAAGAGAGAAAGGAGTTAAAGATTACCTAGACTTCAAGGGTTCTTCAAGTGCTTCTTTGGAGAGAGTACTCAGAATGCCTTAAAGTTCAAGTATAGTTTTGTTATCTAAAAAAGTCCTCCTTTTCAATGGTGAATTAGAGGGGTTTTTATAGTTGTAAAACTGGTGTTTTTGGTGGAAAAACAAAGTCACAAAGATCAGTTTCCCGGGCAAAATCATGTAAAATGAGCAAGGGAGGGATTCTTGGACAGAATCTGTAACTGACGCCCAGATGCGCGCGCTTCCTGCTTTGGCGGCGGGATGTGCGCGCTTCTGACCCCTACAGGCAGTGGCACGCGACTTCAAGATGGTTTTTTTTTGACAGAATGGACTGGAAAGTCAGCACTCTTATTCAGTTTAGTCCTTGGACTTAACGAAGTCAGTCAGGAAGTTAACGAAAGTGACAGAAACTAACGAGAAACATTTAAAATAGGGAGAAACACAAGATCGAACGTGCAATCGGGGTGAGCGGTCCAAGGCGGGGTGTCTACAGAGCCCTTCGGCGACGTGGATTGCAAAGCAAAACGCGTCGACAAAAGAAAAAACATCCGTCGAGGACATGACCAAGAAAAAAACAAAGACTCGATGAAAACAAGAATTTGAAATTACGAGGGATAGAGATGCGCTTCCTGTGTAAGCGAATTTTGCTGATTGAGGGGGGGAGGTACGGTAGTATGAAAATGGCCCACCGTGGCCAAGGTTTAAACTCTGTATAGAGGACTGGCTGGATCCGAGAACCCGTCTGCCGCTTTAAAGTCCGTATAGAGGACTGGCTGGATCCGAGGAACCGTCTGCTGGCTTAAAGTCCGTATAAAGGACTGGATGGATCCGAGGACCCGTCTACTAGCTTAAAGTACGTATAGAGGACTGGCTGGATCCGAGGACCCGTCTGCTGGCTTAAAGTCCGTATAGAGAACTGGCTGGATCCGAGGACCCGTCTGCTGGTTTAAAGTCCGTATAGAGAACTGGCTGGATCCGAGAACCCGTCTGCCGCTTTAAAGTCCGTACAGAGGACTGGAAATCAATGTGAGTTTGTTGAGTAGACATTGTTGATAAAGAGGTGGTGATTTCAATGGTTCACCATGGACCAAATTGCTCCTTGGAGCTGTATGTTATTCGGGGCCGCACTTGCCATTTGGAGTTGCACTTGCAGTTGACTTTTGCGGGGTGCGGGCACAGTTGACTTGTGGACCCAAAAATGTTTTCCCTTTAGAGAGGAAAATGTCAAGTTTGGCTTTGACTGAAAAGAAAGACACACCATACTTTTAGTGAGAGTTTTCTATCCTACTTTGAATTTAGACTTGCCTTAGGGGCGAACCACATTAATGTGTGCCCAACTGTGTATTCGAGGGCAGAGATGTTATGGATTTGATGAAGAATGTTGATCCTGCTGATTTTGGGAATGTTTGAGCTTAGTTCCCTTGTGATTTCCTTCTTTGACAAGGGCTGATTGAGGCATTTCTGAGGCGGAACGCGGGTGACTCGGCTTGCAGTTGTGGGACGCGCGCGCTTCCCATATGGTGGTAGGAGGCGCGCGCTTCTGGGGCTTGACATTTGCTAGCCAACCCAACAGCTATAATATCAGCCTCTGTTCGAAACCAATCTTCCAACAACCCTTTTCTGCCATTCTTGAACATCTTTTCTTGCTTGATTTTGCTTATAATCCATCTTTTCCATGGCTTCCCATTCTCTCATTCTTGATGCCAAGGTTGTTGGTGATTACGAGAAGGATTTGTCGACCTTCGTGTATTCTTTCAAGACTCATCCTAAGAAGGATTTTGTCAAAGAATTCGGATTCCGGATTCTTTTGACGCTACATACTTTTAAGTAGGATTGGAATTTGTTGAGGGCTGCTGCAGCCTTTTGGGATTGTGACAGTCACACTTTCAACTTCTTGGCGAATGAAATGGTGCCAAATGTTGATGACTTTGGTGCCATTCTTGGCATGCCATTGGCGGGTCAGATTGCCGTCCCCAAATACCATCGAGGTGTGATTGACTCTTGGTCCGATTTGTTGAACCTCCCTATCGGAGATGTGATAAAGATGTTGCACAACACCATGGTTGACATAACTGAGTTGCCGATGTTCTTCATTTTACATTCGGAGGACATGGTGGTTCAGTCCTTTAAGAGGAATGCCATGGCAGTTTGCCTTTTTAGCGAGGTTCTGTTCGTTACACCCCTCGGGACTGCGGACGCGCAGGAGATTATCTTGCAGGCAAAAGAGCTACAGTTCAGCATGATCCCTCTCATTTTTTGGTAGTGGTGCCCTAGGCACGTTTAATAAACGTTGTAATTGTTATCATTTATTTCATATCAATAAAGAGATGTTTTGATTATTATTGTTGTTCATGTTTACTTATAATAATCCCCGTCCCTAGTACTTGTTAAGCACTAGTATAAAGGCTAAGTGGTCATGGGATGATCATGTTAGATTTATGGGTACTTGTTTGGAACAAGGTACTGGACATGACCCGCTCTATGAGATTTATGTCATGGTCTATGTCGTACATATATCTCATATTAGTTATGTCATTTGAATCCTTAGACATGAAGTTATTATAGTCTTCCACTTGATGAACATTATGTTTGACATATTCAAACGCTACCTTTAACAGGGAAGTTATAAAGGGTATGATTGGCATAATCGGATTCACGTAGGGAAGAATAATAAGCTAAATGAATTTGTCCCTCCTCGGAGAGATGTCAAGCTTGGGCCACTCGTAGGAATGATGTTGATGAAATGTTCGGCCAGACTCAGATGAATTGATTGGATCAATGTCATTTGGATTATCAACATATTCGGAATCGAGAAAGTATTGAACAAAACAAGTTGACTGTTTGACCATGACTTGTGTTCAATGACATCGTGGACAAAGGGATTGTGACATATTCTAAGAGGAATGCGAACTTGTATCTAGTTATACTATTTGGGTAGGTATGACGGTTTGCTAGAACCTAATCATATCTTATGGTTTCATGTTTGAATCCATTGCCAACTTAGTATAATCCTAGAGGGTCACACACAATAGAACGAATCTTTAAAAGGACTAAATTGGAATTTTGGAAATTCTGGACATTCTGAAGAGTGGGCGACCGCACAGTATTGACTGGGCGGCCGCACACTTAGGACAGTTTTGTACCAGTTTTGCTTCAGATAGTTGTGCGACCGCACAGATGATTTTGGGCGGCCGCACAGTGCTGTCGGGTGGCAGATTCCTAATTTGATTTGGAAACGAATTTTGGAAGGATTTTGACACAAGTTTCCTATTTGGAATAGGTCATACTTGTGTATAAAAGACCAAATTCGGTCAGCACTCAATGCTAATGATTTTGTGAGTCTCAAAGAGTTTGAGAGAGGGTTTATTTTGTTCTAAGACATTCTTGGTTGAAGAACAAAATAATACACAAAATAAATTCCATATAGTTCTTTTGATTGTGAAAAAGTGTTTCACAATTTGGTCTAGCAACCAAGATCAAAGAAGCTACTTTGATATTCGTTCGAAGTGTGGATACCGCTAGAGGGTGAAAATCATCATCTTCAAAGTTCGTGTTCAAGCTTTGTGATCGTGATCAAGTCTTCAAACCTCCACCAAAGACCAAGAGAATTTGATAGCCATCAAGGGTTAGTTTATTCCTTTATTCTTATGTTGTATTTGATTTAATCGTATGAACGGATCCATGGCTTTGGGTTTCAAAATTTTAAATGCTAAATTCCGCTGCGCATGTTTGATCGAAACCCAACAGTGGTATCAGAGCCCCGTTCATATTGATTAATTCAATACTTGGATCATGTTATGTGTATATAAATTGTTTATGTGCCTTGCATGATATGAATATTGGAATATGTGATGTTTATGTGTTATGTGATTTTATGTGATTTATTGTTTTGCAACTTTAATCGCACGATTCAATCGCAATAAATAAATTATGGTGGATTCAGAATTGTTGATTATTAATTTTTGATTGGATCAAAGTTTTAATAATCGGGGAAAAACGATTTTGAGACAAAATTTTCGAACTTCAAAATTCTGTACATTCTGATCAGTTTGTGCGACCGCACAAAATCGCTTGGGCGGCCGCACATGTTTGGGCGACCGCACAGTGAGTTTTGGGCGGCCGCACATGAGGATCAGATTGTCTGATTTTTGGTTGAAATCAGAATTTGGAATTTTCGAGAGATCCAACAAAACCAGTAACAGAACCAGTCCAGACTTGCTGATCTGGAATGGGTTTTGGGTAGTTGGTTTATGTGAGGATCTTGGGGTTTGATTTTCCTATTTGTTTTAGTCTTGTGATTCTAAGATTGGTTCAAGGTTTGGATGGCTAATCTGCGTTAATCGAGATTGTGTTTCCCAAACTTGATCGCAATCAAAGTTTCAAAGATAAAACGAAGTTAGAATTATGAAGAGTTCATAATTGCTAAAATTGAGAAACAAAGTTCTTGATTCAATGATTGGAGATCCATGTGGAATTGTGAATGCAATTGGCCTACGTTCATCGAGACCATCTATTGCTTAGTTTCGGCCACATGGACTACTTTCTTGATTTCTTGAATTAGTGCGGGATTGTGGTTGCCTAATGGCTTAGTTCGACCGCACTTCTTGTTGTCTTGATTCGGAAATAATAACCGAAGTTGAAATAGTCTCATCCTCATAATTATAGAGAAACTAATGACACATAAATACCATGCTTAAATTAATGGAGATTAATTTAGTGGCTAAACTTGATGTGTAACATGTTTATATTATGTGCTCATAAATGTGTTATATGCTACATGTGATGAACCTTCAAAGAAAGTTTTAAGTCTTTTATTGCCATGCCATGATTAAAACACTTGTTAGTACATGAGTGATTTTAATGTAGATTCGCCCTAGCGAGGTGCATTAAATTTATTTATGTATGAGCAAGATAGATAATGTGGGCACGCCCTAGCGGGACACATTAACTATGCGTTTAAAATGGTTAGACTTAATTGGGCGTCAAAACAGTTTTGGGCCTAGGCAAAGATGAGGTTTAACATGCTTTTTGAAATTGGATTTCTTAAAGAATCTCATAAAAGGAACTAAGAGTCATATGAGATATGATTGACAAGAGTTGTCTACCTAATTAATTTGATTTTGTGTAATCCGCCTTAGCGGACTTGAAATTAAATTAAAGTTGGATCTTAACCCATTTAAATTATATTATACATTGGATGTATATGAAGGTTATATAATTTAGTGGGAGTATTTTGTTTGAAAAATACATTATTTATATCTTTAATGAAGATCGGTACTTATTAAATTTTGGAAATTTTTGCATAATTGTAGATAATGACTAATAACACTCAATCAATGTCGTTGCGATCGATCCTTGAGAAGGATAAGCTCGAAGAGAATGGTACTAACTTTATGGATTGGATCCGTAGCATAAGAATTGTTCTTAGGCAAGAAGATAAGTTGTACATTCTCGATGGGCCTCTCCCTGCTGAACCACCGCCTACTGCCCCTAGGGTAGAAAGAGACAATTACAAGAAACATCGTAATGATTCTAGAGATGTAAGTTGTCTCATGCTTGCTGCTATGTGTTCAAAACTCCAACAAAGTTTGGAACATTTGGAAGCCTATGAGATAGGCGTGGAGTTGAGAACCATGTTTCAAGAGCAAGCTAGGCAAGAGAGGTACAAGACCATTGTTGCATTCACTACTTGTAAAATGAATGAAGGGCAACAAGTGAGTCCTCACTTTCTTAAAATGAAAGGTTATGTAGAGCACCTTGAGAAACTTGGCTATCCAATCCCATTGGAGCTAGCCACGGATCTCATTCTTAATTCATTGCCTAAAAGTTATAATCAGTTTGTGATGAATTATAACATGCATGGAATGGATAAGAATCTCTCTGAGTTGCATGGGATGCTCAAGACTGCAGAGATGAAAATTGTGGAGAAAGGTTCTCCCGTGCTCTTGGTTCATGATGAAGAAGGCTGGTGCCAAAGGAAAGGGTAAGGCAAAAGTTGTCAAACCCAAAATAAGCAAGGCAAAGGTTGCCAAGGCTTCTGAGGCAAAACCTGATTCACAAAAGGATGCAATCTGTTTCCATTGTCAAGAAATTGGTCATTGGAAACGTAATTGCAAGGCTTTCTTGGAAGAGCAAAAGAAGAAGAAGAGCAGCAAGGCTGCGTCGACTTCAGGTATCTATATGATAGATATTCTCTTTTCTACCACTGATTCTTGGGTATTGGATACCGGATGTGGTTCTCACATTTGTCTAAATGTGCAGGGACTAAAGAATATGAGACTGCTTAAAGAAGGTGAAGTAGATCTACGCGTGGGGAATGGAGCAAGAGTTGCTGCATTAGCCGTAGGGACTTATGAAGTCACTTTACCTTCCGGATTAATTCTTGTTTTGAACAATTGTTATTATGTTCCGGATTTAAGCAGAAATATTATTTCAATTTCTTGTTTGGATAATGAAGGTTTTAAGTTTCTTATTGAGAATAAGAAATTTTCTATTTATTTAAATGATGTGCTTTATGGTATTGCTAATTCATTTAATGGCCTTTATATCTTGGATGTCAAGAATGAAAATAATGTCTATCATGTAAATAAGAAATCTAAACCTAATGATGTAAATCATACTTATTTGTGGCATTGCCGTCTTGGTCATATTAATGAGAAGCGTATCTCAAAACTCCATGGGGACGGACTTTTAGGTTCATGTGACCTCGAGTCATATGATACTTGTGAGTCGTGTTTTCTTGGAAAAATGACTAAGACACCTTTTACCAAGCTAGGTGAAAGGGCAAGCGACTTATTGGGGTTGATACATTCCGATGTATGCGGACCATTAAGTAGCAATGCTAGGAGAGGATTTCAATACTTCATAACCTTCACTGATGATTATAGTAGATTTGGGTATGTTTACCTAATGAAACATAAAAGTGAAGCATTTGAGATATTTAGAATATTTCAAAATGAAGTAGAAAAACAACTTGGCAAAAGTATAAAGGCACTTCGATCAGATCGAGGTGGTGAATACTTAAGTCAAGAATTTGATGATCATCTAAAGAATTGTGGAATAGTTTCACAATTGACTCCGCCCGGAACACCACAATGGAATGGTGTGTCTGAGAGGAGAAATCGGACTTTGTTAGACATGGTTCGATCAATGATGAGTCAAGTTGATCTTCCAATATCCTTTTGGGGTTACGCCCTAGAAACCGCTGCTTTCACACTAAATCAAGTTTCAACTAAATCGGTTCCAACGACTCCATATGAGATGTGGAGTGGAAAGAAACCTAGTTTATCTTTCATGAGGATTTGGGGTTGCGAAGTTTATGTCAAGAGACTTATCTCTGACAAACTAGCACACAAATCCGATAAATGTATTTTCGTGGGATATCCTAAGGAAACTAAAGGATATTACTTTTACAACCGTGAGGACAACAAAGTGTTTGTTGCCCGAACTGGTGTCTTTCTAGAGAAAGAGTTTCTCTCCAAAGAAATTAGTGGGAGTAAAATAAATCTTGAAGAAATTCAAGACCCAGAAAATATCATTGAACCAATAGTGGAACAAGAAGAAGAACCACAAGGAGTTGTGGAACCTGTTCAAGATACACAAGTAACTCGCAGATCTAGTAGGTTACGATCCGAGCCCGAGAGATATGGATTTCTCGTAACGGATAGTAATGAGGTAGAAATCATTGAGAATGATGAACTGTCAACCTACCAAGAGGCGATGTCTTCTCCTGATTTGGACAAGTGGCTTGGAGCCATGGAATCCGAATTGCAATCCATGCAAGACAATCAAGTTTGGAATTTGATTGATGCGCCCGAAGGTGTAAAAACCATAGGATGCAAATGGGTCTTCAAGAAGAAGACTGACATGGATGGGAAGGTGCATACTTACAAAGCTAGGCTTGTAGCGAAGGGTTATAGGCAAGTTCATGGTATTGACTATGATGAGACCTTTTCACCCGTAGCAATGATCAAGTCTATAAGAATTTTGCTTGCCATTGCCGCATATCATAACTATGAAATATGGCAGATGGACGTCAAAACCGCTTTCCTGAATGGAAAACTCCAAGAGGATGTGTATATGACACAACCAGAAGGTTTTGAACAAGATTCTAAGGTATGCAAATTGCAGAGATCCATCTATGGATTGAAGCAAGCTTCTAGGAGTTGGAATCTCCGTTTTGATGAATCGGTCAAAGAGTTTGGTTTCATCAAGAACGAAGATGAGCCTTGTGTATACAAGAAGATTAGTGGGAGCATAGTGCTATTCCTTATTTTATATGTGGATGACATATTGCTCATTGGAAACGACATTCCTACACTTCAGTCTGTGAAGACTTGGTTAGGAAAGTGCTTCGCAATGAAAGATATGGGTGAAGCCGCATATATTCTTGGCATTAAGATCTATAGAGATAGATCAAGGAGGCTACTTGGTTTAACCCAAAGTACATACATTGACAAGGTCATTAGAAGATTCCGTATGGAAAATTCTAAGAGAGGAACTTTGCCCGTGTTACATGGAGTTTCTCTAAGCAAGACTCAATGTCCTAAGACAAAAGATGAGCGTGAGAAAATGAATGATGTTCCATATGCTTCGGCAATTGGGTCCATCATGTATGCCATGATTTGTACTAGGCCGGATGTATCTTATGCTTTGAGCATGACAAGTAGATACCAATCCGACCCTGGCGAAAATCACTGGATAGCTGTAAAAGCGATTCTTAAGTACTTGAGAAGGACTAAAGACTCGTTTTTGGTCTATGGAGGAATGGAAGATGATCTCGTTGTAAATGCTTACACGGATGCAAGCTTCCAAACTGACAAAGATGATAGCCGATCGCAATCGGGTTTTGTGTTTATGTTAAATGGTGGAGCTGTAAGCTGGAAGAGTTCCAAGCAAAGTACAACCGCTGATTCTACAACAGAAGCTGAGTATATTGCTGCATCGGATGCTGCAAAAGAAGCTGTTTGGATTAAGAAGTTCATAACTGAACTTGAAGTGGTTCCTAGTATTGCTAATCCAATAGACCTTTATTGCGATAATAATGGTGCTATTGCTCAAGCAAAGGAACCAAGAGCACATCAGAAATCCAAACACATACTTAGGCGTTTTCATATCATTCGAGAGATCGTTGATAGGGGAGACGTAAATATATGCAGAGTACCTACTGATGACAATGTTGCGGACCCGCTAACAAAGGGACTTCCACAAGCTAAACATGATGGTCATGTTAGGTCCATGGGTATTAGATACATGGGAGATTGGGCCTAGGGCAAGTGGGAGATTGTTGGTAGTGGTGCCCTAGGCACGTTTAATAAACGTTGTAATTGTTATCATTTATTTCATATCAATAAAGAGATGTTTTGATTATTATTGTTGTTCATGTTTACTTATAATAATCCCCGTCCCTAGTACTTGTTAAGCACTAGTATAAAGGCTAAGTGGTCATGGGATGATCATGTTAGATTTATGGGTACTTGTTTGGAACAAGGTACTGGACATGACCCGCTCTATGAGATTTATGTCATGGTCTATGTCGTACATATATCTCATATTAGTTATGTCATTTGAATCCTTAGACATGAAGTTATTATAGTCTTCCACTTGATGAACATTATGTTTGACATATTCAAACGCTACCTTTAACAGGGAAGTTATAAAGGGTATGATTGGCATAATCGGATTCACGTAGGGAAGAATAATAAGCTAAATGAATTTGTCCCTCCTCGGAGAGATGTCAAGCTTGGGCCACTCGTAGGAATGATGTTGATGAAATGTTCGGCCGGACTCAGATGAATTGATTGGATCAATGTCATTTGGATTATCAACATATTCGGAATCGAGAAAGTATTGAACAAAACAAGTTGACTGTTTGACCATGACTTGTGTTCAATGACATCGTGGACAAAGGGATTGTGACATATTCTAAGAGGAATGCGAACTTGTATCTAGTTATACTATTTGGGTAGGTATGACGGTTTGCTAGAACCTAATCATATCTTATGGTTTCATGTTTGAATCCATTGCCAACTTAGTATAATCCTAGAGGGTCACACACAATAGAACGAATCTTTAAAAGGACTAAATTGGAATTTTGGAAATTCTGGACATTCTGAAGAGTGGGCGACCGCACAGTATTGACTGGGCGGCCGCACACTTAGGACAGTTTTGTACCAGTTTTTCTTCAGATAGTTGTGCGACCGCACAGATGATTTTGGGCGGCCGCACAGTGCTGTCGGGTGGCAGATTCCTAATTTGATTTGGAAACGAATTTTGGAAGGATTTTGACACAAGTTTCCTATTTGGAATAGGTCATACTTGTGTATAAAAGACCAAATTCGGCCAGCACTCAATGCTAATGATTTTGTGAGTCTCAAAGAGTTTCAGAGAGGGTTTATTTTGTTCTAAGACATTCTTGGTTGAAGAACAAAATAATACACAAAATAAATTCCATATAGTTCTTTTGATTGTGAAAAAGTGTTTCACAATTTGGTCTAACAACCAAGATCAAAGAAGCTACTTTGATATTCGTTCGAAGTGTGGATACCGCTAAAGGGTGAAAATCATCATCTTCAAAGTTCGTGTTCAAGCTTTGTGATCGTGATCAAGTCTTCAAACCTCCACCAAAGACCAAGAGAATTTGATAGCCATCAAGGGTTAGTTTATTCCTTTATTCTTATGTTGTATTTGATTTAATCGTATGAACGGATCCATGGCTTTGGGTTTCAAAATTTTAAATGCTAAATTCCGCTGCGCATGTTTGATCGAAACCCAACATCATTGTGCGGGAGACTTTGCATGGTTTGGATGAGTTGCATCGGATGGGTGAGATGCATCGGGGAAGCCCCTTGCTTTTGACCGTATGGCTTCAGGAGCATTTCAGGATTTATTCCCTGGATGGTGATCTTTCTCCTTTTGCTGTTCATAGGAGGAAGCTGATGACTCGGGATTTATCTGAAGATGGTTGGAAGAAATTCTTTGCATCTCGAGGATCGGCTGACATTGAGTGGTGTCCTCCCTCTTGGGGGCTTCGTCCTTTCGTGGAATGGACTTTGGGTTTCGGGCATGTGGTCCTCCCCGGTCTCAGAGATTCCTCATTTTATCAGCCTGAGAGAGTTCTAAGGCAGTTCGGTCGTCAGCAGATTGTCCCTTTTCCGAGGAGTGGGGTACTTCGTCTAGTCTCGTACATGGGTCCGGACTTTTCGAGGGAGCTCCAGTTGGCTTGGGGCGGTGACCGTCATCGGTGGCCTTCCGTCCCTATTTATCGAGGTAGCATCTTTCTCCCCAAGAGTTACTTGGATTATCAGTTCGGCACCCTTTACCGTGGTATCACTTGGGTTGACATGCTTCGAGCTGAGTTGCTAGGGAAGGACTTTGAGCCTAGCAGTGCTTTGAGGTATAAGGAAGCTGCTGCTGATTCGAACAATATTTTGGCTGCCCTTTCGGTACTCCTTTGGATAGTTTTTATGCTCGGAGGCGTCTTACTGCGCTGCACAGAAGGTTTTGGTCCATCTCACTGCTCCTAGGCCTCCCAAGAAGAGTAGGATTGAGAGCCGTTCAAGTGGCACTTCGAAAGCTAAGAAAAAATTAGATTTTCCTAGTACCCCAAGATTGCAATTAAGTAGACCACTTGTTTAGGATTTAATGTTTTATTGTCTTTTAAGCTCAACATTATCCATTGTAATGATTAAAATGATTCGAGAAATGAATAAAAATTACATTTTGTTATGACATGATTGGGTAAAAATTATTGTTTTAGACCGCACCCGAATGTTGCCTACGTTCTTCCAGCATGGAAGCTCAGGTCTCCGTAGTTCAAACAAATGAAGACCATTTTTTTTTGTGCACCCTGTTTTTTGCCTAGACCGCCCTTTCGGGTTTTCAATCTAGCGGGCTTCTTTTTTGCACTTGCTCTAATTTTTTCCTAGGCCGCCCTTGCGGGTTTTCAACCTAGCGAGCGTTTTTTTCTTCTTCTTATGGTCTTTATTTGTTAAGCGTAGAACTTCTTAAGCTTGTTGAGGTTAACCTCCTTTGGCAATTGATCGCCATCTAAGTCTACGAGCCGGACTACACCACCGCTCAATATCTTCTTGACCACATAAGGACCGATCCATCGGGGTCCCCATTTCCCAAGGGGATTCATGGTATTGGGAGGATGCTTTCTTAAGACCAAGTCTCCCACTTTGATGTTTCGGGGCTTCACCTTTTTGTTGAAATCCCTTGCCATTATCTGTTGGTAAGCTCTTGTGCGTTCAAATGCTCTTAGCCTCTTTTCGTCGAGTAGGGCTAATTGTTCATACCGAATTTGCATCCAATCAACCTCGTTGACTTGATTTTTGAGAAAGACCCGTAGAGAGGGAACTTCAAGTTCGACTGGGAGTACGGCTTCAGAACCATAAACCAAAGTGTACGGGGTCTCTCCTGTTGCTGACCGGATCGATGTGCGATAGCCCCATAATGCTAGTGGTAACTTTTCGGGCCAATCCCTTCCAGTTGAGGCCATTTTCCGTATTATGATCTCAATCGTCTTGTTTTCTGCTTCGACCGCTCCATTTTCTTGAGGGCGCTATGGGGATGACTTGTGCTTGGTAATTTTGTAGTCAACCAAAAGCGCATCCATTTCCTTCTCAAACTGAGAACCATTATCGGAGATGATATCATGAGGAATGCCGTATCGGCACATGATGTTGTTCTTCACGAATTCTGCCACTTTTTTGGCATTGAGAACTCGGTAAGCTTGTGCTTCGACCCACTTTGTGAAATAATCCACGGCCACTAGAATGAATGACTGTCCATTGCTTCCCGTAGGATAGACTTTTCCGATGATGTCTATGCCCCAACAAGAGAATGGCCATGGTGTGGTCATGTTGTACAATTGTGAAGGTGGAGCATGTTGCAAATTGGCATGGAATTGACACTTGGCGCATTTCTTGACTTTCTCGATGCAGTCTCTTTCCAATGTAGTCCAATAGTATCCAATACAGAGTATCTTCTTGGCTAACATGATCCCATTCATGTGGGGTCCATACTCGCCTTCGTGGACTACGTACATTATTTCTTGAGCTTCGGTCTCATTTGCACACAGAAGATTGATCCCTTCGTGATGTCTTTTGTAGACTCGGTTCCCAATTAGCACGTATCTTGCGGCCAACTTTTGTAATGCCACTTGAGCTTTCTTATTGCTGTTCTCGGGGAAAGTTCCATTGTTGAGAAAGTTCATGATGTCTGTGTACCAAGGGGGGCTTGTTTGGACTTCATTGATCTCAATACTCATGCAATATGATGGACTAGTCCTTCTTGTAATTTTGAAGGGCTTCATCATTTTTCCCTTGGGCATCTCAACCAGTGAGGCTATGGTGGCTAAAGCATCGGCAAAGAGGTTCTTGTCCCTTAGCAAATAATTGAACGTGATGTCTTGGAACTGTTCAACCAACTCCTCAAGGCGTTGACCATACTGTTGGAGGGTCTGGTCTTGGATTCGCCATTTACCCGATGTCTGATTGATAAGGAGCAAGGAGTCACCAAATACTTCTAGATCTGTGACATTTCTTTCTAGGGTTGCTTCTAGCCCCGCTATACATGCCTCATATTCATCAATGTTGTTGGTAGCTTTGAATTCAAGACGGATTGCAATTAGAGTATAGATGTCTTTTGGATCGACAAGCAACATTCCTATCCCATAACCATGCTTATTGGCTGCGCCATCGAAAAAAAGTTGCCACTTATTTTCCTCGGTTGTACTGCAAATCAAGTCCTCGTCGGGAAATTGTAAGTCTTCCCCCTTCACTTCGTCACACGGAAATTCAGCAAGCTGATCACTGAACACTTCCCACTGATGGATTTGAGTGTGATGTGAGTGATATCATAGCCGACGAGCATGAAATACCACTTAGCTATCCTTGTTGACATGAAAGGTTTCTCAAAGATATAACGGAGCGGGTCCACTTTGGCTACTAGCTTGATTGGAATGGCTTCCATGTAATGTTTGAGCTTTTGAGTGACCTAAACCAATGCTGCACATGACTTCTCCAAGACGGAGTAGTTCTTTTCGCCTCCTTGAAATCGGCGACTGACAAAATAAATGGCATTCTCCTTTGGTAGTCTCGTTCCTCTCGTGCTAGCATAGCCCCTAGGGCTTTATCATTCACTGTGAGGTAGAGCAAGAGAGGCTTCTCCTTGTGTGGTGGAACCAGAACCGGAGGGCATGTTAAGTAGTGCTTCACTTGATCGAAAGCTTCTTGGCAAGCGTCGGTCCACTCTAGAGCCACATTTTTCTTAAGTAACTTAAAGATTGACTCACATATGGAAGTGAGTTGGTGCACAAACCGACTGATGTACTTAAGTCTACCCATGAAACCTTTGATTTCTTTCTGTGTCTTTGGAGGAGGCATGTCAATGATTGCCGTGATTTTTGAGGGATCTGCTCCAATTCCCCGCTCGGTGACTATGTAGCCAAGAACTTTGCCTCGGATAACCCCAAAAGTTCACTTTGCAGGATTGAGCTTTATCTTGTGTTGTTGAAGCCTTTCAAAGAACTTGCGGAGATCGATCAAGTGTTGACCGTCGGTCCCCTTTGAATGGATGATCATGTCGCCCACATAGACCTCAATTTCCTTGTGAATCATGTCGTGGAACTGTAGACACCCCGCCTTGGACCACTCACCCCGATTGCATACATAGTATTTTTATTTAACTTATTTTCGTTAATTTCTGTTACTTCAGTAAGTTTCTAACTGATTCCGTTAGTTTTGGACTAAATTGAATAACAGAGTTAACTTTAGAGTCATTTCTGCCATTCTGTCATTTTTCACCCGCGGGTGCATCCGGCACTGCTAGTGGGCTGCGCGCGCGTCTCGCCCCAAAAACCGGACTCACGCGCTTCCCATTTTATCAGTTACAATTTGCAGTCTTTTCCCTCCATTTTTCTTGATCACAAAAAACTCTTTTTACCTCCTGTAGACACCCCGCCTTGGACCGCTCACCCCGATTGCACACTTGATTTTGTGTTTCTCCCTCTTTTAAGTGTTTTCTGTTAGTTTATGTTACTTTGGTTAAGTTCCAGACGGACTCCGTTAAGTCCCGGGACTAAACTGAATAATAGTTCTAACTTTCTAGTCCATTCTGTCAAAAATCGCTTTTCTGAGTCGCGCGCCTCCGCCCCATGAGGCCAGACGCGCGCGCCTTCCGCCGCCTAGGTGGGATGCGCGCGCTTCTGGGGTGTGTCAGTTACAGATTCTGCCCAAGAATCTCTCCCTTGCTCATTATACATGATCTTGCCCGGGAAAGATTTCTTGGAGACTCCGTTTGGCTCCAAAAACTGTCCTCTTTCAACTATAAAAACCCCTCCAATCCATCATTGGAGGGGACCTTGACCTTGAACCTTTTTCTCACATCTTTTCTAGACTTTTTCCTTGGGACTTGTTTGAGACTCTTGTCAACTAAGCATTCAACCTCTTCAAGGCTTTTCAAAGGATACTATAGGTAAATGTCTTAAGCATTTTTCTTCTTCTTCTTCTTCTCCTTCTTCTTCTTCTTTAATCAAATGTGCAATCACCCAAAACCATTTGGGACATGACACCAATGGTCCTTTCATTACATTGAATTGGCCTAGGAGTCATCTCCCTACATTTTAAACTTTAAAACCCCTCTTTTATCATCATTCGAATAGGAAGAACGCATTTATCTTTAAAGTGAATTATGAACAAACAAGACCGACTTTGCTCGGGCGAAATGGGTGTTTAAGTACTTCCCATTTCGTAACCTAACCCCCGAACCTCTCATCCCAAAGAATCTCTGTTTTCGTAAATCAAACTTAGGCTCATAAATATTAGGTTTTCTTACGTTTCTCAAAAACGTGGGTGGCGACTCTAAAACACAATTAGACATCCTAGGTAATTCACGCGCTCTAGCCAAGCCGTGGTTCCCCCGGGGTATCTACAGTGGCGACTCCGCTGGGGACTGCTTGAGGGTTAAACTTGTGTTTCTGTTCATAATTCACTTTTCTGGGCATTCTGGAAATTGACATGGTAAGCGCGCGCCTCAGACCTTTATGGTCTAAAGCGCGCGCGTCCCGCGTCAAATTCTAGAATCGCCCGCCTTCCATGTGTTCTTCCTATTCTTCCTATTATTTCGTGCTAACAAACATTGCAGGGGTTCCATCACACAATCAGGACCACGGCAATCCCCTGAGTCCATAAGTTTCTGATAATCTGACAGGTGAGCCCAGAAGCGGGCGCCTCCCAGATACAATGCGCCAGGCGCGCGCTTCCCACAACACCAGCCCGAGGCGCGCGCTTCTGGGCCAATTTCCAGGTCAAGAACAGGTTTCAGTGACTGAACAGGGGTGTGGGCACAGTTGCCTGCATCAGAACAAAATTGAACCCTTGGACTGTTTAATTTTGTGTTTATTTACCGGTCACACGGGTGATTCGGGAGTTGTAATTTACGTGCTTACGTGTTTTTTTTATCTTTTCTTTTCAAAAAAAAAATAAAAAATAAAAAATTTTTGTCACGTGATAGACCTCACACTACGCGCACATAATTCCTATTAATTGCTCACTATCGAGTCGCACAAGTCCAACCTCAAACCCGTCGAGGCCCGTCCTAGAAAGTTTCAAGCTCCACTCGACCTTGCTCACTATGTAGGATTCACAAACGCGATGGAATCCGATGAGTATATGGGACAGCGAGATGGTCTATATACTAGTGTGACGATTCCATTATCTTCTTAGAAACCCCAAAAGGGACCCATTCCCTCCGACTTATAAAATAAAAAAAAGAGTCTTTTTCTTATGTGGTTCGAGTCGTGTGCCCAACTGTGTGTTCTCAACCTCTTCATGGACCGAAAGTGTGAACCGAGACTGACAAGGGCTACTTCTCCAATTATAGGTCCGATTGGTGTCTCCGCATCTACAGGGATTCATCGAACAGGCTTGTCCGTGAACCGATCTCTCCAACTGCTTCTACATCATCAATGGCCGGCGACTCCAGCACCAACAACGCCATGACTCTCGAACAGCTTTCTGCCATGGTTCAAGCACTCCAACAACAAGTCTCTACCCTTAACCAAGAGGCTCAAACCAAAGAAGCCTTGTGGTAAGCTCATGTCGACAGTCAAAGGGAGGCCCACGAGGCCGAGGTTGACCAATTGAAAGCCAAGCTCCTCAAGCTCTCCAAGAACAAGAGGGTTACTGACAATGAGGAATCAGAGTGGACCGAGGGTTTGTTTGAAAGCCCATATGTCAGTGCCCGTACCAAAAAAGTGGGGAGACCAAGCACCGACAACAACGACTCCAAAATGGTCGATTCCATCATGGCCTACATTGATCAGAAATTCGACGGCCTCAACATGGGAAAAGGCTCCAACACAAGACTTTATCAGTCATCCATCCTCATGAGCATGATGACCGCTCTCCCCAACAAATTCAAGATGCCCGACATTAGCAAGTTTAAGGGCAACTCATGCCCGATGGCTCACATCGAGACTTACATTTGGGCTATGGTTCCGAAGAAGGTCTCCCCAAAAGTTATGGCTCAATGCTTTCCTCTCACCCTTGAGGGGGCGGCAAAGGATTGGTATGCAACTCTCCCGCTCACTGTCCGTCTTGATTGGGATGCCGCTATGCTTGCCTTCAAAAATCAATATCAAGGAAACACAACTCACCGGCCCACAAGGAAAGAGCTCGAGAACACCACTCAAAGAGACAACGAGTCCTTCATTGACTTCACAAGGAGATGGAATGACAAGCTCTCTGAAATTGTTGAGAGGCCAAACACAAAAGAGATAATGGACATCTTTCTCAAGTGTCTCAAGATTGATCTCCGCACCCACCTAAGTGGGGCTTGCTACTCCGACTTCTCCCAAATGTATGAGGCGGGGGTACGCATGGATGACTTGCTCAAGGAGATTAAAAAGTCCACTCCTACTTACCGATACAAGGCCACCTCTGGTTCAAACAAAGAGGCTTCTGTCAATGCTGTTACTACCGATAAGGGGAATTACAAAAAGGTCCCTCCACCACAAGGCAAGCGATTCCAAAATGACCGCGTCTACACTCCTCTTAATGGCATGACCATCACCGAGGCCTATGAAGCTCTAAAGGCCAAGGGACAAATCACCCCTCTTTAAGGGTACAAGCAACCACAACCGCTCCGTCCCAATCATGCCCACCACAAATGGTGTGACTACCATCAATGCACCGGCCACCTCACCGAGGATTGTTTCTCCATCCGCAACACCATCCAAGACCTTATAGACAATAAGGAATTCATAATCCCTAATGAGGGCGGTGTCAATGTAATAGAGGTAGGAGAGTTTGAAGGAACCACTCATTCGATCCCAATTGTGAATGAGGGCTCCGATGATATGAATAAACTTGATAATTCCTGCTATGTTGTGACTTATGATGAGATTATGAGGGAAGTCTTAGAGAATAGGAAGAAGAAGCTACATGGGACCGTGAACGTGCTCACTCGCAGTGGCCGAGTAACAACGAGCACAATCCCTCCCAATACCGCAGCAACCAACACCTCTTCTCAAAGATCGCAAATACGCGACGTACCCGAAGATCCTTTATTAACACAACTCAAGAAGACGCAAGCCAACATATCCATCTGGGACCTTATTGCATCATCAAAGATACACCGAGACCTCGTCATCAAGAACTTGGATGACATATCAGTCTCTCCCGACACGACTCCTGAGGACCTCACAGCAATGATAGGTGACATTCACTTCGGCAATGTCATCACTTTTGCCGACATGGACCTCCCTCCATTTGGGTCCGAACACAATGAAGCCATCTACCTCAAAGTAAGGGCAAGGGGGAGACCCATCTCAAGAGTTCTAGTAGACAGTAGTTCTGCACTCAACTTAATGCCTAGCAGAGTCATGGGCATACTGGGGCTCAAAAACTCCGATTTACAACCCTCCGCACAAGTCATTAGAGGGTACGACAGCACTGCCCGTACAGTCATGGGAATGTTAGAAGTTGATATCGAATTTGGGAGCATGATCATGTCCGTCCCATTCCAAGTACTTGATGTTCCTGCTTCATTCAACTTGCTTTTGGGCTGACCTTGGATCAACAGTTCTAATGCTGTCCCTTCCACTCTCCATCAGTGTGTCAAGATCAGAAATGGGGATGAGATAGTCACCATCATGGCCGAGAATGTCACCATCCACAGAAAAGGGGGACAACCCGTTCACCAAGTCCAACACGGGATAGAAGATGCCACTCTCTCCGGCGTCAACACCATCGACAAAGAAGGGGGAAACAGACAATGGACCCTCGGCAATCCTAAAATCCTCCACATGATGAGGAACATGAATCACTTCCCCGGTCTAGGCCTAGGGAAGCATCAACAAGGGATATTGAACCCCGTAGAAGTTCCTTTTGTCAAGAACAAGTTTGGTTTGGGGTCCGAGCCTACCGAAAATGACTTAAAGTACGAGCAAGCAGTCAAAAGTCAAAAGACCCGAGCTCGCAAAGAAGGTCGACAATATGAAATCCCTAACTTGAGGCCTTACCGCAACACACTAAATGGTTATTTTGTTCACCAAGGGGAAGATGTTCCGTACATGATCTTTCCCGAACCATGGGTTAACAACAATGGAGTCAGAAAGCCCGGTCTCGAGATCTTCACTGATTGTGAAATACCGACACAAGAAAGGGAGCCTACTCCAATGTCACCCCGAGAATGGTGGGGCAAGAAGGTGACTATAGAGTCCGAGGTAGAGATTACCGTGGGGGAAGAACTATACGATCTAGCCTCCATGTTCGAAGAATTTTCCATCATGGACGATTGTCAAGTCAACGCCATCTACGACACCGTCGTCAGAAAGGAAACCGTCAGTGAGATCTCGCCAAGCTCCGAGCCAATCAACAACTGGTATTCAACGAAGGGGCCCATAGTATCCTAGGATTTCTTGATCCGATAAATGGGTTGCATACCCCGTACAGCAACAAAGGAAGAGCGGCTCACACTTACTTTCGAGTCTGAGAGTGTTTCTAATGTCCTCACCTAAGAGGATATGGAGGCAATAGCCGAGCGTGTGTTTCCTTTCTTTGCTAATGAAAAATTCGATATTTCTGAGTACCCCGAGATTGCAAACATCATAAATGATGAATTAAATAATAACGAACTTAATGAACAAGTTAATAACAATTCAAATTATGATGAAATAGACCACGAAAACATAACATACCTAAATGAACTAGCTCAAAAGGTTCGTTGTCGTGGTGAAAATGGTCCAGGGGATGATGAGGAATTGCATGTTGTTAATCTGGGTACCGACGAGGAGCCGAAAGAAACGAAGATTGGCAGCTTCTTCAAGAGGGAAGACAAAGACAGATTGACTGCACTGCTCAAAGAGTTTGTGGATGTATTCGCATGGTCGTACAGAGACATGCCGGGTTTGGACAGAAAGGTCGCGGAGCACAGAATTCCGATCAGAGAGGACGCTAAGCCAGTAAAGCAGAAGCTCCGAAAGATCAAGCTAGAATGGTCTCTACAAGTCAAAGAGGAGATTGAAAAGCTCCTCAGTGTGGGTTTCATCAAAGTCATTGAGTATCCGACTTGTCTAGCCAACATTGTGACAGTCAGAAAGGCAAACGGCAAGGTTCGAGTTTGTGTGGACTTCCGGGATTTGAACAAAGCTTCCCCGAAAGATGATTTTCCACTACCAAACATCGACATGCTCGTCGATTCAACTGCCAACTATGAAGTTCGCTCATTTGTGGACGGTTTTGCCAGTTACAATCAGATTCTCATGTCCGAAGAGGATCAACACAAGACAGCTTTCACAACTCCGTGGGGGACTTTATGCTACACAGTCATGCCGTTCGGACTAAGGAACGCTGGCGCTACCTACCAGAGGGCTGTTACGGATCTATTCCATGACATGATTCATAAAGAGATCGAGGTCTATGTAGACGACATGATCATCCATTCAAAGGGAACCAACGGTCAACATTTGATCGATCTTCGCAAGTTCTTTGAAAGACTTCGACAACACAACATGAGACTCAATCCCGCAAAGTGCACTTTTGGGGTCGTCAGAGGAAAGGTTCTCGGTTACATGGTCACTGAGAGGGGAATTGAAGCCGATCCCTCCAAGATCAAGGAAATCATTGACATGCCTCCTCCAAAGACGCAGAAAGAAATCAAAGGTTTCATGGGCAGACTTCAATACATCAGTCGGTTTGTGCACCAACTCACTTCCATGTGTGAACCAATCTTCAAGCTACTCAAGAAGAATGTGGCTCTAGAATGGACCGATGCTTGCCAAGAAGCCTTCGACCAAGTGAAGCATTACTTGACATGCCCTCCAGTTTTGGTTCCACCGCACAAGGAGAAGCCTCTCTTGCTCTATCTCACTGTCAATGATGAAGCCCTAGGGGCTATGTTAGCACAAGAACAGCGAGACTCCACAAAAGAGAATGCTATCTACTTTGTCAGCCGCCGGTTTCAAGGAGCTGAAAAGAACTACTCTGTCTTAGAGAAGTCTTGTGCTGCATTAGTTTGGGTTACTCAAAAGCTCAAGCATTATATGGAGGCCTTCCCAATCAAGTTGATAGCAAAAGTGGACCCGCTCCGTTACATCTTCGAGAAGCCTTTCATGTCAACAAGAATAGCCAAATGGTATTTCATGCTCGCCGGCTACGATATCACTTATGTCACACTCAAATCCATCAGGGGGAAAGTGTTCAGTGATCAGCTTGCTGAATTTCCGTGTGACGAAGTGAAGGGGGAAGATGTACAGTTCCCCGACGAGCATTTAATTTGTGCTACAAAAGAAGAAAATAAGTGGCAACTTTTTTTCGATGGCGCAGCCAATAAGCATGGATATGGCATAGGGATGTTACTTGTTGATCCAAAGGACATGTATACTCCAATCGCTATCCGCCTCGAATTTGAAGCCACCAACAACACCGCTGAGTACGAAGCGTGCATAGTGGGGCTCGAAGCAGCCCTCGAGAGAAATGTCACAAGTTTAGAAGTATTTGGTGATTCCTTGCTCATCATCAATCAAACATCTGGAAAGTGGAAGATTCAAGACTCGACTCTACAACGGTATGGTCAACATCTCGAGGAGTTGGTTGAAGAGTTTCAAGAAATCACCTTCAACTACCTGCCAAGGGACAAAAACCGTTTTGCTGATGCACTAGCCACCATCACTTCACTGGTCGAAATACCTGAGGGTAAAATGGTGAAGCCCTTCAAAATTTCCCGAAGGAACAGTCCGGCATACTGCATGAGTATCGAGATCAACGAGGTCCAAGCAAACTCCCCGTGGTATGCGGATATCATGAATTTCCTCAAGGATGGTACTTATCCCGAGAATAGCGATAAGAAGTCTCAAATTGCATTGCAAAGACTAGCCTCTCGATATGTACTGATTGGGGACAGAGTCTACAAAAGGCACCACGAAGGGATCAATCTCCTATGCGCAAATGAGACAGAAGCTCAAGAAATCATGCATGAGATCCACGAAGGTGAATGTGGGCCCCACATGAACGGGTTTATGTTGACCAAGAAGATACTCCGCATGGGTTATTATTGGAGTACCACGTAAAGAGACTGCATCGAGAAAGTCAAGAGGTGCGCCAAATGCCAATTCCATGCCAATCTACAGCACGCTCCACCCTCACAGCTTTACAACATGACCACGCCTTGGCCTTTCTCTTGTTGGGGCATAGACATCATCGGCAAAGTTCACCCTACTGGCAGCAACAGAAAATCTTTCGTCCTAGTAGCCGTGGACTATTTTACAAAATGGGTCGAAGCACAGGCTTACCGAGTTCTCAACGCCAAGAAAGTGGCCGAATTCGTGAAAACCCACATCATGTGCCGGTACGGCGTTCCTCATGAGATCATCTCAGACAACGGTTCTCACTTTGAGAAAGAGATGGACGCGCTCCTGGTAGAATACAAGATTACTAAGCATAAGTCATCTCCATACCGCCCTCAAGCAAACGGCGCGGTCGAGGCAGCTAATAAGACAATCGAGACCATTGTGAAGAAAATGCCCTCCACCGGAAGGGATTGGCCTGAAAAGCTACCTCTAGCATTATGGGGCTACCGCACATCAATACGGACAGCAACTGGAGAAAATCCTTACGCACTGGTATATGGTTCCGAAGCTGTACTCCCAATAGAGCTCGAGGTCCCATCCCTACGGGTCCTCCTCGAGAACCAAGTCAATGAAGTCGATTGGATGCAAAGTCGATATGAACACCTAGCCCTACTCGACGAGAAAAGGATAAGGGAAATCGAACGTACGAGGGCCTATCAACAAAGAATGGCTAGGGCTTTCAACAAAAAGGTGAAGCCCCAAAACATCAGTGTGGGAGATTTGGTCCTAAGACAACACCCTCCTAATGCCATGAACCCCCTTGGAAAATGGGTACCCCGATGGATCGGTCCGACGTAGTCAAGAAGTTACTAAGCGGCGGTGCAGTCCGACTCGTGGATTTAGACTGAGATCAGCTGCCAAAGGAAGTCAACCTCGACAAATTGAAGAGATTTTACGTCTAATAAACGAAGACCATAAAAAAAAGAGCTCGCTAGGTTGAAAACCCGCAAGGGCGGCCTAGGCAAAAATTAGAGCACGTGCAAAAAAGAAGCCTGCTAGATTGAAAACCCGAAAGGGCGGTCTAGGCCAAAAACAGGGTGCACACAAATAAAAAATGGTCTTCGTTTGTTTGAACTACGGAGACCTGAGCCTCTACACTGGAGGAACGTAGGCAGCCTTCGGGTGCGGTCTAAAATATAAACAAATACCCAAATCATTTTCGAATTAACAAGATGCAATTTTTATTCATTTCTTGAATTATTTTCGATCATTACAATGGAAATGTTGAGCTAATAAAAGACATTAAAATATTAAAATCCTAACAAGTGGTCTATTTTAATTGCAATCTCGGTGGTACAAAAGAAATATCTAATCTTTCTTCGGTTTGGGGACCCATCGCTTTTGGGGACGGCCTTTAGTCTTCTTGGATGGGGGCGGAGCATTCTCGAGACCACCAAGACAAGAAAAGACACTCGGGCGAGACGGAGCTTCATCAACAACCTTCTCCTTGCCCTTGCTAGAAGGAGCTTTGACCGGAACAACCATGGGGCGCTTCCACACGTGAGAAGGATTTCCCTTGCCTTTCTTCTTCTTAGGCAAGTAACGAGGCCTATAATCCCTCACATGGACCACCGGCTTCACAGAATCCACGGAAACAACACCCTCATTTGGCCTTCCCAAACGGTCAAAGACACTAGGACGCGCCTTCACAATTGGAGCAATGGGGACAGACTTATCGCCTTCGGGGATGGAAACTTTGACTTCAAAAGTAAAGGTCATCGGGGCCATCGCTACAAGAATTTTAAGGTGTAGAGTAAGGGAAAGGATGCAGAATATTTCTGTGTGATCATTCTGATCGAAAATGGTTTAAATTTATAGCTGTTGGAGTGCCCTGCTCAGAAAAGAAAGGGGCTGGAATTCAGCAAGCCAGAAGCGCGCGCCTCCGACAAGCGATTCCAGATGCGCGCGCCTCCAGCAACCAAAGCCAGGCGCGCGTGGGTTTGACAGCAGACAGAAACAGAACATGCCCTTGTCAGTTCAAGAAGGAAGCCCAGGCACGTTCAAACGCCGTCAACCTGCAGAAAAGATCAATCCCAGCAACAAGAGAAGCTCAAACGACGACAGCAAACACTCAGCTGGGCACACATTAATTTGGTCCGCCCTTAAGGCATGTCTAAAAACATAAATAAGATAGAAACTCCCACTCAAAGTAGGGTGTCTTTTCTCAAAAAATCAGTTTTTACAATTCATCCCCAGTACAAAGCACTCTGCAGTCAACTGTGCCCGCACCCCATCGAAAGTCAAAGTCAAACAGTCAACATCAAAGTACGACTCACGACAACAACTTGGTCCGGGGTGAACCACAGAATCACCGCTTCCTCATCAAGCAAAATCTACATCCACTTCAGCAAACGGTCCTCCGGGTCCCGCACTTCAGCAAACGGTCCTCCGGGTTCCGCACTCAAGCAAACGGTCCTCTAGGTCCCGTACTTCAGCAAACGGTCCTCTGGGTCCCGCACTTCAGAAAACGGTCCTCTGGGTTCTGCACTTCAGCAAACGGTCCTCCAGGCCCCGCACTTCAGCAAACGGATCTCGCAATCAGCAAACAGGTCCCGCTATCAGCAAACGGATCTCGCTATCAGCAAACAGGTCCTGCTTCCAGCAAACGGATCTCGCTATCAGCAAACAGGTCCCGCTTCCAGCAAACAGATCCCGCTCTCAGCAAACGGATCCCGCTATTGGCAAAGTCGCTCATACAGGGAGCGCACCCTTATCTCTCAAAGCCGCTCACACAAGGAGCGCACCTCTATCCCCTGCAATTTCAAATCCCTGCTTTTATCGAGTCTTTCCCTTTTCTTGGTGATGTCCTAGGCGGATGTCTGTCTTTCGTCGGCGCGTTTGCCTCACAATCCACGCCGCCGAGGGGCTCTGTAGACACCCCGCCTTGGACCGCTCACCCCGATTGCACACTTGATTTTTTGTTTCTCCCTCTTTTAAGTGTTTTCTGTTAGTTTCTGTTACTTTGGTTAAGTTCCAGACAGACTCCGTTAAGTCCCGGGACTAAACTGAATAACAGTTCTAACTTTCTAGTCCATTCTGTCAAAAATTGCTTTTCTGAGTCGCGCGCCTCCGCCCTTTGAGGCCAGACGCGCGCGCCTTCCGCCGCCTAGGTGGGATGCGCGCGCTTCTGGGTGTGTCAGTTACAAATTCTGCCCAAGAATCTCTCCCTTGCTCATTATACATGATCTTGCCCGGGAAAGATATCTTGGAGACTCCGTTTGGCTCCAAAAACTGTCCTCTTTCAACTATAAAAACCCCTCCAATCCATCATTGGAGGGGACCTTGACCTTGAACCTTTTTCTCACATCTTTTCTAGACTTTTTCCTTGGGACTTCTTTGAGACTCTTGTCAACTAAGCATTCAACCTCTTCAAGGCTTTTCAAAGGATACTATAGGTAAATGTCTTAAGCATTTCTCTTCTTCTTCTTCTCCTTCTTCTTCTTCTTTAATCAAATGTGCAATCACCCAAAACCATTTGGGACATGACACCAATGGTCCTTTCATTACATTGAATTGGCCTAGGAGTCATCTCCCTACATTTTAAACTTTAAAACCCCTCTTTTATCATCATTCGAATAGGAAGAACGCATTTATCTTTAAAGTGAATTATGAACAAACAAGACCGACTTTGGTCGGGCGAAATGGGTGTTTAAGTACTTCCCATTTCGTAACCTAACCCCCGAACCCCTCATCCCAAAGAATCTCTGTTTTCGTAAATCAAACTTAGGCTCATAAATATTAGGTTTTCTTACGTTCCTCAAAAACGTGGGTGGCGACTCTAAAACACAATTAGACATCCTAGGTAATTCACGCGCTCTAGCCAAGCCGTGGTTCCCCCGGGGTATCTACACCTCC
The DNA here is from genome assembly GCA_026119855.1 of Campanula takesimana. NCBI lineage: Eukaryota > Viridiplantae > Streptophyta > Magnoliopsida > Asterales > Campanulaceae > Campanula > Campanula takesimana. The sequence continues at coordinate 869,110 of JAOWBW010000485.1, forward strand.
ACATTCATCCCCCCTTATTTCATAACTCCCAAATCCCATATTCTAGCCTTTTCCTTAAAACCAAATATTTGATATTTATTTTATTTGATTTTCTATTAATTATTTGATTTTCTTTATTTTCTTATTGGTTAGAAAAGCTTCTTTCCCTCCTTTCTCCATCTATTTAAACCTCTCATTTCTACCTTAGAAAAGGACTTCAACTTTCTTTACACTTTTACTATACACAAATTCTCCCAATAAGATTTTTAGCAACAAAACGCTACACAAATTTCTACACAACAATTTGTCTACAACAACTCCATCTCCAAGTTAAAGTTTGAAGTTCTTCTTTTTCTAAAGGTACTTTATTCTTCTTCTTCTTCTTCTATTTTATTTATCTTAGTAATGTATGTAATGCCCATCAATTGGGACATGACTAAATGACCACTTTACTACATTAAAGTTGGTTAAGGTTATCTCCCTACATTTCAATCTCTAGTTTAATTTACCATTCTTCTCTTAATGTAATTTTAGCATAAATTAATATATAAAATATTTCTCTTTTATTTCCCTTTGCAATTCCCCTTTTCTTTACATTGTAATTGTTAGCACTTTTATATTAATAAATTGAAGGAATTTTTTAGCATTAGAACACCTTTAGTAGCAAGACCCGCGTAAGCGGGGCGTAGTGGGTGTTTAAGTACTTCCCACTCCGTCACCTGACCCCCGAACCCTTCTCTTCCCGAATCTCTGGTTTCGTAATATTAAAATAGGCTATTTCTTTAGTTTTTTCTTATGTTTCCTCAATAACATAGGTGGCGACTCTACAAATTAAAACAAGTTAGACATCCTAGGATCCTTCCACCGCTCTAGCCAAGTAGTGGGTTTCTCCCGGAGTATCTACAATGGCGACTCCGCTGGGGACAATTTAGAGGGTTAAACTTGCGTTTCTGCTTTTGGTGTTCTTTTATTCTGTTTTCTGGGCATTCTGGTAAAAAAGGTTGGAAGCGCACGCCTCTGGCCTTCTTGGCCTAAAGCGCGCGCGTCCGACCCCAATTACCAGAATCGCCCGCCTTCCTTCTTGTCATTCCATTTCATGTTTATGTGCTAACAATTACTGCAGGGGAAAGTTTTATTATTTAGGGTCAAGGCAGTCCCTTGAACCCATGAGTTTGCAGGTACTGCCCAGAATCGGGCGCCTCGGCCTCTCTCGCTCGGAGGCGCGCGCCTCCCACTGTCACTGCCCAACGCGCGCGCTTCTGGGCAATTTTCCAGAAACAAAACAGTACACAAAAACAGAACAGTTTTGACAATGTGTGGGCACCAGGCCTGCACATAACTGCTTTTTTATTTTTTATTTATTTTATCGGTCACACGGGTGATTCGAAAGTTGTAAATATGTACTTATTTGTTTTTCTTTCTTTGAAAAAAAATATGTTTTGTAACTTGGCTTGACCTCACACTACATGCACATATTCCTATGAATTGCTCACTATCGAGTCGCACAAAGTCCATAACCCCAAACCCGTCGAGGCCCGTCCTAGAGAGTTTCAAGCTCCACCCAACCTTGACTCTTTCGAAGCGGTAAACCTCAGCCCGTGGCGTAGTTCATGACTACATGCCCGGGGTGACCTTAAGCCTCTCTTTAACCAAGCACAAGCCAACATAATTCTAGTCTAGGTTCTAACACTCCATGACCAAGTCGGTTTTTGTGTGTCGAGATTTCCCTAAACTAATGTCATCAAATCATACATGCCGTTTTCAAGAGAAACAAGTGGTTATTATGGACGAAATAAAACTCCGTCCCCAAATGGTTATTATGGACGAAATAAAACTCGGTCCCCGCATGTATGCTTTATGACATTAGTTTAGTTTAATCCCGTCACATGTAGGTATCACAAACGTGATGGAATCCGATGAGTATATGAGACCGCGAGAAGGTCTATATACTAGTGTGACGATTCCACTATTTTTCTAGAAACCCCAAAAAGGACTATGTCCTTCCGACTTTTGTAAATAAAAAAAAAGAGTTATTTTTCCTTATGTGGTTGAGTCTTTTCCTATTTGTGGGTTAATTTATTTTACTCAAAAGGTGTTTGTGGGGCCAACCTAAGATCAACCGTGTTTTTCTAAAAGGTCCAAATGGCTTCCAACGGCAACAACAACAAGGGTGAGAACATTCCAGTGTCCAACGGAAGGCTCTTCAACATAATAAGAGCCATGGGGGAACAAATGGATAGACTTGTCGAGGATGCCCGATGCAAAGACGATTTGTGGCAAGCCCGTTTTGATATCGAGAGGAGAATTCACGAGGAAGAGGTTTCGAACTCAAGGCACGTCTGCAAGAGTTCACCGACAACAAGGCAAATGTCAATAGTAAAACATGCTCAAGTGGCCCGTCCCTCAAAAGCCACAAAAGTACTGCCAACAACCGAATTTTCACTCCTCTCCTAGGAGTAACCCAAGCCGAAGCATTTGAAACTTTGGTGGCAAGTGGAAAGATCAAGCCTTTAGAAGGATACAAGCCTAAGATGATACCAAAGAATCATGCACATAGTGAATGGTGCGACTACCACAAGCATAGTGGCATCTTACCGAGGAATGCTTTGTCCTCTGTAACATCATCCAAGATTTGATCGACAATGGTGAATTTACTGTGGGTGAAGCGCAACCGTTAGAGAGTGACAACATGCAAGAACTCATCAAGGAAGAGGCTTGGTTTTGAAATGGGGCTTCAACAAAAGATCATGCCACAAGGAGAACTACAATGACAAGGATGACGACAACAATCTCCATTTCTCTTTCTCTACCTAGTAATAGGAATAAAAAAAAAACAGGTCAAAAGTCCTATTATGTGTGCATTAAGTTTTCTTCCTTCTCATCAATGTTAAAGTTCTTAATAAAAGTTGTTCTTGTCCTCATACACTCTTCCAAGGTGTTCAATCTAATTCTTGGAAAAATGTTGAAAAGATGTCTAAACAAGTTTTAGAACGAAAGCCATCACTTGAGCGCCTAGGGGCTAAACATCACAATGAAGGCAACAACATCAATGAAGAAGCCAAGAAGCAAAACAAGGTGGAGCAACATCAAGCAAAGTTTTCAAGGGGGAACAAAAAAAAAAAAAAATCCCCCCAATCAAAGAAGTACAAGAACTACGGTGACCTGAGCCTCTACACTGGAGGAATGTAGGCAACCTTCGGGTCCGGTCTCATGCAAGAAAGAAAATATGTTTAGCCCTAGCGCGTTATGGTGATCGGCCTTCATCTCGAACTTGTCAAGACATCTTTGTACGAGTCATTTGCCAATGAATTAATCACCTCAAGATTGAACAACTTTCATTTCACGTTCCTTATCGAGTCTAGGGGCTTCTTCTCTTTCAGCGATACTCCTAGTTTCTTGCAATCAAATTGGGGCTTTCCTTCTCTTCTCTCTTAATGACTTACTTGCCTCCATGAGTCATTCAAAATATATAAATACATGAAGTCAATACTAGGGACCACTTCCTAGTCAAGTCAATGTCACTCATCATTAGCGATAAAGTGTCTCCACCGCAAAATCACATGTCTCTCATCCTCAGCTAGAGTCAATGCACACTTCCTCATTAATCGAGTCAAAATGAAGACGCAAAAGGGATGTCCGCTAGATTGAAAACCCGAAAGGGCGGTCTAGGCAAAAAACAGGGTGCATCATAAAAAAAATGAGAGAGTGAGAGAGAGAAGGGAAAGATAAATGGAGATCCCCGGCCTCTAAAGAAGACAAGTTCTACATTGAATCTCCTGAGCAAGTCAATTCCCCACCGAGTCAACTTCGTAATTACAAAGGGCTCGATAAGATACGGCACAATCAAAGGTCGTTTTGGGTTATTGGAATAAGAGAGGTTGTTCTTGCAATATTCATTTTTTGGTTCATGTGAAAGAAGCCCCATGGTAACCGAGATCCATCCTAGAATGAGCCCATCATTGAAGGGTACGAGGTTGCACAAATAGTCCCTAGTGATTCAATTGGTTTGGGCAGCGAATGGCAACAACGTGTGACTCAGTTTTCAAGCTTCTCCAAGCATGTGCCCCTACAGTATGTCGAAAGGCTTCCCGAGAAATGGAGTAGCTCTTGCCATGTCCTCTTATGATTGTTCCCCCATACGAGGATGAGTCTCTTGCTCGACAAATGATGACGCCCTAGGGGCTATGTGACTCACGAACGAGAGCTTCTTTTGCTTCATTTGACAGTTAATGAGCCCTAGGGGCTACGCTCAACAAAGATGTGTGAGACTATCCTCAAAGTCTCTCAAGAGGAATGTCAAAGAGCCTTCATGTCATGTGTGCTTGTGCCTGTTCCCCCAATCAAGGATGGGCCTTTCTTGCTCCACTTATAATCAATGGTGGCACTCTAGGGGCTGCACTCAAGTTTTAAAGTCTCCCTTGGAAAGAAGAAATTCACTTCACCTCCCAACAATGGCCCTAGCAAAGTCATATGCAACATTGGAAGCTTCCTCAATTAGTTTGGCACCGAAGGTCTCAAGGGGCTTCACAATCTACAATCTTTTGGACTACGGCGTTACAGTAATCTAAACAAAGGGCAATATTGGGGCTTCGCAATTGACAATCTTTTTGGGGAATGATACCCGAGCAATTAAATTTGGGGAATAGTCTTCATGGAACAAGCAAGCTTCAAAGGGTCTCTCAGCAATTCACGTCAAAGGTCTTTTGGTTTGAAAGGAGGACTCTGAAGTTATGAATGAATTTGATGATTCTTGTTAGAACTTACAACGAGATTATGAAGGAAGTCTTAGAGAAAAGGAAAAAGATTCAATATGATAAACTCTAGGGTTATAGCGGGAAATGCCTTGGCCAATCCTAATGTTTCTGCAATTCAGCACCCCTTTTTCCAAGATCAAAAGCAAAAAGTGTGGCTCTTGCGCCTCAAGCACTAGTTGCATCCGAAGATCCGTCTTTAGTTCAACTCAAGAAGACTCAAGCAACCATACTCTTTTGGGACCTTATCACACCAAGACCTTACCATCCGCGACCTCGATGGCACCACAAGACATTACTGCATCTTTTGACGTAAGCTTTCCGTCGTTTGGGTACCGACCACAATGAGGCTATTCATCTCCCCAGTAAGAATAAGAAGGAGATCTTTTACCAACGGTGCATCCACTCTTAATACCGAGCCGATCCCAATATAATTTGGGGCTTTACATCGATAGGTCTTCACATTCTACCATCTTAAAGCTCACAAACAACAAGTACATGACATTTGGGGCTTGACAATCTCTCAAAGCTTGGTATCAATAATCTTCTCTTGGGGTTTGCTCACGTCAACAGCAAAGGGAGATTTATTTTGAATGAGCCAAGGGTTGATTCATTTTAGGGCAATGCAAGTCTCTCAAGGTTTGGCATCAAAGGCGTTCTAGGGGCTTTACAATCAACAACCCCTCGGTATCACGGCATCGAAAGTCTCTTGAATCCCCATAATCGAAAAATCTCTTGGGGCCAGACATCAATCTTCATTGGGCACAACAGCGATAACAGAATTCAAGCGAGGCAATCCGGACTTCGACCGAACATGATTTGATCTTGGGTTGGCTTTACAAACACACAATGGTTAAAATGGTTCACCCACGAACTAAAAAAAAAAAAAAAAAGACAAAAAGATTTTTATTTTTCTTGTCTCTTTACTTGCGTAAGAGTATTTGCTCCTAGCTTCTTCCCCAGCGTTCTCCATCATCCTTGAACAACGCTGGTCTGAATCTCTTCAAGGGATACGTAGGCAGCCTTTTGGCACGACCAACCCATCATCCAGAAATGCCATCTCACCAACATTCTCCATCAAAACATCCTCCGCAACATCAGAAATCCATCAAGCGGCCATGGTAAGTGAAGGTATGAATACATCCGAAACTTTCCTCAAAATCGCACAGCACAAAAAAGAAATTTCTCCATTCTTGCAAAATCTCTCTCTCAAGCAATCTCTGCTTTTCAAATCATAACGCACCACAAGCACAATTTCACACTTCATGCATTTTCACACACAAACACATATATCTGCAAATCACACACATAACAGGTAAAGGAGTGAGTCTCTTGGCATTCGATACCACCGTAACTACATCAGCATCTGTCTACGGACCACCTCCTTGCATGGGCTCACCCATGGCGGATCACCGCTACTATATCAGCATCGGTCTACGGACCACCTCCTTGCATGGGATCACCCATGGTGGATCACCGTAACTACATCAGCATCGGTCTATGGACCACCTCCTTGCATGGGCTCACCCATGGCAGATCACCGCAACTACATCAACATCAGTCTACGGACCACCTCATTGCATGGGCTCACCTATGGAGGGTTACCGCAACTACATCAGCATCGGTCTACGGACCACCTCCTTGCATGGGCTCACCCATGGCGGATCACCGCAACTACATCAGTATCGGTCTACGGACCACCTCCTTGCATGGGCTCACCCATGGCGGATCATCACAACTACATCTACATCGGTCTAGGGACCACCTCTTTGCATGGGCTCACCCATAGTGGACCACCGCAACTACATAAAAAATCGCCTACACAGGGGGTGTTTTCTCCTTATTTAAGTCTGCTTTATTGAGTGTTTTCTTTTTATCGAGTCTTTATTTTCTCTTGTCGATGTCCTCGGCGGTTGTCTTTCTTTCGTCAACGCGTTTTGCTTTGCAATCCATGTCGCCGAGGGGCTCTGTAGACACCTCGCCTTGGACTGCTCACCCCGATTGCATACATAGTATTTTTATTTAACTTATTTTCGTTAATTTCTATTACTTCAGTTAAGTTCCTAACTGATTCCCATAGTTTTGGACTAAACTGAATAACAGAGTTAACTTTAGAGTCATTTATGTCATTCTGTCATTTTTCACCCGCGGGCGCATCCGGCACTGCTGGTGGGCTGCGCGCGCGTCTTGCACCAAAAACCAGACTCGCGCGCTTCCCATTTTAGCAGTTACGATTTGCAGTCTTTTCCCTCCATTTTTCTTGATTACAAAGAACTCTTTTTACCTCCACATTCATCCCCCTTATTTCATAACTCCCAAATCCCATATTCTAGCCTTTTTCTTAAAACCAAATATTTGATATTTATTTTATTTGATTTTCTATTTATTATTTGATTATATTTATTTTCTTATTGGTTAGAAAAGCTTCTTTCCCTCCTTTCTCCACTTATTTAAACCTCTCATTTCTACCTTAGAAAATGACTTCAACTTTCTCTACACTTTTACTATACACAAATTCTCCCAACAAGAGTTTTAGCAACAAAACTCTACACAAATTTCTACACAACAATTTCTCTACAACAACTCCATCTCCAAGTTAAAGTTTGAAGTTCTTCTTTTTCTATAGGTACTTTATTCTTCTTGTTCTTCTTCTATTTTATTTATCTTAGTAATGTATTCAATTCCCATCAATTGGGATGTTGGGTATACCCACTTATATCCCAGTTTCAATGTAATAGGATTGATTAGATTTGATTGATCCATCACCTAAATTTTATTTAATGGACTTTAGACCCATATGTAAGAAGTATTTATACTTCATTTTTTAGGTAATCCATTGTAATAGAATAGGCTTAGAAATAGGGCAAGAATGTCAAGTTTGAAGAAATCACAAGTTGATTTGAGCCACGCGCCATGCGCCTCTTTACTACTCGCCATGCGCCTTCTTCACCTTTGTGCCACGCGCATATCTAGCACGCGCACATAAGGTTATACGCGCATGTGTTACGCGCCCCAAATGGCTCAACGCGCCTCATAGTGTTAATTCAACACTCAGTGATTTATTGAAGACATAAATACTTGAAGAAATTTAAACTACGCCAATGATCCAACGGTGGTTAAATAACACGTATGCACCCGCATCTTAGGACACGTGTCCATAACGGTCATATTTGTGTTATGTGTCTAACGGCTATAAAGGACACATTCTCCACTCAATGAGCGACAGCACATCCGTCCTTTAACCTTATCCACAAGGGATTTCCAATGGCTAGTTTTTGGGGGTCTACTATAAATACCCCAGAACTTCAAACGTTTTGAAGTTGCTAAGAATCTCAGAATTTCTCTCTCAAGCATTTATTGAAGATTTGAAGATTACCTTTGATTTTCCAGAATTCTCAAGAACATCTTCATAACTTCATCCTTAGCCCAGATCCTCAAACAAAAACACTTTAGGTTTCTTTTGATCTCAATCTCAAAGATCTAAAGAGCCTTGAATCTAAAATCACACATGCACCTCTTTAAGTTTGATCACTTAGATCTTTCTTTTAGAGATACACCGGTTATTGTCTAGGATTAGTTCTTTCATAGAATATTAGATCTTGAGTTAGTGTATAAGCTTAAACGATTGTAATTTGTAACACTCACTCATTATATAAGATCTCCATTAGAAATCCAAGACTAACCATCTTGGTAGAGGACGTAGATCATTTTCCCGATCGAACCTCTCCAAATAGCGCGTATTAATTTCTTGTCATTTACTTTCAAGTTATTATCTTATCTCACTATTTGCTTGTTTAATCATTGTAGATTGATTGATCTAAATTGTGTTGTGTTAGTTATATCATTTGCCTAAGTTCCTTATTTCACCCACTTTGAGCCAAAATACTTAGAGTGTGTGTTGCGCCCCTTTTAATCATTTGCGCCTACTTTACTTAACTATTCCGCTGTGCATTTCACTCACTCACTTAGGCTCATTTCATAACGCTTATTTGATTAAGTGCGCATTTGGCATTGAATTTTCAAGGATACGAAAAGAATTTTAAAACAGCTATTCACCCCCCTCTAGCTATTTTCCATACCCTTGTTGCCCTTTGGGACCAACAAGTGGTATCAGAGCAAACACCTTTATAAAACATCTTTGTTTTTCCTTCGGAAACTGCTAACTACACACATGTTCCAGTCTTTGATGAAGATCACTTTGACGTGTGGAAATTCAGCATCTTAACTCATCTCACCTTAATCGATGAAAGGCTTCATGACACCGTGGTTTATGGACCTTACATCCCTATGAAAGCGAATCCAAATCCGCGCACCAACGCTACTCAACTAAGCATCTAGAAACCAAGGGAAGAATGGACTGAGGAAGAAACAAGAAGAGTTACAAATGATGGAAAAGTAAGAAACATTCTTCTAAGCACTCTAAGCACGGCTATGAAATAACAAGTCATGCACTGTGCTACCGCCAATGAGTTATGGGATGCTATTGAAGAGCATATAGAAGGAGACACGGTTTGCAAGGAGAATAAGAGATACGAAGTACAAAAGAGATTCAACAATTTCTCTCAACTCCCCAGTGAAACTCTTAGACAGACTTATGAACGCTATTGTGAAATTATCAATCTCTGTATTTCACTTGGAAAGAAATTCTCCAATAAGGAATTAAACACTAATTTCCTTGCCGCTTTTGGATCAAGATACCTACACAAATCTAGCGCCCTTAAAGACGCTGGAACTTTAGATGTATGGACTTTAAGGAACCTTTATGAAAATCTTAAGGTTTATGAGCTCAAACTCCAACGAATTAGTGAAACTGAAGGAAAGTCAAAATCCATAGCAATGGTGGCGCATAGAGAAGAAGCGCATGCGCTTGAGCCGGTTCAAGAAGAGAAAAGTTCCGATCCCAAATTTCTACCTCTGAGCTATTAGACATGGATGATGAAGACTTCACTCTATTTGTGAAGAAATTTCAAAAGTTCAGAAAATTCTCAAGACCCGGCTCAACCAGCAAATTTCAAGGATCTACCAGTAGAGCTCCTCCAAAGTTCACGAGGAGCAGTGTTTCTAAAAGAAAAGAAAACCTTGTTTGTTTTAATTGCAGGAAACCATGACACTTTGCATCGAGCTCCCCAATTCCCAAGTTCGAGTATATGCAAAAGAAGAGCAGCTATACTCCCAAGTTCACTCCTAAATTCACTCGTCACAAAGGAATGGTTGCTGAAGAATAATCACCAGCAAATGAGCAGAACACTTGGAATGAAACAGACTCAGATGAGAGCGATGAAGATTCTGATGATGGACTCGTTTGTTTGGTGGCAAATGATGATGAAGTTGATACTTATGATTCTGATGATGATTACTCAAAGGATGTTCCTGATATGAATGTCTTGAATAAACTTATCAAGAAATCTATAGGTTTTCAAGAAGTGAAAAAGAAGAAAGGACCAACCATCAGCGATCTCGTTGAACAAGGATTTCTCACTCCGGCTCAAAGCGATGGTGGATTGTTATTTTCTAGATGTGATCTGAGTGCTAGAAGCAAACTCAGAAAGAGTGAATATGTTAGACCTCAAGTTGCACCTATTCCTACAATCAATCATGATGAGGACATTATAAAGCAAGAAAAGTTATTCAAAGAGGCTGAAAAGGTTCTTTGCTTCATGGCTGGATCTTCAAAAGCTAAAACATATGAATGGATTCTCGATAGTGGGTGTTCACGACACATGACTAGAGATGAATCCTTACTTGAAGATGTTCATGAAAAAAGAGGTTCCTCCGTAACATTTGGTGATAACAACAAAGGTCAAGTTGTAGCATATGGAAAGCTCAAGAAAGACAAAGTGTGCATTGAAAGAGTCTCTCTCGTCGAAGGACTCAAGCACAACTTATTATCCATATCTCAATTCTGTGACAAAGGATTAGAATGCCATTTTACTTCAACGCAATCTCTTATCAAGAATGGCAAAACTGGAGCTACATTACTCACGGGATATCGTAAGAAAAATATTTACATTATTGATTTCCATAGTATGAACTCTAGTACTAATCTTTGTTTTGTAGCTAAAAGTGTGAGCGAAAATAGTTGGTTGTGGCACAAGCGCTTAAGTCACTTGAACTTCAAGTATCTATCTAAACTCAGCAGGAATAATCTTGTTAAAGGACTTCCAAAGGCTGCTGATCATCATGACAAGAAGTGCGCCGCATATCAACTTGGTAAACAACCGAAGGAATCTTTCTCCAGCAAGACAAATCCTTCAACTACTAGATGTTTGCAACTGCTGCACATTGATCTATTTGGACTAGTCACCACCGCAAGTATTAGAAGAAACAAGTATACTCTAGTCGTGGTAGATGATTATTCAAGATATACATGGGTGGAAATGATGATTACAAAAGACGATTGCTATGACATTTTGACCACCTTATTCAGACTGCTCCAAACCCAAAAAAAAAAGATGACCTTGTTAGTGTTCGATCCGATAATGGAACATAATTCAAAAACAATGGTGTTGCTCGATATTGCGACGATCATGGGATAGATCACAACTTCTCAACCGCTGGAGTTCCTCAACAAAATGGTGTTATGGAAAGAAAGAATAGGACGTTGATTGAAGCGGGAAAGACGATGATAGCTGAAGCCAAATTGCCTAAGTACTTTTGGGAAGAAGCTGTCAACACTGAATGTTTTACTCAAAATCGTTCCCTCATCAAAAAACTTCAGAACAAGACTCCCTATGAACTTTGGCGCGGTAGAACTCCCAACATTGCATTCTTCAAGATCTTTGGTTGCAATTGTTATATCCTCTACAACGGAAGGAACATAGAGGTAAATTCGATGTCAAAGCCGACGAAGGTATTTTTGTTGGGTATGCCAAACATCCTAAAGCTTTTCATGTTTTTAATAGATCTACATTAGTGATAGTTGAATCTGTACATGTTACCTTTGATGAACATTCTCTCCTTGAGCCACATTTGGCTCCAAATGATTTTGATGATTCTGTTGAGTTAAATGAGACAGGTGCTCCTATTCATGTTGCGCCTACATAAGATCAGAATCTATCAACTCAAGGAAATCCATCTACATCAAATGCGCCTAATTCCATTCATGGCGCGCATGGCGAATCTTCAGTTGCGCTTCCCTCAAATGATGCGCCTCCAGATTCCTCTCACGCGCCTATATCTTCTGTTGCATCTGGTGTTAACCCTAGTTTCAATTCTGAACCAGTTCAACCCCCAAACTTTGATGATTTAGAATCTGGTGAAGATGTACCAATTGAAGACCTTCAAGTTACTACAACCCAACCTAACTTACCTCCTGAAATTCGTGAAGTTAGAGGTCACCCAATCAATAATATCATTGGTGATCTACATGTTGGTGTTTGTACAAGGAGAGCTACAAACTTTGATGCTTACACTGCATTTATCTCTCAAATTGAACCGAAGAAGGCTGATGAAGCGCTCCAAGATCCTAATTGGGTTGTTGCAATGCAAGAAGAAGTCAATCAATTTGAACGATGTAAGGTTTGGACTCTAGTTCCAAGACCTCATGATCAAGGAGTGATTGGTACGAAATGGGTGTTCAGAAACAAGATGGATGAGAACGGAACCATCACAAGAAATAAAGTAAGATTATTTGCACAAGGCTATAGGCAAGAAGAAGGAATCGACTATGATGAAACTTTTGCGCCCGTAGCAAGACTTGAAGCTATCAGATTATTTCTAGCTTACGTCGCTCACACGAACTTCAAGTTATATCAAATGGATGTGAAGAGCGCGTTTCTAAATGGTGAACTCCAAGAACTAAGTCTTTGTAGCTCAACCACCTGGGTTTGAAGATTCACAATTTACAAATCATGTGTACAAACTCCAGAAAGCTTTGTATGGGCTCAAACAAGCACCAAGAGCATGGTATGATACACTATCCAAGTTTCTCATTGAGAAAGGCTTCACGCGCAGTAAAATTGATACAACTCTTTTCATTACCAAACATAATGGTTATAAATTACTTGTTCAAATTTATGTTGATGGTATTATATTTGGTTCTACTAGTGAATTGTTGTGCAAGCGCTTTGAGAAACTAATGAAGAGCAAGTTTGAAATGAGAATGATGGGAGAACTTACATTCTTCCTAGGGCTTCAAATCAAGCAAATGAATGAAGGCATTTTTATCAATCAAGCCAAATATACAAGGGATCTAATCAAGAAGTTTGGACTTGAGAATGCTAAAGCATACGACACTCCAATGGCTACCGGCAACAATCTCGACAAGGATTTAAAAGGTAAACGTGTTGATCAAACTCTTTACCGAGGTATGATTGGCTCACTCCTTTATCTTACTGCTAGTAGGCCTGATATTATGTTTAGTATTTGTGTTTGCGCTCGTTATCAATCTGACCCTAGAGAAGCGCACTTAATTGCTGTGAAACGTATTATAAGATATCTCTCCGGTACTGTTAACCTTGGACTTTGGTACACCAAAGATTCGAACTTTAAACTTATAGGTTATTCAGATGCGGATTATGCTGCATGCACAATTGATAGGAAAAGCACAAGAGGCACTTGTCATTTCCTCGGATATTGACTTGTGTCATGGGCGAGTAAGAAACAAGCTTCAGTGTCTGTCTCAACAACGGAAGCTGAGTATATCGCTACTGGAAGTTGTTGCTGTCAGATTCTATAAATGAAGCAGCAATTGGTGGACTATGATATCATCGAAGAAAATTGTCCCATATACTGCGACAATACATCAACCATTGCGGTTTTTGAAAATCTTGTCATGCACTCAAAGACCAAACACATCGACATCAAATATCACTTCCTCAAAGACCACGTGGAGAAAGGAAATATTCATTTAGAACACGTGGGAACCGACTATCAAATCGCCGACATTCTAACGAAAGCACTTGACGCGAAACGGTTCATATTTTTGAGAGGTAAAATGGGTATGCTTGAACTCAACTAATTCCATATAGTTTTGTTATTACTAATGATTTTATGTTTTGTTGAGTTGTGAGTATACAAGGTACAAGGGTTAAATCAATTTCAAAGTTTCAAGGAAACTCACTACGCGCCCATTGCTTATGCGCGCCTCACTCTCATTGCGCGCCTAGTGTCTATCACGACCCAACCATTTCTGCGCGCATCTGAGCTGCATGCTCCCTTTATGCACCCATTCATGATAACGGCTCAATCAATGCTCCAACATTTAATTCTTCAATGATTGAACGTATTCAATGTCACAAGTACCAGGTGAGTTAATTCTTATCATTTATTATAGGAATTTTTGTCTTTTGACATTTCATAATTGTTCAAGGGTACTTGTGCAAGTAATTTTCCCTCGTTTTTCATTTTTCAATTTTTTTTTATTTTCTGGGGATATATTTCTTGCACCCCAAACTTACACCAAAACAGATGTTTTTGGGGTTTGTACAAAAATTAAACAAAATTGCTCATACACTTATAAGGGAAGTGAAGCAGTTTTTCTTAACCCAAGTTGTCACATCATGACACTTTAGGTCATTCAGCATTTAATAGCCGTCACATCCTTAAAACCTCTCATAAATGCTTGTCTTTTCCCAAAATCCCTCATTTATTACCCATCCTTTCATCTTCCAATTTTATCCAAAAAGCAACCCTATATATATATAACCCTACTCTCTCTCAGTCAGACTCTCTCTCTCTCTTTCTCTCTATATTTTCTTTATTTCTTCTCCATTTTCTCTTCTATATATATATATATATATATATATGGGCCCTAAACGATCTACCAAAGCAAATCAAGACGAGATGGTATGAATTTCTTAATCTTAATCTCTTAATATTGTGCTTTATTTTTTTCGTTTTTTTTCCTGAGTTCACGTATTTTTTCAAAAAACTCGGATGTCACTTTCTTTGATTAATCTTGACTCGGTTCTCCGTTTTTGAAATAGTTTGTTAGGTTTTGTTCATTTAGTGATTTCGAATCTTTATAACTTAACTTTTTAACGATCAATGTTCTATATTTTGCAAATCTGAAGTTTTTCCATTTTTGGACTTTTCGAAATTTCGGATCTTTGAATCCATTTTCTGGATTTGTTGTTTATTTTTACTTGTTTTGATTTACATTTTTGTGATCCTTGTCTTCTTGCTGTCATTTTGATATATTGTGTGCTTGATTTGGTGAAGTTTCACGTTTTATGTGTTCTTGGTGTTCTTCGAGCACTCAAGACATGTTCTTCGTTGTTTTTGCATGACTTGGGTTTCAAAATTTTCAAAACTTGTTTTTCAAACTCTTTTATGTTTGATCTTGTTTGCTTGCATGTTTATATAGTTTACGTGTTTGTGTGTTTTTGTGTGTTTTTATGCTAAGTTTGAATTTAACACAGTTATGCGCCTAAATATCAATTTACGCGCCTAGTTTCTTATGCGCCCTATGTCCTTATGCGCCTCAAGTGATTCATGCGCCTAAAAATTGTATGCACCTCTTGCAAATACAAGTGTTATGCGCCTCAATCATTCATGCGCCTAAAGCCATTATGCGCCTAAAATCTTATGCGCCTAAATTCATACTTAGTAAAAATTTTCTCTGTTTAATTTTTCCTTAGTATATTCATAGAACCATGATATGCGCCTCGTATTTGTATACGCCTACAACATGTATGCGCCTAATAATAGTATGCGCCTACTATTATTATGCGCCTATATATTGTCCTGCGCCTATTTCTTACTTTGCTCATGTTATGATTCTATGCGCCTCATTCACTTCTAACTTCACTCAAATGTTTACTTTCCAGGATCCAGCAAATTTTAGGCCTGGTGAGACATTTAATCTCACTGAGCTATCTGCAGTCCAGATTGGCGTTGATATTATGGACTTCATCAGATAAGATGGTCTACTGCCTCTATTCACTTTGGAGCAACCTTTCTACTCACCGCTCCTCGTGGATGAATTCTTCTCAACTGCTGCTCTCGTTGAGATACCTGCGGATGGATACGTGCGCTACAGAATACGCGCCGTTGTTCAAAATGTTGAAGTCACTATCTCTACTGGCACTCTCAAGAATATCATCAACTTCAACACGACTGGCCCTCTGAGTGTAGCTGGTAAAATCAATACCTATTCTGCTGCTGCGCAGAATCTTATGGCGAGTACCCATCTCAACATTCCTACTCTTCAGAATAACATCAAATCTGTTGAAATAAGGGATGGTGGTGATCTACTGGCGCATATCGCGCATTTGGTGGGGACTTCCATTATTTTCAAGACGGGTAATGTGAACAGATTCATAATGGAGCAGTGGGAATATACTGCAGTTATTATGGGAAACACAATCCTCAACTGGCCTCAAATCTTATTCAAAACTATGTCAGACCAGATTGATAAATATAACAAGAACAAGGATGATGGGAAGACAAAGTTCAAAACTCACTGCCGAATTCTCACAAAGATTTTTCTCACTTATCCTGCGCTTGCCACTTTTCTTGCTGAGAACCCAGTTTATCAAACAACTAATGTTCCAATCTTTGGCAAAGACAGTTTAGTGATGAAACGGCGCAGGAAGTGCATCGCTAAGTACGCGCCGCGTGTAAAAGGTGATCAGTTGGTTGATGAAGCCACTGAGTCAGATGAAGAAGTAGATGTCGCAGAACCTGATGTTGCACCTCGCGCAGAACAAATTACGCCCCGTGCAGAAACAAGAAATGCTCCAGGCGTAGAAAAGGGCAAAGGAAAAGGGATTGCTGAAAGTACAAGCAAACCACCTAAGCGCCCTCGAACTGAAACTGAAGAAGGAGCTTAAACGCGCTAAGGAAGCCAGTAGACCGGAAGCGCAGAAAAAGAGGGATGAAGACTACAGATTGAAACAGGCTGTTGATTTATCCAAGTCTAAAAGGCGCAAAGGCGCAGGGTCTAGCGCTGATGTACGCGCGCCTGCTCCTAATGCGCCTCCTAATGTTCGTGCGCCTCCATCAAAGACTTCTGCTCCTGCTCCAGTTCAGAAACTAACTCCAGAACCACTCTCTGCTGAGCGCCAAGCACTCAAAGATAAGCTATCTGATGAACTTTTTGGCGACTTGAGTGATGATCAAGTTCAGGGGGAGCCAGAGCCCTTGATTATGCGCAAGAGCCCTTCTGCGCCTCCTCCTCGTGATTCTGCGCCCCCAACTATTTCAGTAGAGCCTACTTCAAGTGATGACTATCTTCCTTCTCCTCGCGCTCCTACTCCATCACCAGTTAGGCTCTCCTCTTCTACTGCGCCTCAACCTACTCCTGCTCCTCCTCCTCCCACTCGTGACATGAGTGTGGTTATTTCACTTTTACAGTAACTTCAGCAAGGCCAAGCTCACATTAATTCTCAGATGGAGCTTCATACTTCTATGCTTACTCAGCAAGCTGATGAGATTGCTGCCATTAAGGGGGAGATGGCACGCATAAATGCTAATATCAAGGACAAACATTTCCTTACTCCTCAACAGTGGAATGATGCTATAGATCAAATGAATGAGCTATTCAAAGGTACTCTTGCTTCCCTACATGAACGTATAGACGGTGGCATCAAACTCACTGATGGCCAAGATTTCATTAACACCATAAGGGAGGTAGAGTTGAATATAGCAGGTGATATAAGGAAGTTATTTGAGATGGTGGCTGGAGATAGCAAAAAATTATCGAGTGTTGTTGATAAACTCAAAGAAGTTAAGGATGAACTAGAAATCCTGGGTTTAACAGTATATGGTGCTGATCCTGTCGCAGAACCCAAAGCTCCCGAATCCCATGCGCCTTCAGCTCCTGAATCTTTTGCGCCTTCTTCCAGCTCTACTCCTGGCGCACTTGTTGACATTAATTCCCTGCTCTCAAAGATTGATGTTTTGAAGGAATTAATTGTCACTCATTTCAATGCAGCGCATTCCAGTGCAGACAGGCACACAGATAGAGTTTCTGCTGATATACTCACTGCCCAAGCTGCTGTTGAAGCAAACTTTCAAGCCTTCACTGAAAACTTTTCACAACAGCAGTCCATCACTAAGCGCACCATTGATGAGTATCAAACCATCAATGTTGATCATTTGCGCTATATCAGAGATGGTGTCACTGACACTCATGGTGTTGTAAACCGTTTTCACCAACTTTCTAAACAAATTCAGTGCTCAATTTCAGAAATTGAAGAAGTATTGAAGGACGATGACGCGCCTCCTAACCCTTAGTTATTATTATGTTTGTAAGTTGTTGAATCTTTTTGTTTGTTAGAACTCTTTGTTAGTGATTTTGTGCTTAACTGTTTTAGCACCTTTTGATTTTTGTTCAATTGAAAACTTGTAATCACCAACTCCTATATTTCGAGTTTTAATGAGAACAAAGCATCATTGTTTATTTCAAACCTTGTTCACTCAAACTTCTTGTTTGTAGAACAATGAATGTTGTTTAAAATCATATGCATCATATTTGAATTGCTTTATATTTCATGCATTGAGTTTGAACTTTGTTTAAACACATTTCAAAACTAAAACTCATATATCATTTTAAATGTGTTAAACTATCATTTCTATCTTTCATGTGTAATGTTTTATCTTTATTGGAATAGATTAGAAATCTATATCTTGGACTAGTGTGTGCATTAACTTGAGACATGATTTACCAATTTCATTTATTTGGACATGTTATTATCAAGTATAATGTTTGTCCCTGATATAGTAGGTAATGGCATCAATCAAATAGGTGGAGATTGTTGGGTATGCCCACTTATATCTCAGTTTCAATGTAATAGGATTGATTAGATTTGATTGATCCATCACCTAAGTTTTATTTAATGGACTTTAGACCCATATGTAAGAAGTATTTATACTTCATTTTTAGGTAGTCCATTGTAATAGAATAGGCTTAGGAATAGGGCAAGAATGTCAAGTTTGAAGAAATCACAAGTTGATTTGAGCCACGCGCCATGCGCCTCTTCACTACGCGCCATGCGCCTTCTTCACCTTAGTTCCACGCGCATAACTAGCGTGCGCACATAAGGTTATACGTGCATGTGTTACGCGCCCCAAATGTCTCAACGCGCCTCATAGTGTTAATTCAACACTTAGTGATTTATTGAAGACATAAAGACTTGAAGAAATTTAAACTACGCCAATGATCCAACGGTGGTTAAATAACACGTATGCACCCGCATCTTAGGACACGTGTCCATAACGGTCATATTTGTGTTATGTGTCTAACGGCTATAAAGGACACATGCTCCACTCAATGAGCGACATCACATCCGTCCTTTAACCTTATCCACAAGGGATTTCCAATGGCTAGTTTTTGGGGGTCTACTATAAATACCCCATAACTTCAAACGTTTTGAAGTTGCTAAGAATCTCAGAATTTCTCTCTCAAGCATTTGTTGAAGATTTGAAGACTGCCTTTGATTTTCCAGAATTCTCAAGAACTTCTTCATAACTTCATCTTTAGCCCAGATCCTCAAGCAAAAATACTTTAGTTTTTTTTGCTTTCAATATCAAAGATCTAAAGAGCCTTGAATCTAAAATCACACACGCACCTCTTTAAGTTTGATCACTTAGATCTTTCTTTTAGAGAAACACCGGTTATTGTCTAGGATTTGTTCTTTCATAGAATATTAGATCTTGAGTTAGTGTATAAGCTCAAACGATTGTAATTTGTAACACTCACTCATTATATAAGATCTCCATTAGAAATCCAAGACTAACCATCTTGGTAGAGGACGTAGATCATTTTCCCGATCGAACCTCTCCAAATAGCTCGTATTAATTTCTTGTCATTTACTTTCAAGTTATTATCTTATCTCACTATTTCCTTGTTTAATCATTGTAGATTGATTGATCTGAATTGTGTTGTGTTGGTTATATCATTTGCCTAAGTTCCTTATTTCACCCACTTTGAGACAAAATACTTAGAGTGTGTGTTGCGCCCCTTTTAATCATTTGCGCCTACTTTAGTTAACTATTCCACTGTGCATTTCACTCACTCACTTAGGCGCATTTCATAACTTATTTGATTAAGTGCGCATTTGCCATTGAATTTTCAAGGGTACGAAAAGAATTTTAAAACAGCTATTCACCCCCCTCTAGCTATTTTCCATACCCTTGTTGCCCTTTGGGACCAACATGGGACATGACTAAATGATCACTTTACTACATTAAAGTTGGTTAATGTTATCTCCCTACATTTCAATCTTTAGTTTAATTTACCATTCTTCTCTTAATGTAATTTTTAGCATAAATTAATATATAAAATATTTCTCTTTTATTTCCCTTTGCAATTCCCCTTTTCTTTACATTGTAATTGTTAGCACTTTTATATTAATAAATTGAAGTACTTTTTAGCATTAGAACACCTTTAGTAGCAAGACCCGCTTAAGCGGGGCAGAGTGGGTGTTTAAGTACTTCCCACTCCGTCACCTAACCCCCGAACCCTTCTCTTCCCGAATCTCTGGTTTCGTAATATTAAAATAGGCTATTTCTTTAGGTTTTTATTATGTTTCCTCAATAACATAGGTGGCGACTCTACAAATTAAAACAAGTTAGACATCCTAGAATCCTTCCACCGCTCTAGCCAAGTAGTGAGTTTCTCCAGGGTATCTACAGGAACAAGTCTGTCACAGCCCTTTGATAGGTAGCCCCAGCGTTCCTCAACCCAAATGGCTTGATTGTGTAGCAAAAGGTGCCCCATGGTGTTGTAAAAGCAGTCTTGTGTTAATCCTCCTCGGCCATGAGAATCTTATTGTACCCAGCAAAACCATCCACAAATGACCGAACCTCGTAGGCAAAAGTGGAGTCGACTAGCATGTCGATGTTGGGTAGTGGAAAGTCATCCTTTAGAGAAGCTTTGTTCAAATCCCGGAAATCCACACAAACACGGACCTTGCCGTTAGCCTTTCTGACTATCACAATATTTACTAGCCATATCGGATACTCAATGACTTTGATAAAGCCCACACTGAGAAGCTTCTCTATCTCTTCTTTGACTTGTAAAGACCATTCTGGCTTGATATTTCTGAGTTTCTACTTTGTTGTCTTAGCGTCGTCTCTGATCGGAATCCTATGCTCGGCGACCTTTCCGATCTTGGTTTCTTTCGGCTCCTCATCGGTACTCAGATTAACAACATGCAATTCTTTGTCAGCCCCTGGACCATTTTCACCACGACTACGGACTTGTTGACCAGGTTCATTTAAGTATGTTTCATTTTCGTGGTCTATTTCATCATAGTTTGAATCGTTATTAACTAGTTCATTAAATTCATTATTAGTTAATTCATCATTTATGATGCTTGCAATTTCGAGGTACTCAGAAAGATCAAATTTTTCATTAGCAAAGAAAGGGAACACATGCCAGGCTATTGCCTCCATATCCTCTTGGGTGAGGGTGTCGGAAACACTCTCGAACTCGAAAGTGAATACTAGTTAGTGATCGGCTCGGGGCTCAGCTTGATCTCACTGATAGGCCTATTTCTTGTGTTGGTGTCATCGGAGATGGCATTGACTTGGCAATCATCCATGATGGCAAGTTCCTCGAACATGGAGGCTAGATCAGTTAACTCTTCCCCCATGGTAATCTCTGTCTCGGACTCTATGGTCATTTTCTTCCCCCACCTTTCTCGGGGTGATATAGGATTTGGTTCCCCTTGTGCTTCTAAATCTCACAATCGGTAAAGACTTCGAGACTGAGCTTTTTGACACCCTTACTATTGATCCATTGCTCGGGAAAGATTATGTACGGGACATCTTCCCCCTGGTGGACAAAGTAGCCAATTAGTGTCTTGCGATAAGGCCTCAAGTTGGGAATTTCATAGTGACGGCCTTCCTTACGAGCTCGAGCTTTCTCATTCTTGATGGCTTGCTCATACTTAATGTCATCATCGGAAGGTTCGTACCCTACTCCGAACTTGTTCTTGACAAAAGGGACCTCAATAGTTTGCATTCTCCCTTGTTGGTGCTTCCCTAGGCCTAAACCGGGGAAGTAATTCATATTCCTTATCATACGGAGGACTTTGTGATTACCGAGGGTCCATGATCCGTTTCCCCCTTCTTTATCGATGGCGTTGATTGAGACGCCAGAGAGGGTGGAGTTTTCTAAGCCATGCTAAACTTGGTGGACGGGTTCCCCATTTCTGTGGATAGTGATGTTTTCTGCCATGACGGTCACTATTTCATCTCCATTTCGGAACTTGACACACTGATGGAGAGTTGAAGGGACGGCATAAGAACTGTATATCCATGGTCGGACCAAGAGTAAATTGAATGAGGAGGGTACATCGAGCACTTGAAACGAGACGGACATAACCATGCTCCCAAACTCAATGTCTACTTCCACCATACCCATGACTGTGCGGGCCGTGCTGTCGTAACCTCAGATTACTTGAGTAGAAGGCTTTAGATCTGAATTCTTAAGCCCCAGTATGCCCATGATTCGGCCAGGCATTAAGTTGAGTGCGGAACCACCGTCAACCAAGACTCTTGAAATAGGTCTCCCCCTTGCCCTTACTATTAGATAGATGGCCTCATTCCCAAATGGTGGAAGGTCCATGTCGGCAAAAGTGATGACATTTCCAAAAATGTATGTGGCCTATCATTGCAGTAAGGTCCTCGGGAGTTGTATCGGGAGAGACTGACGTGTCGTCGAGATTGCTGATGACAAGATCTCGATGCTTCTTTGAAGATGCAATGAGGTCCCAAATGGATATATTGGCTTGAGTCTTCTTGAGTTGTGCCAACAAAGGATCCTCGGGAGTGTCACGAGCTTGTGATCTTTGAGAAAAGGTACTTGGTCCAGAGGTGGCGGGATTACTTGCTATGACTCGTCCGGATCGAGTTAGCATGTTGATGTTAACATTGGAGCCCTCATTCACAATTGGAATTGAATGAGTGGTCTCCTCAAACTCTCATATCTCTATTACATTGACATTACCCTCCTTGGGAACTATGAATTCCTTTTTGTCTATGAGGTCTTGGATAACGTTACGGAGGACGAAGCATTCGTCGGTAAGATGACCACTATGTTGATGGTAGTCACAATACTTCTGATGGGTATGGTTGGCGCGGATTGCATTGGGATTGTACCCTTGGAGAGGAGTAACTTGCCCTTTGGCCTTGAGGGCTTCAAAGGCTTAGGTGATAGTCATGCCTTGAAGAGGAGTGTAGACACGGTCATTCTGAAACTTCTTGCCTTGTGGTAGAGGAACCCTTTTGTAATTCCCCATGTCGGTTGTAACGGCATTGACTGAAGCCTCTTTTGTGGAGTTAGAGGCGGCCTTGTATCGGAAACTAGGAGTAGTTTTCTTGATCTCCTTGATCAAGTCGTCCATTTGGACCCCTGCCTCATACATTTGAGAAAAATCTGCATAGCAAGCCCCACTTAAGTGGGTGCGGAGATTAATCTTTAGACACTTGAGGAAGATGTCCATTTGCTCCATGGTATTAGGCCTCTCGACAATTTCAGCAAGCTTGTCATTCCACCTTCTTGTGAAGTCAGTAAAGGACTCATTGTCCCTTTGGGTGGTGTTCTCGAGCTCTTTCTTGGTCGGGCAATAAGTGGTGTTGCCTTGGTATTGAATTTTGAAGTCAAGCATGGTGGCATCCTAATCAAGACGGACTGTGAGCGGGAGAGTTGCATACCAATCCTTGGCGGCTCCCTCGAGAGTAAGAAGGAAGCATTATGACATCACTTTTGGAGAGACCTTCTTTGGAACCATAGCCCATATGTAAGTCTCGATGTGTGCCATGGGACAAGAGTTGCCCTTGAACTTGCTGATGTTGGGCATCTTGAACTTATCGGGGAGAGTAGCCACGGTGCTCATGAGGATGGATGACTGATAAAGGCTTGTGTCAGAGCCTTTCCCCATGTTGAGACCGTTGAAACGTTGGTCGATGTAGGCCATGATTGAATCAACCATCTTGTGATCCTTGTTGTCGGTGCTTGACTCCCCCATTTTCTTGGTACGGGCACTAACATAAGGGCTTTCAAATAAACCCTTGGTCCACTCGGACTCATCATTGTCCTCCTTGCCTTTACCATTGGAGAGCTAGGTGAGCTTGGCCTTCATTTGGTCCATCTCGGCTTCATGAGCCTCCCTTTGATTGTCAAGATGGGATTGCCAAAGGTCATCTTTGCTTTGGGACTCTTTTTTGAGAGTAGAGATTTGTTCTTGGAGCATTTGGACCATAGCTGAGAGTTGCTCAAGGGATAGGGTGTTGTTGCTGTTGGAGTCACTGGCCATTGATGCTGTCGGAGCTGTTGGAGCGATCAATTCACGAACTAGCTGGTTTGCTGAATCTCGGTAGATGCGGTAAGTACCAATTGGACCTAAATTGAAGAAGAGGCCCTTGTCAGTCTTGAGTAAAACTCTCGGTCCATGAAGAGGCATAGAACACACAATGGTCACACGACTCAAACCACATAAAGAAAAAGATTTTTTTTTTTTTTTTTAATAAGTCGGAGGGACGGGGTCCCTTTTGAGTTTCTAAAAAAATAGTAGAATCGTCACACTAGTATATAGACCTTCTCACGGTCCCATATACTCATCGGATCCCACCACGTTTGTGATACCTACATGTGTCGGGATTAAACTAAATTAGTGTAGTAAAGCATACATGCGGGGACGGATTTTTTTATTTTCGTCCATAATAACCACTTGGGGACGGAGTTTTATTTCGTCCATGATAACCACTTGTTTCTCTTGGAAATGGCATGTATGATTGGAAGACATTAGTTTAGGGAAATTTCGGTACATGAAAACTGACTTGGTCACGGAGTGTTAGATCCTAACTAGAATTGTGTTGGCTTGTGCTCGGCTAAACAGAGGCTTAAAGATCACCCCCGGCATGTAGTCGCGAACTACGCCACAGGCTGAGGTTTACTGCTTCGAGAAAGTCAAGGTCGAGTGGAGCTTGAAACTCTCTAGGACGGGCCTCGACGGGTTTGGGGTTATGAACTTGTGCGACTCGATAGTGAGCAATTGATAAGAATTAGTGCACGTAATGTGAGGTCCAACAAGTGACAAAACATTTTTTTTAATGAAAGTAAAGAAAATAAACACATAATTTACAACTCTAGAATCACCCGTGTGACCGATAAAAAACACAAAATATAACAGTCAAATGGTCCGAATCAGTCCTTGATGCAGGCAACTGTGCCCAGACCCCATTATTCTGCTCTGTTCTGGAAACTGTTCCTGTTCTGGAAAATCACCAAGCAGCGCGCGCCTCTGGTATGTGTCATGGAATGCGCGCACATGGCGCAAGGTCTTTGGGAGGCAACCGCTTCTGGGTAAACCTGTTAGAATGTCAGAGACTTTGGACTCAGGGGATTGCCCTGGTCCTGAATGTCTAATGGAACCCATGCAAAAATGATTAGTGTACAAAAAATGAAGAATAGGAAGAACATTGAGAAGCGAGCGATTTTGGTCTCTGGTGTGGGATGCGCGCGCCTTAGGCCAAGTAGGCCACAGGCGCACGCTTCCCCCATCAGGAACCAGAATGCCCAGAAAAATGTATACTTTGAACAAAAACGCAAGCTTAACCCTCAAATGTCTCCAACAGAGTCGCCAATGTAGATACCCCGGGAGAGCCCACTGCTTTGCTAGAGTGGTGAATTATCCTAGGATGTCTAACTTATTTTATTTGTTAGAATCGCCACCTATGTTTTAGAGGAATATAAGAAAAACCTAATATTTAGCCTAAGTTTTGATAGGAAAACAAAGATTCTTGTTATGAGGTTCGGGGGTTAGGTTACGAGATGGGAAGTACTTAAACACCCATCTCGCCCAACTAATGTTGGTCTTGCTTGTTCAAAGTCTACGTAAGTAAAATATTCTTCCTATTCTTTGATAATGATAAAGGGGGTTTAAAAGGGGTGTTTTGAATGTGGGGAGATAACTCCTTGACCAACTTCAATGGAATGAAGTGTCCTTTGGTGTCATGTCCCAAAATGGTTTTGAGTGATTGCACGTTTGACAAAAGTAAAAGAAGAAGAGAAGAGATGAAGTAGAGAGAAGAGAGAAAGGAGTTAAAGATTACCTAGACATCAAGGGTTCTTCAAGTGCTTCTTTCGAGAGAGTACTTAAAATGCCTTAAAGTTCAAGTATAGTTTTGTTATCTCAAAAAGTCCTCCTTTTCAATGGTGAATTAGAGGGGTTTTTATAGTTGTAAAACTGGTGTTTTTGGTGGCAAAACGAAGTCACAAAGATCAGTTTCCCGGGCAAAATCATGTAAAATGAGCAAGGGAGGGATTCTTGGACAGAATCTGTAACTGACGCCCAGATGCGCGTGCTTCCTGCCTTGGCGGCGAGACGCGTGCGCTTTTGACCCCTACAGGAGGAGGCGCGCGACTTCAAGATGGCTTTTTTGATAGAATGGACTAGAAAGTCAGCACTGTTATTCAGTTTAGTCCTTGGACTTAACGAAGTCAGTCAGGAACTTAACAAAAGTGACAGAATCTAACGAGAAACATTTAAAATAGGGAGAAACACAAGACCGAACGTGCAATCGGGGTGAGCGGTCCAAGGCGGGGTGTCTACACATAGCAATTCGGGGAGTAGGCAAAATTAAGCGATTATCTAGTAAACTTAGAAAGCGTTCTTGATCTTACTCTCTTAAATTGAATCAATTAATCTTAAAATCTTTTCTGTGCCAGTCTAGGTTTAATTTTAATTAGGGTTTATAGTGAGTGTGCCATTTCTATATGTGAATACCCCTTTCCGTAAATGCGGGCGACACACGGGAAGTATTTATTTTATTTATCTTTATTTATCTTTTCTATGGGATTAGGATATTCAAGTTGGCATTTAACCTTATTAAGAGTTGCCATGTTGTTTTTATCGAGCTAAAACATTGAGAAAAACTAACAGAGAGGGTTCGGGGGTCAAGTTACGACAAGAGAATAATATCAGGTTATCACTCCTATCGCCCGAGCAGTCAGACTTTCTATCATGATGAATGTGTTAGTGTAGATACCCCGGGAGGGCATGGCTTGGATAGAGCGCGTGTGTGTTTCCTAGGATGTCTAACTTGTGTTTTATTTGTTTAGAGTCGCCACCTATATTTTAGAGGAACATAAGAAAAACCTAATAATTAGCCTAAGTTTGATCACGAAAACAGAGATTCTTGTTATGAGGTTCGGGGGTTAGGTTACGAGATGGGAAGTACTTAAACACCCATCTCGCCCAACTAACGTTGGTCTTGGTTGTTCAAAGTCTACATGAAATAAATATTCTTCCTATTCTTTGGTTATGATAAAGGGGTTAAAATGGGGGTTTGGAATGTAGGGAGATAACTCCTTGACCAACTTCAATGAAATGAAGCGATCTTTGGTGTCATTTCCCAAAATGATTTGGGTGATTGCACGTTTGATGAAATAAAAGAGAAGAAAAGAGATGAAGTAGAGAAGAAGAGGAGAAATGGAGTTTTTACCTAAACTTCAAGTGACTTCAAACACTTCTTGATGAATCCCTTTGGAAAATGCCTTGGAAATGATTTGTGTATAGTTTTTGTAAGTTGAATTTTCCGGTCCTTTGAAATGGTGGAAAAGGGATGCTTTTATAGTTGGAAAACATATGTTTTTGGTGCCAAAACTCAGTCATCAAGAAATCTTTCCCAGGCAAATCATGTAAAAATGAGCAAGGGAGAGATTCTTGGACAGAAATCTGTAACTGACGCCCAGAGGCGCGCGCTTCCTACCTCGGGAGCGGAAGGCGCGTGCATCTGACCTCTGCGGGCGGAGGCGCGTGACTTAGAGAAGGCCCTTTTGACAGAATGGACTAGAAAGTCAGCCCTGTCATTCAGTTTAGTCCCATGACTTAACGAAGTCAGCCAGGAATTTAACGGAAGTAACAGAAACTAACGAAAAACACATAAAATAGGGAGAAACAAAAGATCAACCGTGCAATCAGGGTGAGCGGTCCAAGGCGGGGTGTCTACAGTTAGTAGTGTGTTAGTGATTGAGACCAGATCCGAAGATTGCCTACGTTCCTCTCATTTGAGAAGCTCAGGTCAGCGTAGTTCGCACATAATTGGAATAGAGAGAAGAAGAGGGATCATGCATGATGAAGGGGGAGGAGAAAGAAACTTACAAAATGATCACATCCTAGAATAATGATTATACAATTGATAAGATCAATGTGTAGTCATCATATTCATCCTAGGAGAATTATTGATCATGAGAGTAATTACCTACAGTTTAGGGTTTAGAAGTAGTTCCTAGATCTCGTTGATCATCATCGGCTATGCATTATAAGTAGGGATTAAAACATTAGATCTAGCATGTTCAATCTAACATAGTAATAAGAATATCATGAAACATGTATGAAATAACACGTTATGAATCATATGATATAGATGTATAAACATGATGAAACTAGCATAAATCAGATCTAAACTAAGAAAACATGTAGAATTCTCACCAATCTTGACAAGAATGAAGTCGAATCTCTTGCGCGGATCCGTTGGACCTTCGGGATTTCTAGAAAGGCTTAGAGAGAGAGTTCTGCCATCAGTTTTGGCTGTGGAGCTCGGGGGAGAGAATTGTTAATTTTTTAAATTATGAACTGAGGTCAGCTATTTATAGGAAAAGTTGACCTGGAAGAAGTGGCCGCCCGGCCGGTACAATTGGATTGGCTCGATTCCCGAGGTTCTGATCAATCTGGAATCCTGAGAACTCCTAGATAACGTCTATCTTCGATCCCTCATCCGATCAGTCGAGAACATCTTCTTATCTGGGCTTTTCGGGAAATTCCAGATAAGTCCTACGCAACTCGTAAATACCTAGGAGGTCCCTGTGAGTTTTAGAATGCCTAATAACTCATTTTCAGGTTGGGTACTAATAGTAGGCCCTCGGCGACATTTCTTGCAAGGCATGGAGGGTCGTCGATTAAGAAAGGAACCGATCTGAAACATGAGTTCCAAATCGAGGGAGAGTGAGAAAGAATGCGACCAAGTTGGTCGAGCGGCTGAACCTATGTTAGGCTACCTACGTATCCAAATAGAATCAAGCCGGTCGTAGTTCAGGAACTGGGGAGAAAGAAACGAGACATCGTCTTTCGCTGAGGATAGATGTAAGCAATAATGTCAAGGACTCTACTGGGGAAAGGAAGGAAGTGCATAGGCACGGTATGACAAGAAGTTTAAGAATCGAGAATAGAATTAGGGATGAATTCTAACTTCCTATTGGAGCGCGCGTAATCGCATAATTTCTTCGATGAATTATGGTACCAAGCGAGGAATGATCCTCAGGATTCGTAGAAATTTAGTAAACTACGGTGCCAAGCGAGGAATGATCCTCAAGCTCACAGACTTTTGATAGACTACGGTGCCAAGCGAGGAATGATCCTCAAGCTCGCATAATTTTTATAAACTACGGTGCCAAGCGAGGAATGATCCTCAAGTTCACAGAATTTTGATAAACTAGGTGCCAAGCGAGGAATGATCCTCAAGCTCCCAGAATTTTTGGAATTTACTGAAGTCTTCCGGACCCAATTGATTTATTTTTGAAAATTTACTAAAGTCTTTCGGACCCAATTGATTAATTTTTGGAAATTTACTGAAGTCTTTCGGACCCAATTGATTAATTTTTGGAAATTTACTGAAGTCTTCCGGACCCAATTGATTAATTTTGAAAATTTACTGGAGTCTTTCGGACCCAATTGATTAATTTTGGAAATTTACTGAAGTCTTTCGGACCCAATTGATTAATTTTGGAAATTTACTGAAGTCTTCCTGACCCAATTGATTAATTTTGGAAATTTACTGAAGTCTTTCGGACCCAATTGATTAATTTTGGAAATTTACTGAAGTCTTCCGGACCTAATTGATTAAATTTTAGAAATTTACTGAAGTCTTTTGGACCCAATTGATTAATTTTCGAAATTTACTGAAGTCTTCTGGACCCAATTGATTAATTTTTGGAAATTTAATGAAGTCTTCCGGACCCAATTGATTAATTTTTTGGTCAAATTCTAGTTAAATTTAGCTAAGGGTGCTAATCTGTGATTAAAAATTAGCCGAGGGGCTAAATTGCAAATTCTGGCGCCTGAGGGAATAACTGGCCGCGTGGTCAGTCCTTCTGATTGGCTGGGATTAGTTGACGAGGATCGTTGATGGGCGCGCGAGATGGAGGGCTGAGATCATGCCACGTCGCCTGGGGATACTGGCCGCGCGGCTAGTCCCTTCGCTGGACATACCCTACAAACAGCCGCCGGCTGTTGCTGTCATCTTCACTTTCTTCCTTCTTTTGTCGAGTTTTGAGAGAGAAAAGAGAGATTTTGAGATATTTCGCTATTATCGAGATGGATCTTGAGTACATTTTTTTGTGCGGGGCAACCATATGAACAAGGTGGCGGTGCGGGACCATAATTTGAGCAAGGCGGTGGTGCGGGACCACAATTTGAGCAAGGCGGTGGTGCGGGACCACAATTTGAGCAAGGCGGTGGTGCGGGGCAGCATCAACAACGGGCGAGGATGGCTTCTCGAAACTTCCATCCCGATGAATGGCATTTCACGATGGGACAACACTTCGACTTGTACGTGGGTGCTAACAAGCATTGGTCTGGAGGGAGACTGATGGAGACGAAGGAGGTAACGATCTTGCTTTTTATTGCTTTTGGGTATTTTTATGTCTTTTATTTTATACTTGTTGTATTACTTTTAAGACTGTGTTAAATTAAATTAATCGTTCGTGATTATTTAATTTTCTGGGATTGTTGATTATTTTGGGGACGACAAACATATGCGCAAGTAGATATAGCATGCATGTACACTTTAATTTATAGCACATAATTTATATTGCTAGTTGGGTAACGTACCTTTGCTGTGTTTACCTGCAGAGGATGAAATCTCGCGGGTCCACTAGGGTAGTGGCCGAGATGTGGGAGAGATTGCCGCCGGCTGGTGCGGTGAAGGAGAGGATCCGGGCTCTGGGCTTCGGTCCATTTTTCGTTATGGTACGGGCTGTAGAGGGGACCCAGAAGGTGATGGGTCTGGTTGAGGTGATGAGAGAGTATTGGTGGGACACCACCCACACGTTCCATTTTAGTTAGGGAGAGGTGACTGTTACTCCGACCGACTTTATTGCTATTACGGGGCTAATGTTCACGGACGTAGAGCTACCTTTCGATGAGTCCTTGTCTGCGGACCCGCACCGTCAGGTGGAGCTGATTGGGATGCAGCTTGGAAAGGGTGTGAGGGGGAACGGCTTTGAGGCAGGTCGCCTGAGGACCTTGGTGGATGAGGCTATCCAGGGCTTTGTTGAGGGCATCCACGATACTGACTGTCTGGTGCGGGCCGTCTTGTGGTACAGTTTGTCGCAGACCCTGTTCCCGAGTGCGGGGACTTTCTGTCGGTTTTCTCTGTTGGGTGCTCTAGCTGATTTGGAGCAGGCGAGTCAGATTTCTTGGGGCGGAGCCGGGCTGGCGGAGATGTACCGGGCCCTGGATGTCTGCTCGAGGTCCAGTACCTCGTTTTTCGACTGCTTTCAGTTCGCCTTCGAGGTATGTCTCTGACTCTTTTATTATTTCACGTCAGCCTTTAGTCAGAACTGTTTTGAACTGAAATACTGATTTTCTCCACAGGTGTGGGTCTACGAGATATTCCACATTGCTCCCTTTGGAGTGCAGGGGGTTGAAGAAGTCCCAGTTATGAGGTTCTGGGCAATGAGTAACCGGTTAGAGGGGCGTGAAAAGGCCAGGAAGACTCCCGATTTGGGGATTTTTACTGCGAGATTGAGTGGTCCTTTGCATGAGAACTTCCAGTTCTTCCCTTGGTCGGATCTAGTACTGACAGGGGTCGGTCAGGCTCAGGATTTCACTGCCTCCCGCTGCTTCTTGACGGGGTTGACTGGGGATATCATGTATCTTGGCGAGAGAGTCTGCATGCTGTACAACAGACATCCTATGTTGTGGGCCCTGAGTGAGCCTCCGAGGGACATGTTGTATCCGGCTAGGTTGAGGAGGAGTGGTGACTACCGGGTGAGGACTCTGGCTCATTTATACCAGAGTGGGGCTGATTATGAGTGGTTTGTGGAGCACGTGCTGCAGAGTCCACATGTATTAGCGAGGAGGCAGGCTGGTGCCTATCCGGCTAGCTCGAGTAGGGGAGCTAGATATGGTATAGACATGCCGCGGTTCCCGGACAGTATTCGGATGCAGTGGGGTGGTGTCAAGGTGGACTTCGATCTGACTCCCATTGAGGCTGATGAGGTCACTGGGGCCTAGCTTCGTCCGCTTGGAGCTACAGTATGATTTCCTTTGCTTTTCATTTCTGTCTTGCACATACATGCTTTAGATTTGTATCTAAACTGTGCTTATCTGTCTCAGGTGACTCGGGAGGCCTATATACGCTCTGTCCGTCGGGGCAATATTTTTGAGAGGCTATTCCAGAGCTTGGCCGCTGCTTGCACCTGCCTTCGGGATGATGTGGTGCTGCCTCAGCGTAGAGAGAGATCCCCCACGGAGGCTGAGAGTTCGAGGTCTGTCCGGACTAGGAGTTCAGGAGCTGGTGGGTCCCGCCGTACGGAACAGGGTGGAGAGGATAATGTTGTGGACATCGAGGATTCTGACTCGGACTAGATGTAGTCCCTTTATTTCCTGCGTTTTGTTAGAGAGAGAGGAGAGGAACAGACAAACATATTTATGTACAATATTTTATTTTCTTTTTGTATGTAATTAATTAGTATTTTATTTACATGTTTTTACATTTAGTATAATTCATGAGCCCTAGGGGTAAGATTAGGATTACACACTTTCGAGCAGTTTCACCCTCTTTATCGGACCTCTTTTGTGACTTGTGACCTCCGAAATGTTTGAGATGGGTCTATTCCGGCGTTTGTTGTGGACGGACTTGCAATCTGTCTGGACCGGCTTATGTGGCCACATGGACAATCATGGGGAAGGACTGGCCGCGCGGCTAATCCCTGGTTTGCCATGATTTTCGTCAGATTTTTCCTTGTACGATCAGGACTTGAATCCCTACCTTATTTAATCAGCAGTCTTGCAGAGAGACGAGACAGACATCAGTTTTTCTTCCTTTTGCTCTAGATTTCGATCCTTCCATGCCTTTCCGATAGATAGACACTGTAGGATTTCTGAGGAGAGACAACGCTACTTCATCAAGAGTTTGAAGATCTGGGTTGGGAAGCTTTCGAGGACAACTCGTCCAAACTTTGATAGGAGATTCAGAATTAAGTGCCTTTGGTCCCTGTATAGGGTTAAGTCCGATGAGAACCTGATTCGTGCTGCTGCTAAATTCTGGGACAACGAGAATCATGTCTTCAACTTTTCTTATAATGAAATCACCCCAACGTATGAAGATTTTGCAGCTCTTTGTGGTGCGACAATGACAGATAGGGTAGCCATGCCACAGGACCAAGTGCCTCTGGAACTTCGGGTTTCTCAATTGCTGCGTGTTTCTGTCAAAGATGCTAGGGGTTTGCTGTTGGATGGTGGCGTTAACCTCTGTGGGCTTCCCATCAGGTTTATTAATAGCATGGTGGAATCTGACACGGCTCTAGATTGTCTAGCACTTTTTCTGTTTGCCTCGGTATTACTTCCACCTTTCGTAGGAGTAGCTACTATGGGTTGTCTTGACATGGTGGACCAGGATCGAGCCAATCGCAGTATTGTCCCTTGCTTGCTTGGGGAGACTTTGCATGGTATTGGAGAGTTGGCATCGGGAGCTCGAAAGATGACCAGAGGAAGTACCCGACTGTTAACCTTGTGGCTGCAGGAGAGATTTTGAGTCTTGGAGGAACCTGTTGGACCAGTATCACCTTGGGTTTGCCAGAGTAGGTGCATAAAGCAGCGATTTGCAGGTATGGCTCGTTCTGCATGGGTGACATATATGGCATAGATGAGTACGGCTCAGGTCAAATGGATGGTACCTCATTGGGGGGTTATCAGAGAACGGTGGGCTCAGAGCGGTCTCTGCATGATTCGGGTCCCTGCCTTTGATGAGACTACTTACTACTACGCAGTACGGGTGTGCCGTCAGTACGGGATGCCTCAGTTTATACCCTCCTCTTGGGATGAGACTCGTAGCAAGGTCACTGACAGGATACTTCCTATGAATAGCGGGGTTGCAATTCTTTTGGAGCGATGTTGGTCTTATGCTCCCATACCTAGCATTCTCTGTATACAGCGACCACGTGACATACTTCTGTCTCAAGAATAGTTAGACTGGAACCAGACGACTTTAGGGAATATGGGACAGACTCTGAGACGACTAAGACGTAGGGTAGTCGTCCCTTATGTCTCGAGCAGACGCTTGAGGGAGGACGAGAATGTGCAACGGGAGGTGGAAACCGAGTTGGCTCAGCTAACACCTACTGAGAGGAAAAGAAAGAGAGAAAGCCCAAGTGGGGTGACTTAGTTGAGGAAGACTTTATTTGCGGATCCTATTAGACAAGCTAGACGCGGATGAAGATACAAGAAGCCAAAGGAAGAAGAGGAAGAGGAAGAGGAAGAGGAGGAGTGACTCCGAGTATCCAACCACAGTCGTTGCAGACACATAGTTTGTTTTAGTTTATTTAAATTTCAAAACAGGTTATTTAGTCGCAGGTTCTTGTGGAAAATAGAGATTTTGCTTTAGTAATAAACAGATTGTTTGCTTTATTTGAAATTTTGCTAAAACCAGATTTGGATTTATTTTTTTTGAGACCGCACCTTTTAAGGCTGCATACGTTCCCCTTTTACAAGTAGGGCTAAGGGGCTCAGGTCACTGTAGTTCATTTCTGATTCTAGAAAGGGAAGATATAATGGGGGAATTAAAGAGACTAATAATTTTTATTTTATTTTTTTACAAGGGGGATGGCATTGTAGAAGACCGTTAACAGAGAGTACCACTGATGGAGAGTCGGACCGTAGTGGTCAGTTGTATTAGTGGCGGAGATTGTAAACCTTGACTGGGAGGAGGCCGTCGTTGTCCGTGTACACCCAATCTTCGTTCTGTTTAGTTAAGCGATCCTTCTCGATGAGTATTCGGACCTCTTCTTTCAACTCTTGACAGTCGTCCGTACTATGCCCTTCATTCTGGTGGTAGGAACACGTTTTGTTTGGTTCAGAAATCTGTAATGTCAGAGTAAGACTGAATTCTTGCATCGGCTGTAGTTTACCAATTCTCTTCATTGCTTTGAACATGAGGCCCAACGGTAGATCCGAACTTGTGCAATGTCGGAAAATGATGGGGGCTCCAATATGTGACTCCAGCCTCCCGTGCGTTGGTCGTAAGGACGGGGTATTCGCTAAGTGGCTCTTTAGCTGAGTGAGAGCCAACTCACATTTCTGATTCCAACCTTTTCTGAGCAATGCTGTTATTCTTTGAGGAGCGGGTCTTCTGTCGTTGTGAGGCGGCTTATGTAGTGTAGCAGACCTATGAGTTTGATCCTTTCACTTTTTTGGAGAGGGGATGTCATTGTTATTAACTTTCTGACTTTCTTGAAGTCGGCTTCGAATTTCTGTCCCAATCTGTACCCTAGAGCTATTGTCTGAATAGTACCAAATCTGCATTTTGACGGGTCTAGGAGAATTTTCTGATTTCTCAGAATGTTGAACAGTTTTTGTAGGTCCTCGATTTGTCGGCCGTAGGGTCTTTTGGAGTGCAACACCAGGTCATCTAGGTAGACGTTTGTATCTGATGGTGACCCTCTTGGCATGTGGTAAGAGATACCAATGCCTTTCCACTCTAGGAACCTGTTGGCGTGACAATAACTTCCCCATGGCGTGTGAAAGAGTATTTTCTCGTCTGTTCGTACCTCGGAGGGTATCCGATTTTTACCGGGGAAACCTTCGAGGAATGATCGAACATCTCTGTCTTCGGCGGCTTCTAACAGTGCGCTTAAGTCAAACGCCGGGAACCTGTGTTTGGGGCTCAGTTCGTCGAGACTCATGATGTCTATGTGAACCGTCACCTTTCTTTTGTACTTCTTTGCGGAGATGATGTTGACAATCACTTTGGCCAAAATACCGATTTGATGAAGTCTCTATGTAGCAGTTCTTCTATTTCCATCGCCATGTGAGGAGACCATTCAGGCTTGACTGGCAGCATTGCTTGCTTTACTGACCCCATGTCTGGCGTTGTCACTTGTTCCCATTTTCTGCCCGGCGAGTCGTCACAGGACCACGCAAAGATGTCTTCATATTCTTTGAGTAACTTAATGAGTGCGTCTCGCTCTTCGCCTTGAAATAAGCTCCCAATCTGGGTCCACTTCGGCTTGTCTTGTCTTCCCAGATTCACACATGTTAACACCTCATCGGCAGCTTAGGCTCGGCTTTCCCTTTGATTCATAACCTGCTCTGAGATTTCTCGGATATATTTGTCATTTAGTTCGTTTGCGTCTGTATCTTTTAATGAATCATTATTAACTATTTGTATATCATTAATTGATTAGTTAATTTATCATTTATAAGAGTGGCTATAGTGGGATACTCGGAAAGATCGAGACTTTCAATTAATGCACGAGGAAGGACAGTGTTTTCGATTACATTGTAGTCTTTTAACTTGAGGTCATTAGACTTGGACAGAGACACGAACTCATAAGTGGGAAAAGGGAACCTAACTGACTTAAGGGAAATTGACTCTCTATGGGGTGAGTTGGTCAACCCTAGATTCTCGATAGCAGTAGTCACAGGTCCGTATTCGATAACAGCCATAATATCATTTTCGAGGCTTAGGTGCTGGAACAAATCTTGGCCGTCCCATGGCTCTGTTTCCTTAGCTTCGCCGACCAATGGTTCATCGAGTGACACGTAAGTCAGGTCTTTGTTCACTTTGATGCAATACTCATTCTGGATGGTAGTAACTCTGCCAGCAGTCTTTCGAGGTTCCATATACTTTAGCTCTAGATTGGTCTGGTCGAACTCGACATCTCTGAAGATTTCAAGGCCCTTTTGCAGTTTTCCGTTGTGGTCGAACCATGGCTTTGCGAACTCGAAGTTTGAGTACTCTTCCCCTTCTTTCACCTAGTAACTGTTGAGGGAAAGGCGGTAAGGTTTCATATCCGACTTCTTGTAAGGGACTTGCTTCTTCTTGAGTACTTCTATATGCTTCTGCTCTGCTTTGTCATTAGGAGTAAGTACGTAACCTAGCCCAAACAGGCCTCTATGGTCTACTTCCTCAGTCAAGTGTGTGGGACCTTGTAAGTGCTTACCTAGCCCCAGCCCTGGTATGAAGCCCATGTTTCGAAGTATCTTGTAGACGGGTAGCACTTTATCAAAAGTTCTGGTGAGATCGTTATCACATATCTTAGCTTGTGCCACTATTTCGAAACCGCTGAAGAGTTGGCGATCCTCCTCATGCTGAATCTGTAACACATGTACTCCTTTCCTGTCGGTGCCTTGTGCTGTTACTTGGTCACTGTAGATATCTGTCACCTCATTCCCTGACTGGAATTTAACACACTGATGCAAGGAGGACGGAACGACATTATATTTGTGAAGCCAAGGGCGTCCTAGCAGGATGGTGAAGGAGGATGGTATGTTGATCACTTGGAAATCCGTAGACAGAGTTTGTGTCCCCATGGAGATGGGTAGCGTAACAATTCCCAACACTGATCTGCATGTGGAGCTATAAGCTTTGATTGTCTGTTTGGAGGGCCTTAGAGTGGTTGGGTCCACACCCACTATGTCCATCATCCGTGACAGTAGTACATTGATGGCAGATCTGTTGTCCACAAAGGCCGAAGGAATTTTATTCCCGCTGATTTCGACTGTGATGTGCAGAGGTTCATTATGATCAATTCCAAATGGAGGATCATCTAGCTCTGAAAAGGTGATGATATTCCCGAAGTGAATTTTGCCGATCATTTGTGTGACATTCTCGGGAGTGGTGTCCGATGGGACCATAGTAGCAGCCAAGTTCTTCTCGAGCATTTGACGGTGAGCTAGAGATAAAGTGAGTAAAGACCACAAGGAGATGTGAGCTTGGGTTTGTTTAAGCTGCGTGAGGATGTGATCCTCTTTCTCGGGGTCTAACGGTTCTGACTCCTTATTGAAGACCTTCTTTGTACCCTTAGGATCTGACTGATAGGCCTATCCGGATCTTGTGAGTAGGTTGATTTTGGCTCGCAT
Source organism: Campanula takesimana (assembly GCA_026119855.1). Lineage (NCBI taxonomy): Eukaryota > Viridiplantae > Streptophyta > Magnoliopsida > Asterales > Campanulaceae > Campanula > Campanula takesimana. The sequence continues at coordinate 906,878 of JAOWBW010000485.1, forward strand.
GTCGTATGGAGACTGTGGTATTTTTGCGGATTCTGCGAAGATTTCGGCTATAGACAGTGGTGGAGATTTAAGTGGACCGGAGTCGCAATCTCCTAGAAGAGAAGCTTCTAGAGATAGTTCATCTAATGACAACATATAATAAGAAGAATTACTATCATTAATAAACTTTGAAGTACAACCTATTTCATCATCACTATAAAACTCGGAGTCTGCCACAATAGGTTCGGCCAGATCACCAATGTTTGTTGCTATACTATTTTGATATAAAGAAAACCTAGGGTCTTTGAGAGAACCATCATGAATGAGCTTCAAGATGTCCTTCTTCAGGGCGAAACAGTCTCTTGTTCTATGTCCAGTGGCTTGATGATAGTTTCCTATGTGCGTAGAATAACCCTTGAGTTGTCTGAGGAGCCCTCTGTTCACAAGGTCACGGAGAAACTTCTTTATTGAGATTTTCAATTGATCGATGCAGTCCTTGAGTTCTAGCATAGTGATTTGATCAATCTCTACCATATTGACATCCATGGCGATGATCTTCCTTGGGTCCGCAATGACGTTGTCCTTGATAAGCTTCTGTACGATCTGCTTGATGGTGAAGCATTCGTTGTTGGTGTGTCCGGACGTTCTATGGTAATAGCAAAACGTGGACATGTCACATCCATGCTTGGGCCATTTGAATCCGCGTTCCAAGGGAGTTATCACCCCAATCTTGACTAGTCCTCTGAATAAAGCGTTCATGTCTAGCCCCAGTTCGGCAAAGGCATCTACCATTTCTAGAATACCAATGTCACCTCCGATGAGCTCGACCATGTTGACGCCACCATTGTTAGGGAGTGGGTTTGAAATGGTGTTCGGACCTTTAGGTTTCTCAATCTTTCCATGGCTATGAGCTTTTGGATGACTCGCTTGAGTTGTATGCAGTCGTCGGTCGTGTGGCCAATGTGCTTGTGGTACTTGCAGAACTTGGTTGCATCAAGAATGGATTTCTTGTTGTATGGTTCAAAGTTCTCGATCGGCTTGATTAAACCCTTCTTTATCAACACTTCAAAGACTTTGCTAGTGGGCATATCGAAGTCGTCGAAGTGATCTTCTTTCCGGGGAAAGCTTCTTGTAACTGCTTGGACATCGAAGGCAGAGTTGTCTTGGACCATACTCACTTGACCGGCCACTTCTTTAGCTTTAGGAGAGGCATTTGGTGGAGCTTTGTAGCGGAATGAGGTATTTCCACTTTTGGCAGTTTCTTTAACAACACCAGTAATGCCGGCCTCATGTCTGACCCCAGCATCAACCATTTCCTGCATATCGGGAAAGTAACCATTACCAATCTCCACCCTAAGCTCGGGCAACAAGCATTTCAAGAAGATTTTATTTTGTTCCTTTGCCTTAGGAGTGTATTGTACTTCCGTTAGCTTGTAATTCCACCTCTTGTAGAAGTCATAGATAGGCTCGCCGGGCCTCTGCATGGTGTTCTCTAAATCAGTGCGGTTGACGTGTCAATCTAGGTTCGACTTGTCACGACCCGAAAACTAGGCTCTATTTTATTAAGTAATAAATAATTATTATTTATTTAATTGCTTATTTATTTATTTAAATTATTATTTAATTAATAATTTGTGTGTGCACTTTATGTGTCATAATAAATTATGTCTAGCATTTTGATTGGTCTTTTGTGCTAGTGTAGAGTTTTGGGGTCTTAATTGTTAGTAGGGAGTGTAAGTATTTGTGTATAGTGTAGAAGAGGGGCCTGAGTGGAAATAAATCCCCCTACACCCTCTCCTCTCCCTCATTCCCATCTCATCTCTCTCTCACTCCATCTCCCTCTCTCTTCCATTGCCAAAGAATGGGTAAGTTCTCTCTCACTTCTCTCTACATTTCCATCATCTTCCTCTTGTTATTTCTCATTTCTTAAAACATGAATCATGTTTAGATCGTCGATAGGATCGTAGGAAGCCAAGAAATTTCGAGTTCCGGCAACTTTGAGAAAATCCGGGTAAGTTGCTTTTCCCCCATTTTTATGCTAAAGTGTTCACATCATGTTTATATTATGCTTGATGTGTTATATTTGAAGTTTGGTTGAATTTGGAATTTATTTGGAATTTATTTTGAGTTTTGGTCAAAAATGGTGATTTTAGGAATGTTGGGTTTGAATCTTGATCTTGGTTGATAAATGGTATTATTTGAGTCCCCATTCTAGTTATAAGTTGTTTTGGGTTCATCTTTATGCTTGGTGGAAGGTTGATTATGTTTGATTTTGGTTGTAATATGAAATGGGTAAGAAAATTGGTAGAAACCCAGATTTTGGCCGGATTTCGTCCCTCCGGGCAAGGAGGCGCGCGCACCATTTTCTGCTTCGAAAACGCAGCCTTCTGATCTATGGAGGCGCGCGCATCACTTTTTTTGGAGGCGCGCGCATCCCTCTTTTTCCAGATTGTCCGTTTTTCGTTCGATCTTCCGGAGGCCATAACTTTCTCATCCGCACTCCGTTTTAGGCGTGTAAACTATCGTTTCGAGGCTATCTTCGAGTACTACAAGATGGTATAGGTTGTTCAGTTAAGTTATAAGTTTTATACTTCGGGATTTTATTGGGTGTTTGGGCATCTTATGATGTGTTCGTGGTTGTTCCAATCGAATTGATTTTCGAGTAAGACTTGGTCTAGGTTTTAGGCGATGTCCCATAGTACCTAGAGGGTTGTTGTTGAACACCAAAGTGTAGGGTTTAGTCCGGTCGTGATCATGTTCTAAAGATTAACCTTTTCGATTCGTTTGGGGGTTTGGGATTGGTTCGTTAAGGACGAAGGTAAAGCGAGTATTGGCAATTGGGTACTTACGGTTTGATTAACCTTAAAGTGTATTCATTCTGATTCCTACTTTGGAAAGTCAGGTGTGGTGATATGGTTGAGTTCATAGTCCTAGTACATCTTTATGAGTAAACGTTTAGGATAATTTTGGGTTGTAGTCGTTGTACTATTTGTGAGCGACCGTTTGGGTTGTGTTCCTTATGAGTAACTTATGGGTATCATCTTTGAAATGTATCTGGTATGGTTCTTCTTTATGGAATTATCGTATTCTAATAATCATTGTTGTTGCGCTCCTTATGAGCAATACCGTTTATTGTTGTTGTGCTCTTTATGAGAAATTCCGTTTATCGTTGTTGTGCTCTTTTATGAGAAACTTCTTGTGTTCGTTGTTGTTGAACTCTTCATGAGTAATCGTTTGCATCTTTATGGTGATTAATTGGTGTGGTTCCCTACTTTGGAACCTTAAGTTGTTATTCATGCTAAATTATTATTACTTAGCATTTATTTGAAAGTCCAGCTGGTATTTTGTGTGTGTTTGGGCGATGGGAAAGATTATAATGGCAAAGCCAAGTCCATTATAATGTTGACCATTGTTTTGCCCCCTTCTATACCCCTTCTCCAGATTGGCCTTGGAAAGGATAAGTCAGCGTTCCTTTGTGAATGTATCTGGCTAGCAGGCATGACTTTGTGTCATGGTCCTTGTCCCTTGTGACACTTCATTTGGTTATTGTTCCGGTACCGGGGTTTTCTCTTCGAGCTTTCATGCTGCTATGAAGATGTTGATTGTTGATTATTGAAGCTGCGCAGCGATCCTTTATTTGGATGTTCCGGTTTGGAAAACCTTGGCTATGTATCCACTTATGAGTGTTTATTTCAGCTTTATGTGTTGCATGATGAGCTGGTCGTTATTTCCAACCGGTATGGGACGGTTGGCGATAGGGAGCCTCTCATTTGTTGTTATATGTTTATTTATATGATTGATTATTGGATGTTACTGTTTGACAGCATGTCACTTATTATTCCGCTGCTATCTGTCATATTTTAATTGCTATTGGTTATTGCATAATAGCATGGCATGTAGTTGCATTAGTAACTTACTGAGATTTTATCTCACCCCGTTTATTTTCATCTTTGTTTTTCCTTAACCCCCCCCAGGAGGAAAAGGATTAGGATTTGCGGATCGAGGAGGACGTCGAGAGGTTTGAGATTTTGGGGCAGGTTGTTATGGATCGGTTTACATTATTTAAATGTATAACCTTTTGGGGATAGTTTTACCATTATTGACGTCATTAAGAATTGTATATTTTATTCTTTTGGGTATAAGCTGTGGAGCTTATGTTAGATGTACTTTGTTGATTTAAACTTGGATTTATAAAACCTTGTGTTATCACCTTTTGGTATTAAACGAAATTTTTAACTTCGGTATTTCTTAGTTTTGGTTCTAAGTCGACGTCCAGCTCGCGGTCTCGGGCCCGCGGGGTTCGGGGTCGCGACAGTTGGTATCAGAGCTATGGTCTAGCTCTATGTATAAGTATAGGTGGACTAGAATGACCTAGGAGGGTAGTTGTGTGCGGAGTGAGTAACGGTTAAGGTTTTATGCAGGTATTTGTTCGAAATGTCTAGAAGAAGAATTGGTGAAGCTTCTAGTGGGACTCAGAATCTTAATGGTCTACGGGAAGAAAACCGTGCAGTGTTTCAGGACAGGTTTGAAGCGGCCGTGAGAGCAATTCATGACCAAGGGCCGAGAGAGGATCATGTAGCACCTCCGCGATATAGGTTGGAGCAGTTCTTGAAGTTGAAACCAAGTGAGTACGACGGTGAGCCTGATGTGAAGAAGGCCGAGCTATGGATAGAATCGATGGAGAAAATCTATGAGGTCTTTGGTTGCACTGATGAGGATAGGGTTCTGTTTGCAGCTTATAAGCTCGTGGGGGGCTGCGGAACATTGGTGGAAGGCACTGAAGACCAGTTGGGATGCGACTCTTGTACCATATCCTTGGGAGTGGTTCGTGAAGAAATTCAAGGATCATTTTATCTTTTTAGTGAATCAAAACCGGAAAGAGATCGAGTTCCTCAGCTTGGAGCAAGGCATGATGTCAGTAGCACAGTACTCAGCTAAGTTCACAGAATTAGCCAGGTGTTGTGAATACCTTGTGCGGACCGAGGAGCAGAAAGCGATGAGATTGATCAGGGGTTTGAAGACATCCATCCGGACTCAGCTTATAGCACAGCGGATTCAACCTTATCAAGATGCGGTGGATCGAGCCTACTTGATTGAACAGGATATTGGGGAACACAAAAGGAAGACTGAGATGGTTAACCCGGGTAAGCAAGGAGGGCAGAGTAAGTCACAACAGCAACATTCGGATAACAGAGGTAATTCTGGAGTGCAAACTCGATTCAGAAGGCAACTTCAAGGGCAACCAACAGTAGGAAATCAAGGTTCTAATAAAGGTACACGAAATGGGAAAGTCTGCAGTTACTGTCAGAGGAAAGGACACTCAGAAGACAAGTGTTGGAAGAAGCAAGGAAAATGTGTGAAGTGTGGCCAGTCGGGACACTTTGTTAAAGATTGTCTGAGGTTTAGAGTTCAGTCATCGGGGACAGGAACTGGAATATCACAGGGTCAGAAGAGGGATGCTTCGGGGAAGCCCAAGATTTCGGGTAGAGTATTTGCAATCAATCAGCACTCAGCGGGTGATTCATCAGTTTCAGAAGGTATTATTTTGCGTCGAGAGAGCGAGCGCGTGCATTTTAGGATCATTGCATTCATATGTTTCTGTGCATTTAGTTGCATTTATTTCTTTTGAGTCTTTGACTTATGTGTTGTCAGTGTCTACTCCTAGGGAGGAGTGTAGGATGTCTGATGGAGTCTTATGTGCTCATGTTGTGCTTAAAGGTAGATATAACTTACCTGCTAAATTGGTCATATTGCTATTATAAGATTTTTGATGTCATTTTGAGAAGGGAAATGTCATGCTTTAGTCGATGGTTGTAGGGAAATTGTTACATCCTCTCTTCCCTTTTGCCTAAAATTGTTTTGAGACCGTTCCTTTGTGTAGAGTTAAGCAAATCTTTTCTTGTTTGGAATCTGACTATTTTGCTTTGATGGGTGACAATGGATGTCTATACCAATTGTTGGGTGTATTTATCGTTTGTAAAAATTTCTATTTTTATTTCTGAGTAGTACCTAGTAATTGGGGAGAACCTTGGGTTAAATTGAGTTGTTATAGTACAAGGTTGTAGTGCTAATATTTAGATCAATGTCCTTATGGCATCGGTTGGGTTATAAGAGTTGAGGATTCAAATTGAGGATTTCTGGATAGGAGATTTTGTTTACTTGTAGTGCATCTACGTGAGCGCATCGGAATTGGATTGTATGAGGAAAAGCATGATGTGTTATGGGATATGAGTATATTATGGAAGTTATAATCATCGATAGTGGTGAGCGTGTTAAGTTAGAAAAGACTAATAAGTACATTTTGGGAGAGTAACAATTTCTCGATCTATGTTAAAGGCATTTTGAATTTTTGGTTAGAGAGTGGTTCTATGGTCCTAAATCTCTCCTTGGTGGCGTTTCGCGATTTGGATCAAGGGTATGTGGAGGAAGTGGAGTATCAATACTTGGGCATAATTAAGGAATATCATGATTTGGCACTGGGTCAATTGGAACGTTGCTAGCTAATTGGTTTATTATGATGGTAGTACCATTGAGCTTAAATATCATTAAGTCAATAAATGTATGCGTGAGAGACTAACTGGGTTTAGCTATTGAATTTAGAGTTCGTTGATTTCCTTTGGGTATATGAGCACGGATTATAACTTAAAAGGGAGCTAGAGGAAATCCCTTGAAGATAAAATTTAGACCATTTTCGGACTATTGAGTATTCGTAATTATTTTAGGCTTTCAAGGATTGGAGTGTTATGACGATGATATTATGGTGTAGATTTAAGTGAGCATTTTGTATTTATATTACACCCCTAGTTTAAGGTGCTATCTAGATCGAGAGCACTATAATGGTAATCCATACAGATATAGCCATTTCGATGAATATAGTGGAAATAGAAATTTCTTTAGCCTTTTTATATTTTTAAAAGCTAATTAGGCTCGGGATGGTGATGTTTTGAATTTCTGGGGAATATTACTAAGTATGCGATTTACAAAAGGAAACACCTTTGCAGTGTAACTAAGGTTATGAATAAGGTGAGCTTGGGATATCTCGAGAGTTATGTTTGGGAGCAATTGAGACTCTCCAATTTTGATTGCGGATTTTGATTTGTAATGAAGATAATGAGGGAATGATTCGGTTCGAGAGGTGGTGTTATCGTAAGCATTATTTAAGGTTACCTTGTAGTGGGGTAGATTGGACAATTGAGGAATTTGAGAAATGGCGGAACTATCGTATCCGTAGCTATTTGGTCTTTCGGGTAAGTCTCGTTAAAATTCGGGTCGAATTTTCTTTAAGGGGGAGTGAATGTCACGACCCGAAAACTAGGCTCTATTTTATTAAGTAATAAATAATTATTATTTATTTAATTGCTTATTTATTTATTTAAATTATTATTTAATTAATAATTTGTGTGTGCACTTTATGTGTCATAATAAATTATGTCTAGCATTTTGATTGGTCTTTTGTGCTAGTGTAGAGTTTTGGGGTCTTAATTGTTAGTAGGGAGTGTAAGTATTTGTGTATAGTATAGAGGAGGGGCCTGAGTGTAAGTTTTTGGAAATAAATCCCCCTACACCCTCTCCTCTCCCTCATTCCCATCTCATCTCTCTCTCACTCCATCTGTAACGCCCATCCTTAATCTCGTTAAATATTTGACTTATTTGTTAAATTCTTGAAATGCTTGTTAAATTCTTGACTAGCATATTTATATGCTATTTTATTTAAGTTAATTATTTAACTACTTTAGAAAATTAAGGTGGTTAAATGTCAAAGTTGAAAGTTTAGGGGCCTTTTTGTCAAAGTTAGAACTTGAGGGGCCTAATTGCAATTCTTGGAAAGTGGTTAAGTATATCACCTTGGGTTTCTCTCTGAGAAACCATTTTCCCCAAATTTCTCTACGCAGACTCCTTCTGTTCTAAAGTAGGTTTAGGGTTTACCCTATTCTCGACTCCTCGAGCTTAATTATTCCCCTGTTCGTGATTCCGGTCCCGGATAAATATTCGTGGCGTTGAATAGAGCATTCCAGACCGATCAGAAATTTATTTGGGTCAACTTGATTTTTGACTAGGTAAGTTATTGACTCCCCCTTACTTGTAATAACATGTATATTTGTTATTCTCGCTACTTGTTCTTGTTAAAATTGTGTTTTGAACAATTTTTGTGATACTTGTAAATTTGGGACAAAGGGAGTATACGTATAACCTGGGGTTGAATTAATGAGAGTAATGGGTTTGGAATTGGTTATGCACTTTCAGTAAGGTTAAATTGTTAAAGGAAATTATACTCTTATTCGTGAGACGGTAAAATAGTAACTCGATTTAAACATTATTAGAAAAATCGTACCATTATTTGTGGTACGGGGAAATGAATGGAAGTATCTCTAAATGGGTATATTAGTATAATATAAAATTGTACTTATACTTTTGGGATGGTGAAATAATTAAGTGGAATAAAAGAAAATTGTCCTATTATTTATGGGACGGTAAAAGAAATGAATTGGGCTTGAAATAGGAGTTCTAAACTTGTTAGTATACTCCTGAGAATGTTAGGAGTGTTAGTTAAATGTTACTCCTACGTGTGGGACGGAGAATTAATGAAACTTGAATTCAGGGGAAAAGGGCCAAAATTTGTACCGCACGGTCGTGTGCCTTTATTTGGCCCGATCGTGCCAAAATGTTACCTTTAGGCAAATTCCCTCGTCAGTGATAGCACGGTCGTGCCAAATTGTAGAGCACGGTCGTGCCAGGGCTGAGCACGGTCATGTGCCTTTATTGGGCACGGTCGTGCCAAGTGAAAATTCTGATTTGTTTTCTTGAATTGTTTCCTCCAAAACTTTCTATAGGAAAGTCGGAATCAAGATCCGAAAGAAGCTGAATAACTTAGACTCAGAGGGCTATTCAAAGAATAAATTAATGAGGTTTTAAAGTGATTGTCTAGAGCACCTAGATAGGTGTTTTAGGACATTGAACTTGAGTATAAGAGTATGAATGCTCTTATGTGTCTGGAAATCAACGTCTTGTGTACCTTAGGGGTATAAAACAAATGTTTGAACTTGAACATCCTAAGAATAGGATTGAGAATTGGTAAGAGTAAAGTGTATAACTCTTATACATGATTGAATGTCCAAAGATTGGAATAAAACTTGAAGTATAAGACAATAAAATCTTGTACATGACTTGAACATCCAAAGAAAAGGGATTAAAACATGAATATAAGATTAATAAATCTTGTATATGCCTTGAAACCAATATATGGGTAAGGTGTAAACTCGAAAGTGCTCAGAACAAGCATTAACGTGAATAAGAAATATTCTTGACTTGGATGTGCAATCATCGCACATAGTTGCTTGATAACAATGTGACTTCTTGATTACTTGAAGCTTGTTTCCCGTTGAGCTAGTCCACGAATCTTGGATTAGTCTCCCCTCTCGTAGCTAAAGTTTGTGTACCTAAACGACACCAACTAATGTCTCGAACTTGAATATCCTAGGAATAGGATCGTGAACTTGATTGGGAGATGTATAGCTCATCTTCTTAATTAAAACGTGAATATAAGATGAGTAAATCTTGTACTTGTCTTAAGTAACCAAAGAGTTAGATTGATAACTTAAGTATAAGTTAATTAACTCTTGTACATGTTTAACCATCCAAGAAAATGGATTGAGAACTTGGATACAAGATGATAAAATCTTGTAAAAGTCTTGACTGTCTTGATTGTCTTGAATGTCTTGAAACCATTACATGAGTATGGTAATAAACTTGAAAGAGTCTTGATGTGTATATGCAAATCTTGCATATATTTACTCGATAGAATGTGGCTTCTTGATTGATTGGTTCATGGTATGAATAACCAAAGAAGTGGGTTATGGAACTAGATAGAGAATGATTAACTCTACTACATAGTTGAACTTGAAACGTGTATATTGGAAGTGCTATAAATAAGCACTAAAGTGTAAATGATTTAGTTTTAATCGTGTATATACTCAATGAAGTATATAAAATATAAAGAAGATATCTTGTCTTGAAATGGTTCCTAAAGAAAATAGGGACTAGTGTAATATGAAGATAATTCATATAATCGTGAATACTACGATTTAAATTAATAAGAATGATTACAGAACACAATATGTGTTAGAAAATGTATTCGATTACTAACGATACATATATGTGAAGTATGACTGTGTCTAGGTACAGTGTGACATATTCTACTACGTGTTTAGAGTCTAAGGTATTGGGCTCTATTTGATAGTAAGGGTATCGTGATAGACACTTTAATGTGTTAAACGTGATATGAATATGTACGTGCAAACTTGGAATGTGACAAGTGATATACCCTACTACTTGACTGAAGTCTGTTATAAATGGACTCTTACTTGGATTGATCGTGTTACATGGACACTTACGTGCCATAGTTGAACTTGATTGGTATTCGCAATAATTACATACGTGTACTTATATTCTCGTGAGCACATGATACATTACTACATGGTGCATATTCTCGTGAGTACATGATACATTACTACATCGTGCATATTCTCGTGAACACATGATACATTACTACATGGTGCATATTCTCGTGAGCACATGATACATGATTACATGGTGCATAAAGACTGGTCCACTATTATGGGACTTAGTTCTATTCCCGTAGTTCAAGTAAATATCTACTTGTACCTTCTTGTGTGAGTCCAGCTGGTTCTCCTTGCTTGTTCGAAAATATATAGGTTCACGCTTGTCGCGAGAGCTGGGGTTTAAGTGACAATCGGGTCCCTATGTATTTCCGCCCGACCCCTTACTACCGGCCATAGTAAGGGCATAGCTTCCTTGGTTGGAGCAATAAGCCTGACCTAAGTGAATGCTAATTCCCGTCTTGTTCACCACGTGGATTTTGTATCTTGTGGATGACACTGGTTACCAGGTCTTCTTATATACTGCACAGCAGATCTTGTTCCTGTTCTTGGTTGTCCTCAGCTAGAAAAGCATCGACAACAAATGGTATTCTTGGGAGAAATAAGGAAAGATTCAGGTACAATGCGTGATAGGCCTATGTGCATCTTGGTGAGCTGGTTTAGCCTCTCACTCTACTTGACTACTTGTTACCTGAACCTTTCCTGAGCTTGATTACTTGTTGAGTTGGCTTAGCCTCACCTATACTTGTTACTTGATGATACTTGATATATGTTTAGTTGAGTATCTACTTGTATTGCATGATAACATGACATATAGTTGCATGTTAATAGCTTACTGAGATTTATCTCACCCTTTATTTGTTTAATTGTTTCCCCCCCCCCAGGAAAGCAGGGGATAGTACGCAGTGAGGCTCGACTTAGCTGGGAACTTACTCAGCAGGATATTCTTGTTCGAAGTTAGTGTCCTTTTATATTTTGGTAAGGACGATCTTGTATGAGTTAATTAAACTCTGGGCTTGTATTGGGTAGTATTTGTTGTCCTTAGACTGTTCTTGTTGCTAGCTTATTTGCTAGGCATGTCTTCCGCTGTATATAACCTTGTTTGGTTTTAATTTTCTTGGTCTAGAACTCGTGTGAGCTATCTTAGCTCCCTACTCTTGAGTATATATATCCTGTCAGTTTTGTTTTTAACAGGTATTGTTCCTGTTTTCTGTTAGTTTCTTGTTTCTTGTTAGTTACGCGCACCAGGTTCGAGGTTCTATTAGGGAATCCCGGGACTTGGGGCGTGTCAGGTTGGTATCAGAGCTATGGTTTAGCTCTAAGCCTGGATAGGGTCTATGGCCTAGGTGGGGTTAGTCTTGGGTGTGTTTTCGACGCCGAGTGCTTCATTACTTGTTGTTATACCAGGCATAGGACTGGTGTTGATAGTGTTGATCCAATTAGATTAGATGGATTGAGAATCGAGAGCGCGAGTCTTTAAAGACTTAGGCGTATCTATCTTGTCTTGTGGACATTGTTTCGTGCTATATATGCATGCTTGTCCTTATCTCGTGAATTGCGTGGAAGTGTATTCTCTAGTAAGAGACTACGTGTTGATATTGTTATTAGTAAGAGCTTGATAGAAGTGTGGGTGATAACACCCTATACGTTCTATGTTAACTTGGTCATGTTACCTAGATGGGACATTGATGTGATACGTGATATAGCTTGGCTGTCTACATGTCATGACTTGGCTTTCTATGTGTTAGGCCAATCTTGTTTACCATAATAGATGGTAATTAATTCTCTGCTAGTATGCTTGACTATTTATGTGAGCATGATAGATTTATGCATATCATTCATATTTTGCATTGAAAGTCTAGAAAGGGTTCTTGAGATTGTACTGGGTATTCAACCTATGTGATTGATAGTGGAGTTTCTACACCAAATCAGATGGATACACCATTCTTGATGAGAAACTTGGATTATCTTGAGTATTACAGTGCGAATACAGTGCTGACATCTGGATTAATGTTCTTGACCTCGATTGAGTTAAACCAGTTGAAGATTCAACTTGAGAATTTCTTGATAGAGGATATATCTACCTTGTAGTGGATGTCTGAAGTGAGTATCTGTGTTGACCTATTAGTGGAAACAACCAAGGTATGCGTGTTCTTGAGATATTCTTAATCTTGTTAGAGATTCATGAATGAATTTCGAAGGCAGCTCCATTGTTAACTATTTGACACCGAGAGCTACATCTTTTGATGGATTGTCTTGATGGATTGATATACGTAAAGTCAGTTCTAAATATTGAAACGATGGATAACCATGACTTCAGTATCTGAGATTGCCTAGTGGATTTGACTAGTATTACAGTGATCTGGAGGATATGACCAGTCCTATTATTTCTAGTGGATATGTCAAGTTTCACCGATATAGTGGATTGACTAATCGAGTCCGTTTGACTTTATGTGTTTTGATGTTATAATTGATACATCTAAATTGCATAGAATATTTGTGAGTATCTGTGCATAGTCGTGCTGTTCTTGAGTTCTACTTGTTGATTATATATGTTATAATCTTGATCTAGTAAAAATTCGAGGATGAATTTTCTTTAAGGTGGGGAGGATGCAACGCCCATCCTTAATCTCGTTAAATATTTGACTTATTTGTTAAATTCTTGAAATGCTTGTTAAATTCTTGACTAGCATATTTATATGCTATTTTATTTAAGTTAATTATTTAACTACTTTAGAAAATTAAGGTGGTTAAATGTCAAAGTTGAAAGTTTAGGGGCCTTTTTGTCAAAGTTAGAACTTGAGGGGCCTAATTGCAATTCTTGGAAAGTGGTTAAGTATATCACCTTGGGTTTCTCTCTGAGAAACCATTTTCCCCAAATTTCTCTACGCAGACTCCTTCTGTTCTAAAGTAGGTTTAGGGTTTACCCTATTCTCGACTCCTCGATCTTAATTATTCCCCTGTTCGTGATTCCGGTCCCAGATAAATATTCGTGGCGTTGAATAGAGCATTCCAGACCGATCAGAAATTTATTTGGGTCAACTTGATTTTTGACTAGGTAAGTTATTGACTCCCCCTTACTTGTAATAACATGTATATATGTTATTCTCGCTACTTGTTCTTGTTAAAATTGTGTTTTGAACAATTTTTGTGATACTTGTAAATTTGGGACAAAGGGAGTATACGTATAACCTGGGGTTGAATTAATGAGAGTAATGGGTTTGGAATTGGTTATGCACTTTCAGTAAGGTTAAATTGTTAAAGGAAATTATACTCTTATTCGTGAGACGGTAAAATAGTAACTCGATTTAAACATTATTAGAAAAATCGTACCATTATTTGTGGTACGGGAAAATGAATGGAAGTATCTCTAAATGGGTATATTAGTATAATATAAAATTGTACTTATACTTTTGGGACGGTGAAATAATTAAGTGGAATAAAAGAAAATTGTCCTATTATTTATGGGACGGTAAAAGAAATGAATTGGGCTTGAAATAGGAGTTCTAAACTTGTTAGTATACTCCTGAGAATGTTAGGAGTGCTAGTTAAATGTTACTCCTACGTGTGGGACGGAGAATTAATGAAACTTGAATTCAGGGGAAAAGGGCCAAAATTTGTACCGCACGGTCGTGCGCCTTTATTTGGCCCGGTCGTGCCAAAATGTTACCTTTAGGCAAATTCCCTCGTCAGTGATAGCACGGTCGTGCCAAATTGTAGAGCACGGTCGTGCCAGGGCTGAGCACGGTCATGTGCCTTTATTGGGCACGGTCGTGCCAAGTGAAAATTCTGATTTGTTTTCTTGAATTGTTTCCTCCATAACTTTCTATAGGAAAGTCGGAATCAAGATCCGAAAGAAGCTGAATAACTTAGACTCAGAGGGCTATTCAAAGAATAAATTAATGAGGTTTTAAAGTGATTGTCTAGAGCACCTAGATAGGTGTTTTAGGACATTGAACTTGAGTATAAGAGTATGAATGCTCTTATGTGTCTGGAAATCAACGTCTTGTGTACCTTAGGGGTATAAAACAAATGTTTGAACTTGAACATCCTAAGAATAGGATTGAGAATTGGTAAGAGTAAAGTGTATAACTCTTATACATGATTGAATGTCCAAAGATTGGAATAAAACTTGAAGTATAAGACAATAAAATCTTGTACATGACTTGAACATCCATAGAAAAGGGATTAAAACATGAATATAAGATTAATAAATCTTGTATATGCCTTGAAACCAATATATGGGTAAGGTGTAAACTCGAAAGTGCTCAGAACAAGCATTAACGTGAATAAGAAATATTCTTGACTTGTATGTGCAATCATCGCACATAGTTGCTTGATAACAATGTGACTTCTTGATTACTTGAAGCTTGTTTCCCGTTGAGCTAGTCCACGAATCTTGGATTAGTCTCCCCTCTCGTAGCTAAAGTTTGTGTACCTAAAGGACACCAACTAATGTCTTGAACTTGAATATCCTAGGAATAGGATCGTGAACTTGATTGGGAGATGTATAGCTCATCTTCTTAATTAAAACGTGAATATAAGATGAGTAAATCTTGTACTTGTCTTAAGTAACCAAAGAGTTAGATTGATAACTTAAGTATAAGTTAATTAACTCTTGTACATGTTTAACCATCCAAGAAAATGGATTGAGAACTTGGATACAAGATGATAAAATCTTGTAAAAGTCTTGACTGTCTTGATTGTCTTGAATGTCTTGAAACCATTACATGAGTATGGTAATAAACTTGAAAGAGTCTTGATGTGTATATGCAAATCTTGCATATATTTACTCGATAGAATGTGGCTTCTTGATTGATTGGTACATGGTATGAATAACAAAAGAAGTGGGTTATGGAACTAGATAGAGAATGATTAACTCTACTACATAGTTGAACTTGAAACGTGTATATTGGAAGTGCTATAAATAAGCACTAAAGTGTAAATGATTTAGTTTTAATCGTGTATATACTCAATGAAGTATATAAAATATAAAGAAGATATCTTGTCTTGAAATGGTTCCTAAAGAAAATAGGGACTAGTGTAATATGAAGATAATTCATATAATCGTGAATACTACGATTTAAATTAATAAGAATGATTACAGAACACAATATGTGTTAGAAAATGTATTCGATTACTAACGATACATATATGTGAAGTATGACTGTGTCTAGGTACAGTGTGACCTATTCTACTACGTGTTTAGAGTCTAAGGTATTGGGCTCTATTTGATAGTAAGGGTATCGTGATAGACACTTTAATGTGTTAAACGTGATATGAATATGTACGTGCAAACTTGGCATGTGACAAGTGATATACCCTACTACTTGACTGAAGTCTGTTATAAATGGACTCTTACTTGGATTGATCGTGTTAAATGGACACTTACGTGCCATAGTTGAACTTGATTGGTATTCGCAATAATTGCATACGTGTACTTATATTCTCGTGAGCACATGATACATTACTACATGGTGCATATTCTCGTGAGCACATGATACATTACTACATGGTGCATATTCTCGTGAACACATGATACATTACTACATGGTGCATATTCTCGTGAGCGCATGATACATGATTACATGGTGCATAAAGACTGGTCCACTATTATGGGACTTAGTTCTATTCCCGTAGTTCAAGTAAATATCTACTTGTACCTTCTTGTGTGAGTCCAGCTGGTTCTCCTTGCTTGTTCGAAAATATATAGGTTCACGCTTGTCGCGAGAGCTGGGGTTTAAGTGACAATCGGGTCCCTATGTATTTCCGCCCGACCCCTTACTACCGGCCATAGTAAGGGCATAGCTTCCTTGGTTGGAGCAATAAGCCTGACCTAAGTGAATGCTAATTCCCATCTTGTTCACCACGTGGATTTTGTATCTAGTGGATGACACTGGTTACTAGGTCTTCTTATATACTGCACAGCAGATCTTGTTCCTGTTCTTGGTTGTCCTCAGCTAGAAAAGCATCGACAACAAATGGTATTCTTGGGAGAAATAAGGAAGGATTCAGGTACAATGCGTGATAGGCCTATGTGCATCTTGGTGAGCTGGTTTAGCCTCTCACTCTACTTGACTACTTGTTACCTGAACCTTTCCTGAGCTTGATTACTTGTTGAGTTGGCTTAGCCTCTCCTATACTTGTTACTTGATGATACTTGATATATGTTTAGTTGAGTATCTACTTGTATTGCATGATAACATGACATATAGTTGCATGTTAATAGCTTACTGAGATTTATCTCACCCTTTATTTGTTTAATTGTTTCCCCCCCCCAGGAAAGCAGGGGATAGTACGCAGTGAGGCTCGACTTAGCTGGGAACTTACTCAGCAGGATATTCTTGTTCGAAGTTAGTGTCCTTTTATATTTTGGTAAGGACGATCTTGTATGAGTTAATTAAACTCTGGGCTTGTATTGGGGTAGTATTTGTTATCCTTAGACAGTTCTTGTTGCTAGCTTATTTGCTAGGCATGTCTTCCGCTGTATATAACCTTGTTTGGTTTTAATTTTCTTGGTCTAGAACTCGTGTGAGCTATCTTAGCTCCCTACTCTTGAGTATATATATCCTGTCAGTTTTGTTTTTAACAGGTATTGTTCCTGTTTTCCGTTAGTTTCTTGTTTCTTGTTAGTTACGCGCACCAGGTTCGAGGTTCTATTAGGGAATCCCGGGACTTGGGGCGTGTCACCATCTCCCTCTCTCTTCCATTGCCAAAGAATGGGTAAGTTCTCTCTCACTTCTCTCTACATTTCCATCATCTTCCTCTTGTTATTTCTCATTTCTTAAAACATGAATCATGTTTAGATCGTCGATAGGATCGTAGGAAGCCAAGAAATTTCGAGTTCCGGCAACTTTGAGAAAATCCGGGTAAGTTGCTTTTCCCCCATTTTTATGCTAAAGTGTTCACATCATGTTTATATTATGCTTGATGTGTTATATTTGAAGTTTGGTTGAATTTGGAATTTATTTGGAATTTATTTTGAGTTTTGGTAAAAAATGGTGATTTTAGGAATGTTGGGTTTGAATCTTGATCTTGGTTGATAAATGGTATTATTTGAGTCCCCATTCTAGTTATAAGTTGTTTTGGGTTCATCTTTATGCTTGGTGGAAGGTTGATTATGTTTGATTTTGGTTGTAATATGAAATGGGTAAGAAAATTGGTAGAAACCCAGATTTTGGCCGGATTTCGTCCCTCCGGGCAAGGAGGCGCGCGCACCATGTTTTGGGAGGCGCGCGCACCCTTTTCTGCTTCGAAAACGCAGCCTTCTGACCTATGGAGGCGCGCGCATCACTTTTTTTGGAGGCGCGCGCATCCCTCTTTTTCCAGATTGTCCGTTTTTCGTTCGATCTTCCGGAGGCCATAACTTTCTCATCCGGACTCCGTTTTAGGCGTGTAAACTATCGTTTCGAAGCTCTCTTCGAGTACTACAAGATGGTATAGGTTGTTCAGTTAAGTTATAAGTTTTATACTTCAGGATTTTATTGGGTGTTTGGGCATCTTATGATGTGTTCGTGGTTGTTCCAATCGAATTGATTTTCGAGTAAGACTTGGTCTAGGTTTTAGGCGATGTCCCATAGTACCTAGAGGGTTGTTGTTGAACACCAAAGTGTAGGGTTTAGTCTGGTCGTGATCATGTTCTAAAGATTAACCTTTTCGATTCGTTTGGGGGTTTGGGATTGGTTCGTTAAGGACGAAGGTAAAGCGAGTATTGGCAATTGGGTACTTACGGTTTGATTAACCTTAAAGTGTATTCATTCTGATTCCTACTTTGGAAAGTCAGGTGTGGTGAGATGGTTGAGTTCATAGTCCTAGTACATCTTTATGAGTAAACGTTTAGGATAATTTTGGGTTGTAGTCGTTGTACTATTTGTGAGCGACCGTTTGGGTTGTGTTCCTTATGAGTAACTTATGGGTATCATCTTTGAAATGTATCTGGTATGGTTCTTCTTTATGGAATTATCGTATTCTAATAATCATTGTTGTTGCGCTCCTTATGAGCAATACCGTTTATTGTTGTTGTGCTCTTTATGAGAAATTCCGTTTATCGTTGTTGTGCTCTTTTATGAGAAACTTCTTGTGTTCGTTGTTGTTGAACTCTTCATGAGTAATCGTTTGCATCTTTATGGTGATTAATTGGTGTGGTTCCCTACTTTGGAACCTTAAGTTGTTATTCATGCTAAATTATTATTACTTAGCATTTATTTGAAAGTCCAGCTGGTATTTTGTGTGTGTTTGGGCGATGGGAAAGATTATAATGGCAAAGCCAAGTCCATTATAATGTTGACCATTGTTTTGCCCCCTTCTATACCCCTTCTCCAGATTGGCCTTGGAAAGGATAAGTCAGCGTTCCTTTGTGAATGTATCTGGCTAGCGGGCATGACTTTGTGTCATGGTCCTTGTCCCTTGTGACACTTCATTTGGTTATTGTTCCGGTACCGGGGTTTTCTCTTCGAGCTTTCATGCTGCTATGAAGATGTTGATTGTTGATTATTGAAGCTGCGCAGCGATCCTTTATTTGGATGTTCCGGTTTGGAAAACCTTGGCTATGTATCCACTTATGAGTGTTTATTTCAGCTTTATGTGTTGCATGATGAGCTGGTCGTTATTTCCAACCGGTATGGGACGGTTGGCGATAGGGAGCCTCTCATTTGTTGTTATATGTTTATTTATATGATTGATTATTGGATGTTACTGTTTGACAGCATGTCACTTATTATTCCGCTGCTATCTGTCATATTTTAATTGCTATTGGTTATTGCATAATAGCATGGCATGTAGTTGCATTAGTAACTTACTGAGATTTTATCTCACCCCGTTTATTTCCATCTTTGTTTTTCCTTAACCCCCCCCAGGAGGAAAAGGATTAGGATTTGCGGATCGAGGAGGACGTCGAGAGGTTTGAGATTTTGGGGCAGGTTGTTATGGATCGGTTTACATTATTTAAATGTATAACCTTTTGGGGATAGTTTTACCATTATTGACGTCATTAAGAATTGTATATTTTATTCTTTTGGGTATAAGCTGTGGAGCTTATGTTAGATTTACTTTGTTGATTTAAACTTGGATTTATAAAACCTTGTGTTATCACCTTTTGGTATTAAACGAAATTTTTAACTTCGGTATTTCTTAGTTTTGGTTCTAAGTCGACGTCCAGCTCGCGGTCTCGGGCCCGCGGGGTTCGGGGTCACGCACGACTGATACTTCTCACAGAACGTAGTGGTGATTTGTTTCCATGTTTCTCGTTCGGAGGGATCCAAACTCAAGAACCAACGGAGAGCAATTCCGTCCAAAGGGGTGTGGAAGACTCGAGCCATTTGCTCATTGGCGCAGTCACGGGCTCTCATATCTAGCACATAACTATCGAGATGAGTCTTGGGACAAGTAATACCATGGAATGTAGAGACCTTAAACATCTTGAAGTCTCTAGGTAGAGCACCCACATTGCTTGGGACAATGGTTTTGACAATCGGAGCGGATTGCTTGGAGTCCGTGTCGAATAGCTTGCGGATCTGTTCTTGCATGGTAACCACTAGAGGGTGATTTGAGAAGTCCGCGCTACCATAGTCTTGAGTAGCGGGATGAGCAGTGGAGACTGTGGGCACAGCGGCACTGATACTCAATGGTAGGGAAGGCGGTGGCAACTTGGTAGAGGACAAGTAACTACCCATCAATTCGGGTGACGGCTCATATGGACCCTTACTGGAGGTTGCTTTAGTACCGAAATCAGGAGGAGGGGCCCTTTGGTAGTTGGGCACCTTGAGAGGGATAGCACCCTCGTTAGAAGGGTAGGTGGCAGGCACTGTTTCATCTTGGACGAAGATTACTTCTTCATTGTGGAAGCTAGTTTCCACACATTTCTTCTTCATCTCAGTATGAAGATGATCTTTGAGCTCTTGGTTGACCCTTTCTAGTGACTTGCTTCGATCTTCAAGCTTAGAGATCTGTAGCATGAGGTTGGTGAAGAAAGCATGTAGAGGTGGCGGGATATCTGAGGGATTGATACTGGCGGCGATTTTGGATCGGCAGAAGCGGAGACTGGCGGAGTGGAGACATTACGAGTAGTAGGTAGGGATGGCCAAAACCGGTTCCGGGCTCGGTTCCAGTTTGGAAAAAGGGTGACCCTTAACTGGCCCGCGCTTACCCCGGTTCCGGTTTGGCACAATCCGGTTCCGGTTTGGCACAATCCGGTTCCGGTTCGGTCCGGTTCCGGTACGGTTCTGGCCCGGTTCCGTTTAAAATTATTGAAAAACAAGGGATTTTTGGTTCGGTTCCAGTTCCGGTCCGGTTCGGCATATATATGACCCTGAACCGACCCATATGCCTTGCGGTTCCGGTTCATCCGGTTCCGGTTTCCTCCCCGGTTTGCTCTGGTTCTGGGCTTTTCCGGTCTGGTTCCAGCCCGGTTTTCCAGTTCCGGTTCGGTTTGGCCATCCCTAGTAGTAGGCTCTGATGATGGAGACATTGTTGATGCAGAGACTGAAGATTGAGCTTGCGGAAGGCTTGACCATTGAACACGACCACCGGAACGGACCCAAACTTGCTTCTCTGTAGAGGTAGTGGACGAGAGGTTTAGGACGGGACAAGGCTCATGTAATGTATTTTGTTATTTACAAAACAATGTATTATTAGTCCTAAAGGTTGGAAAGGGTACCCTTTTTTGGGTTACTATCAACAAAACCTGGGCCAGTGGAGGTCATCACTACGTCTATAGACCCCTCGTTTTTCACCTGTATTGCACCTCCCAAACGGACAATTTGGGCGAGGATCCTATAGGGCAAGCGACTTCCACCGACCTAACGGATCCTAGCGACTAACCCTTGTTTAAAGGCATTTAACGTAACGTTTATGTTACTTCCGTTAAGTTTTTAACGAGTTGAGATCCTTGTACAAAGTATCACTCGGCTTACTATATGCACACCCTTGTAGGGAATTTCATTTTTTTGTGCTTTTTTCTCTCGAAGGATCTCGACTCATTAAAGACTTAACGGATGATGCCATGAACGACACGTTAATTGTCTGTAAAGAAAAGCTAGTCAAACCAATCGGTCAACTTTGGAATGTCCTAGACTCTGTGAGTGCATGATTTCGAAATGAACAAGGGATTAACCTCGACTGCTTCACAAGTGAAAACAGTGAGTTAGATAGCCCGGGTGCCACAAAGATAGAGGCGACATGATCACCAAAATCTGTGCACTCAGCGGAGTATCCAGTAAGGTGTGCAGTGTGACACGGACCTAGTGGTAGTGTGCGGACAACAACTAGTTATTTTTGAGGGAGAAAAACAGAGAGTTTTTTGTTTTTACATGTATGCAATGCAAAATAGTTAAAAGAGGGTACAATAGGAAACGGTTAAGATATTAACGCACTAAAGTACAAGGGAAGCAAATATGTAAAAGAGATAGAGTACAAGGGGAAAAGAACAAGTAAGTACAATCATGATTTTGATGAAGTTTGACCCTCTATGTTTGAAGAAATTCAAAGCTAGTGCCCAGCAGAGTCGCCACTGTGAATACCCCTTTCCGTAAATGCGGGCGACGCACGGGAAGTCTTTCTTTTATTTATCTTTTCTATGGGATTAGGATATTCAAGTTGGCATTTAACCTTATTAAGAGTCACCACGTTGTTTTTATCGAGCTAAAACATTGAGAAAAGCTAACAGAGAGGGTTCGGGGGTCAAGTTACGACAAGAGAAGAATATCAAGTTATCACTCCTATCGCCCGAGCAGTCGGACTTTCTATCTTGATGAATGTGTTAGTAGTGTGTTAGTGATTGAGACCGGATCCGAAGATTTCCTACGTTCCTCTCATTTGAGATGCTCAGGTCAGCGTAGTTCGCACATAATCGGAATAGAGAGAAGAAGCGGGATCATGCATGATAAAATTGAATTAGAGGACGGGGATAGGGATCAATCTGAAGTGATTTTTAATCATTGTTTTAATCACATTTAGTTTAATTTCCCGTCTAGGAATTAATTACGATCAAATTCAACCCCCAATTTGGTTAAGTGACTAGTGTGTAAATAATCATCGTTCTTCGTGGATCGACCCTGACTTACCCTAATTACATTATTAGTGGACGAGTTTAGGTCTAATTTAGTAGGTGTGCGACTAAGCCTACCACTAAACCTTTGTAATACGTTTTATATATAGGCCTTTTATGATAATCCTAAATTACCTCGTGAACGATCACGGTGAATTTGGATTCCTAATACAAAAGATGCCTCACCAAGATCTTTCATTTCAAATTTGTTTGAAAGAAATTTCTTAGTTTCCTTAAGAAGGTTTATATCATTACTAGCAAGAAAAATATCATCCACATATAAGACCAAAAAAATAAATTGACTCCCACTGAACTTATGGTATACAAAATCTTCACCAAGATTCGTTTCAAAACCAAATTAAATAATAACTTGATTGAATTTTAAATACCATTGACGAGAAGCTTGCTTGAGGCCATAAATGGATTTCTTAAGTTTACAAACTAATTGATTAGTTTGATCCAAATCAGTCACCATTTCTGGTTTCTTCATATAGATAGTTTCCTCAATGTCTCCATTAAGGAAAGTTGTCTTTACATCCATTTGATGAGGCTCAAGATCATAATTTGCTACAAGTGCCATAATGATCCTAAAAGAGAGTTTTTAGATGATACCGGAGAAAATTTTTCTTTGTAATTAATGCCTTCCTTTTGAGTAAATCCTTTAGCAACAAGACGAGCCTTATATCTTTCTACATTACCTTGTGAATCCATTTTGGTCTTAAAGACCCATTTACACCCAATAAGTTTCACATCCTTAGGTAATGAAACAAGATCCCAAACGTCATTGTCTTTCATAGATTTTAACTCTTCATTTATGGCATTGATCCACTTATGAGAATTAGGAATATTAATGGCTTCATGGAAGGTGAGTGGCTCATCTCCCACTAAACCTAAGTGTTCTTCATTCTCGGCAAGATACACCTCATAATCATCTGGAATTGCATTCCTTCTTGCTCTATTGGATCTCCTTAAGGGCACCGGTTCTTCCTGATTTTGAGGTTGTTGAATTTCATCCTCATGATCAACATTTTCATGTTGTTCAATATTTATAGGGGAGTTATTATTTTGAATTGTATGTTCCTCTTGAATTTCAGGTATAAAAACTTGATTTTCAATAGGAATTATGGGAAGAGGTATAGAAATGGATGCCTCTTCCTCTTCAAATTCAAAACTATTCCTAATTTCCCCTCTAAATTCAACATCCTAAAAGAACCTAGCATTTCCTGTGAAAAAAAAAGGTTCAAATTTTTGGGTTGTAAAATTTATAGCCCCTAGATCTCTCGGCATACCCCACAAAGTAACTACTAACAGTCTTAGCGTTCAGTTTTCCCTCATTAGGCCTATAAGGCCTAGCTTCTGCTGGACAACCCCATACATGAAGATGATTTAAGGACGGTTTCTTATTCCTCCATAATTCATAAGGGGTTTTATTAGTAGCCTTAGAGGGAGCTCTATTAAGAATATAAGCTGCGGTTTTTAATGCATCGCCCAACAATGAGTGTGGTAAGGAAGTACATGAAATCATACTTCTTACCATATCCTTAAGGGTTCTATTACGTCTCTCAGCTACACCATTCATGCTAGGCGTACCCGGCATAGTGTAGTGAGGGACAATCCCACACTCCTCAAGATAGCGAGCAAAAAGACCCGGACGTTGTTCACCCGAACCGTCATTCCGACCGTAGTATTCACCACCACGATCGGACCTAACGTTCTTAATAGTCTTTTGAAGTTGATTTTCAACTTCAGCTTTAAAAGACTTGAAAACGTCCAATGATTGAGACTTTTCATGAAGTAAATAAATGTACCCATAACGAGAGTAGTCGTCTATGAACGTAATAATATATTGTTGACCATTCCATGAAGGGGTATTAAATGGTCCACAAATATCCGTATGTATTAGTTCTAATACGCTTGATGCTCTCAAGGATACTTTTCTTTTAGTGTTTGTAAATTTTGCTTTAAGGCATTCAATGCAAAAGTCTTTATCCGGAATATCAAGTTTGTTTAAGATTCCCTCTGACACAAGCTTGTCAATTCTCTTTTTGGAGATATGACCCAAACGCCTATGCCACAAGGTATAAGAATTTTCACTTGATAACTTTCGCTTAGTAGCTTTGGTTTCATTATTGTGTGACTCATTTATTATTTGAATTGTGTCAAGTAAATTAAGATTATCATTAATTGACAAAGTACTAGTACCAAAAACTTTGGAATTAAAATAAAGATCACATCTATTATTTCCAAATGAACAAGAATAACCTTCTTTGTCCAATATTGTGATAGATATTAAATTCCGCCTAAATGACGGTACAATGAATGTATTATTTAATACAAAATAATAGCCAGTACTTAACAATAACCTAAAGGTCCATATGCCTATTACTTCAACCGGATTCCCAGCTCCCATATAGATGTATCTCTCATCTTCACTGGGTCTTCGGTAATTCAGGCAACCCTGCATAGACATACTAATATGAGTTGTTGCACCAGAATTCAACCACCATGTATATGTAGGAATTTCAACCAAATTAGACTTAGTACAAACAAGACCAAATGACATACCTTTCTTAGCACACCAAGCTTGATACTTAGGGCAGTCGAACTTCATGTGAGTGAGGTCCTTGCAGAAGAAGCACTTCTTAATGTTTTGATCGTCATATAATCCCTTATGCTTCTTACTTGCAACCGCAATTTCCTTCCCTCTTCTCTTTATCCCATGAGAAGAGGTAGATGATAAATGAGCACTTTCGGTTTTAAATTTCTTTAACCTATCTTCCTCTTGTGTCACATGTGAAATAAGTTTATTAATATTCCACTTGTCCTTTTGACAATTATAGGTTACCTCAAAGTGACCAAATTGAGAAGGAAGAGAGATCATAACTAAATGCACGAGTAAATCTTCCGATATCTCTAACTTAAGTGCTTTTAGTTTTGTCGATAGGTGAAGCATTTCCAAAATATACTCCCTTAAATTTCCGGTACCCTTGTACCTCATGGAAAGAAGCTTCCTCAAGGAAGCACTTGTTTCCGACTTTTCGCTTTTGGCAAAGCATTCCTCAAGGGTGTCGAGAAATGTTTTAGCATCAACATCCTCGGAGACGCTGTTCAAAAAGGTCTCCAGGACAACATTCTTCATGATCATTAGGCTCACACGGTTGGAGCGTTTCCACTTCTAAGCACTTAAGCGATCTTCTTAAGTGCTTTTATTAGTGAGAAGAAAAGGAAACAGTTCCCTTAATTCGAGATCAATGTCCATACAACCTAAGATCATTGTTATTTTATTTTTCCAAGTTTTAAAGTTTGTCCCATTAAGCATCGGTACGGTACTCATAGCAGCAGCTATGGATGAAGCATTAACTAAATCTGTTGGAATTCGAGAACAAAAGTGAAATACAAAACATGAATAAGTAACTACATACTGAATAAATGATTAATTGTATCAATGAAATCCATTTATAAGACAATCAACATGACATCAAAACTAATCTTTGGACAGCGAGTTGATTCATAAATGATTGTCTTAAGGTAACCAATAATTTGAATGACGTTTTAATTAAATGCTTAATCTTCATTTGGGCCGTCTTAAGCATTTAACAAAATAACTTAATGTTCATTTCATTTGTTACCACATGAATGTACAAATTTAGTCAAATAACAAGATTTTCTTTGGAATATTCATGTTACTCACATATTAACTTATACATTCAACTCTTTACCAATTTTGGATTTAAATAACGTGAATCACTTTGGCGATAATATTATTTAAAAGATGTATAAAATTGTTTAAGCATATAATTTGTAACGACCCCAAAAAAACCCCCTAATTTTCTTAACTTAAAATCAAATTTTTATGTGCATTTTATGTGTTAGAAAATATTTTTATGACTTGCATATATTATTTGAGTATATGTGTTAGTTACTGTGTTAGTAGTAATTTTGTTAAAAGGAATAAATGAGTTAGTTGAAACTTTAGGGTCCAAAGTGTAACTTTAAAGTTCAGGGGCTTAATTGTTGAAAATGAAAGTAGAGGGACCAAAGTGAAAATTTTATAAAAATCCTTATATACTTATCCTTCCATCACTCTCTGCGTATGCAACATTTCAACGTTTCCATTTTCATTACTCTCTCTGGTTCAAGAAAGAAAGGTAAGTTTCATCCTATTTTAATTTCTATATCAGGGCGTTGAGTATGTCATTTCTACCCGAACAAAACATATTTCTGCGATACTTTTTCCGGAAATAGGTAAGTTACTAATTCCCTTTAAATAGTAAAATGGTTATATATTTGCTATATGTGTGATATGTGGTGAAATTATTGTGAAAAAAATTTATTTGTGATACTTGTTTATTTGGGACAAATGGAGTATAATTATACTGGGTAACTGACTTGGTTTGTATGCAATGATATATATGGAGTATGTTTATATCCTGAGAATGTTAGTATAAGTGTTTGAACGTATACTCCTACTTGTGGGACGGTAAAATATTAACTTGAGTTAAATGTTAAATAAGTATATTATAAAAATTATACTATTATTCTTGGGATGGGGAAATGAATGAAAGTATTCCTAAATGAGTATATTAGTATATTAGAAAAATTATATTTATACTTGTGGAACGGTGAAATATTGAAATGGAAATAAAAGGAAGTATTCCTTAAAAATGTTCTTTTGAGTATTAGTAAAATATACTCATAATTTTGGGAGGTGAAAGTGTGTTCATAAGTATGTTTCCTGGGTTCCTGGGGTTCATGTTTAGGTTATAATTAAGTTGGGTGTTAGTACTTTTGGGACGGTGAAACGGAAGGAGTATAAATCATTTTGGTTTTTGCCTGTCGAGTGTGTTGGGCGGCCGCCCAAAAGGGGCGTGCGGCCGCACATCTCTCTGGAAGATTTTGTTCTTGGGAAAGCAGAATGTGTGCGACTGCACACCCTGTTTTGGGCGGCTGCACACTTTCCCCTGAATCTTATAGTTTTGTTGAGGTAAGGTATAGAAGGTTATCTTTGGTTTAATCCTTGGGGTATTGTCTAGGACCAATATATGAGTGTCCTGGGATATTGTCATGGTTAATGAGAAGGGTGTTCAAGTGTGTGCAAGAATGTATTGTGACCTTGTATCATGTTGTTGTAGACTCTTTGTGAGTGATTCTTTATGTACATCTTTTGATGTGTTTAGCTTGGTTCCTTATTTTAAAATCATTGCCCCAGTTGTTTTTGTTTAGCAAGTATTCATTACTGTGCTCCTTGTGGAAAGTCCAGCTGGTCTTGTTGTGGTGTCAGGCAATGGGGGAATTATAGTGGTACAAGTATGTTCACTATAAGGTTTTCCATTGGTACCTTGTGTGTCAGGCAATGGGGGAATTATAGTGGTACAAGTATGTTCACTATAAGGTTTTCCATTGGTACCTTGTGCGTCAGGCAATGGGAGAATTATAGTGGTACAAGTATGTTCACTATAAGGTTTTCGATTGGTACCTTGTGTGTCAGGCAATGGGAGAATTATAGTGGTACAAGTATGTTCACTATAAGGTTTTCGATTGGTACCTTGTGTGTCAGGCAATGGGAGAATTATAGTGGTGCAAGTATGTTCACTATAAGTTTTTCCATTGGTACCTTGTGTGTCAGGTAATGGGAGAATTATAGTGGTACAAGTATCTTCACTATAAGGTTTTCCATTGGTACCTTATGTCAGGCGGTGGGAGAATTATAGTGGCACACAAGCCAAGTTCACTATAAGGTGGCCACTGTTGCCTTTTCTGTTTCCCCAGTCTAGATTGGCCTTGGATGGGATGAATCGCTTCCTTAGGTGAACATTTGGGTTATGACTTTGTGTCATATTTCCCCATTTTTACTTTGGTTCTTATGGTTATGGTTTGGTTTTCGGGATCCCGACTTTAGCTATTTATGCTGCTCAGATGGTTTTCTCGGATGGTATTCTCTGACAGTTATGTTAATTGGGTAAACCTTGGCTTGGTATCCACCTGAGTGTGGCATTTGTGGAATTTGTGGTATATGAGTTGATTTTACCTCTCATACTATGTGCTATGTGATTGCTATGATACTATTCTTTATTATTATCATTTTAGCATGAAATGTAGTTGCATTTTAGTAGCTTACTGAGATTCATTCTCACCCTTTATTTGTTTACTGTTTTAGATAAAGGCGAGTCCAGGGGATAGGACACTTGGGCACGGGAGGACATTACAGTGGTAAGAGTTGGGATTTGTTTTGTAAAGGTTACATTACATATATGTAATACCTTTTGGGTAGAGTTTCCGTGACTTCATCATTTTGTCACACCTATTTTGGATAATGTTGGTGTATGTATCTTTGTATAAAAGTTTGTAAGCCTTCGGGCTAAGTACTTTCGTTGTGAAAGTTGGTTGTAAAGTTTTTTTAAAGTTAAATGAAGTCTTTGAACTTCAAGTATGATTTTGTTAAACTTTATAAAAGTACATTTCGAAAATTTTTCTAAAAGTGTTTTATAACGTCTTCCACTCGTGTCCTGAGCGTGAGGCCAAGTAGGAACACGGGTCTGGGGCGCGACAGTTGGTATCAGAGCTAGGTTTCAGATGGTCTAGAATGACTTAGTGACCTAGGAGGGTAGTTGGGTAGAGAATGAATAACATTGAGTGTTTTATGCAGGTAATCACTGAAGATGGTTGGAACAGAGGGTGATCAGTCGGGGCCTTCAGGGCTGGGTAATGCTGGAGAAGAGGTTCGAACAATGTTCCAAGGTATGTTTGAAACTGTAATGAAAATAATTGACGATATAGTTGAGCATAAAAGCAAGGTTGAAGCCTCAGATGTGACAAAACGAGGAGGACAGTTAAAACCACAACCCCAGCGTGGTGATAGTAAAGAATACCAAGGGACATCTTCGCAAGCTAAGGAATCTTATCAAGGGCCACAGAATAGAAGAACTCAAGGCAAACGAGTATGTAGCTATTGTTGGAAGGAAGGGTATTTAGAAGAAAGATGTTGGAAGAAGCAAGGCAAATGTATGAGATGTGGTCAGTTGGGTCACTTTCAGAGGAATTGCTCTAGATTTAAGAATCAGTTATCGGGAAGTGTAATTGTGTCTTCTCAGGGCCAGAAGAGGGATTCTTCAGGGAAGATTAAGGTACAAGGTAGTGTTTCTGCCATCAATCAATAACATATTTCAGATCCTTCTAATGTGATTGGAAGTATAATTTCTATGTCTAGTTTGAGAGCACATACAGTTATAGACCCTGGCTCTTCGCATTCTTATGTGTCTGTGCATTCTGCTTCTCGATTACATGTGTCTCCTGAGTCTCTACCTTGGGTGTTAGAGGTGTCTATCCTAAGGGGGAGTGTTTGGTGATTGATAGAGTGTTGCGCACTTGTGATGTGAAAATTTGTGAGCATGTTTTACTTGCTGGTTTAGTTATTTTTCCATAGCAAGATTTTGATATGATTGTGGTGGAGTTTTATATGCTAGTGTGCTTTAATTAAGCATGGTAGATATATGTGTTTAGCATTCATGCTATTTATGCGTTAAAGTCTGATTTTTTTTTTAATCCCAAGTTTATGCCTGGTATTTGGTTTATGGGGTTGGCAGCAGAGTGTCTATAGCTAAACTAGAGAATGTACTCTTCCTTTGTGGGATCTCAGATGTATTTTCTATTGAGTAGTACATGATTGATGAAAACCTTGGATTATCTTGAGTTGTTGCGGTATAATGCTATAGTGTTGATATCTAGTGCAATATATCCATAACATAGGTTGAGTTAAAGGAGTAGAAGATTCAACTTGAGATATTTCTTGACAAGGGATTCATTACGTTTAGTATATCTACGTGGGATGTATCAGTATTGTTTATTATGAAAAGGTATGGTACTTTGCGAGTGTATATTGAATACTAAGAGCTCAACCAGATGACTATAACGAATCATCACTTGTTATTTTATATGGGGGATATAGTTGATCAACTTCAGAGATCAGTGGTTTATTTAGTGTTTGACTTGAAGTGATTATCATAAATTGTGGTCATAGTGTTTGAATTAACAACTACTTCAGTGATATTGTTGGATATGCTGAGTTGTATCTGTAGCCGTAATTGGATTACTTTGTGAGAGGCAACAGTTGTGAAATCAAGGCATTATGTCTTCTTGTTAGAGGATATATTATTTTGAGGAAGTTTCAATTCAGGCATGGTTATTGATTCTTTAAATATGGAAGCAACAGTAATTGGAAAAATCCTACTTCAGTAGCAGAGGTATGTAACTTGTTGAGATTGGCATATCGTTAGAGATTCATTGATGGATTTCGAAGGTAGATACACAGTTAACTATATGACACAGGAAGATACACTTTCTCGATGGATTGGTAAGAATGAAATGAGTTTTTAATTGTTGAAACGAGAGTTAATGACAACTTCAGTATTGATATTGCTTAATGGATTTGACTAGTATTACAGTTATCTAGAGGATATGATCAGTGTTACTATTTTCTAGTGGATATGTCGAGTTTTACCATTATAGTGGATATGATAAATTTATTATTCATGGTGATGCCTTATAGAGTGATTGAGATGTTCATCGCTTCAGAATTGTATGGTAACAATGTGTGCTTTGAGAAGATTGATTCCTTATGAACAAAATTATCCTACCTATAACTTGAGATTTATTGCGATGATATATCCATGGCAATAATGAATGACCTTTATAAAGCCATATTGAAGTGTTTACCAACCATGAGAGTTAAAGTATTGGTTTTTTTTTTCTTTTCAAAGAGAGTTTACACATGAGATAATATAGGTAGAGTACCATGTTATATCATCTGGGAAAGGTAATGTGTTAGAGGATACATTGAGTTATAGTTCATGTTTGATAAAACTAAATGGGGAATGTTAGAGGAATTAACATTTTGGAGTTTTTGTGAGTTGAGACATGGTGTGATTTTGCGATTGTGGAAGCTTTAAGTTTCTACTCTATTAAATGATTTCAACTATAAAAAATCACTAGTGGAATGAATGATGATAGACAAAACGACTTTGTTCGTTGTTAGTGATGGAACTTTAACTTTTGTAGCAGAGTATGTAGTCGATACTTAGTGGAACCAACATGCATAATGGAATTCAATTGCAGGTACTTGAAGAGATACACAAGACCAATTTAATTATGAATCCAAGTAAATGTAGAGTATTAAGATAATTTGAAGAGTTACATTTGATTTTTTTGACACGCGAAATTCTAAGCATTCAACTAAGTCCTTGAGCTGCGAATAATCTGGAAGTAAAATATCAGTGATCAGTTGGTTTGTGACAAGCCTTTGAGATTTCTGAGTGGATATGAATCTATTGCGAAAGGTTTTATTGAAGGAGTTGCACTGAATAGATGAGACCAATGATGTTGTTTGATTCGTTTGGTAAGTTATCCTAAAATTCGGGTGTAGATACCCCGGGGGAACCACGGCTTGGCTAGAGCGGTGAATTATCCTGGGATGTCTAACTTGTTTTAGATTGTTTAGAGTCGCCACCTTTGTTTTGAGGAACATAAGAAAAACCTATTGATTGTAGCCTAAGTTTGATTACGAAAACAGAGATTCTTTGTTTTGAGGTCCGGGGGTTAGATTACGAGATGGGAAGTACCGAAACACCCATCTCGCCCAACTTAAGTTGGTCTTGCTTGATCAAAATCTACATGAATGAAAATGTTCTTCTTCTTCTTCTTTAAGTCATAAAAAGGGGGTTTAAAATAGGATTTGGAATGTAGGAGATAACTCCTTAACCAACCTCAATGAGATGAGGTGATCATTAGAGTCATGTCCCAAAATGATTTGGGTGATTGCACATTTGATTAGAGTAAAAAAGAGAGAGGAGATGAAATAGAAAAGAAAGGAAAAGATGGGCTTTTACCTACAATTTGAAGACCTTCAAGTATTGCTTGATGAAATCCTTGGAGAACTTTTAGAAAGTGATTTTGGCATAGTTTTTGTAAGTTCAATTTTCGATCCTTGAAAATGGAGGTAAAGGGAGGTTTTTATAGGTGAAAGAGGGGTGTTTTTGGTGCCAAAACTCAGTCACCAAGAAATCCTTCCCGGGCAAAATCCTGTAAATTGAGCAAGGGAGAGAATCCTGGCCAGAAATCTGTAACTGACGCCCAGAGGCGCGCGCTTCCTGCTTTGGGGGCGGGAGGCGCGCGACTCAGAGAAGGCAATTTTGACAGAATGGACTAGAAAGTCAGCCCTGTTATTCAGTTTAGTCTCTGGACTTAACGAAGTCAGTCAGGAACTTAACGGAAGTGACAGAAACTAACGAGAAACAATTAAAATGGGGAGAGACACAAAATTAAATGTGCAATCGGGGTGAGCGGTCCAAGGCGGGGTGTCTACAGAGCCCCTCGGCGACGTGGACTGCAAAGCAAAACGCGTCGACGAAAGTTAAAAACACCCGCCGAGGACATCACCAAGAGAAGGAAAAGACTCGATGAAAGAAGGAATTTGAAATTGGGAGAGATAGTGGTGCGCTCCCTGTGTGAGCGGCTTTTGTTGATAGAGGGGGTGGCATGATCCGTTGGGTGAACCTGCCGGCTGAATGTTTTTAATGAGGCCGTTAGTGAACCTTTTGATCAATCCGCTAGTGAATCCCTTGAATGAGTCCGTTAGTGAACCCTTGGATGCGTCCGTTGGTGAACCCTTGTTGACGAATCCGTTGGTGAATCCGTTTGATGAATCCGTTAGTGAATCCCTTGGATGAGTCCGTTGGTGAACCCTTGTTGACGAATCCGTTGGTGAATCCGTTTGATGAATCCGTTAGTGAATCCCTTGGATGAGTCCGTTGGTGAACCCTTGTTGACGAATCCGTTAGTGAATCCGTTTGATGAATCCGTTAGTGAATCCCTTGGATGAGTCCGTTGGTGAACCCTTGTTGACAAATCCATTGGTGAATCCGTTTGATGAATCCGTTAGTGAATCCCTTGGATGAGTCCGTTGGTGAACCCTTGTTGACGAATCCGTTGGTGAATCCGTTTGATGAATCTGTTAGTGAATCCCTTGGATGAGTCCGTTGGTGAACCCTTGTTGACGAATCCGTTAGTGAATCCGTTTGATGAATCCGTTAGTGAATCCCTTGTTGGCGAATCCGTTGGTGAATCCCTTGGATGAGTCCGTTGCTGAACCGTTGTCGACGAATCCGTTAGTGAATCCGTTTGATGAATCCGTTAGTGAATCCCTTGGATGAGTCCGTTGGTGAACCCTTGTTGACGAATCCATTAGTGAATCCGTTTGATGAATCTGTTAGTGAATCCCTTGGATGAGTTCGTTGGTGAACCCTTGTTGACGAATCCGTTGGTGAATCCCTTGGATGAGTCCGTTGGTGAACCCTTGTCGACGAATCCGTTAGTGAATCCGTTTGATGAATCCGTTAGTGAATCCCTTGGATGAGTCCGTTGGTGAACCCTTGTTGACGAATCCGTTGGTGAATCCGTTTGATGAATCCGTTAGTGAATCCCTTTGATGAGTCCGTTGGTGAACCCTTGTTGACGAATCCATTAGTGAATCCGTTTGATGAAATATTGCTTTGAAGTCTCGTGCCATTTGGAGTCACACTTGACTTTTTTTTTTTTTTTTGAATTGTGGGGTACGGGCACAGTTGACCGCGACCAGAAAAATGTTCCTGCTAGGGATGAAATGCTGAGATTGACTCTTGAGGGGGGTGTGGCACCCGTGACAGAACTTAGGGAGTTCGGAATTTTGAAGAGGACAGCCTACTTTTGAGTGGGAGTTTCTATCCTACTTTTGATTTTTGACATGCCTTAAGGGCGGACCAGAAAAAGGTGTGCCCAACTGGGTGTCCGAGGATCGGGACAGTGTCTTGATTTAGGCTGGAGATCTCTGACAAGGCCCTTTTCCTGAAGCGATTTAGACCTGGGAGGCGCGCGCCTTCCTATGTAGGCTTATGACGCGCGCGCACTTCAGACTGTTGGCGGGTGGCGCGCGCGTCTTGGAGGCGGAATTCCGGGCTTGACATTTGCTGACCAAAAGAGCCTCCAACAGCTATAAATTTGAACCATTTTTCGACCAGAATGGCCACACAGCATTCTTTTGCAAACACTTTCTCCACAAAATTCTTGTCATAATGGCTCCAATGACTTTCTCTTTTGAAGTTAAGGTTTCCGTCCCCGAGGGTGAGAAGTCCGTTCCAATGGTGAACGCCGTTCCATCTGTGGGGTCCGTCTCGATGGGGGAGAGGCGTTCGAGCGTTTTTGATCGTTTGGGAAGGCCCAATGACGATATTGTTGACCCCGTGAGACCGGTGGTTCATGTGCGGGACTATAGACCCCGTCATTTTCCCAAGAAGAAGAAAGGTAAAGGAAATTCCTCCTATGTGTGGAAGCGTCCCATGGTTGTCCCCGCTAAGGCTCCGCTTGATAAGGGTAAAGGGAAAGCCGTTGATGAAGCTCCGTCCCGTCCTAGCGTTTTCTCCCGTCTTGGCGGTCCCAAGAATGTTCCGTCCCCGTCCAAGAAGACTAAAGGACATAACAAGAAGCAATGGGTTCCCAAACCTAAGAAAGATTAGATTTTTCTTTGTACCCCAAGAGATTGCAATTAGACCACTTTGTTTTAGGATTTAATATTTTGATGTCTTTTGTTGCTCAGTAAATCCGTTGTAATGGTTTGAATAATTCATTGAATGAATAAAAATTGCATTTTGTTATTTGAAGTGAATTGGGTATTTTTGATAAGTTTTAGACTGCACCCGAAGGTTGCCTACGTTCCTCCAGTTGGGAGGCTCAGGTCTTGTAGTTCAAACAAACAAAGACCTTTTTTTTTTTTTTTTTTTTTTTTTTTTGTGCACCCTGTTTTTTGCCTAGACCGCCCTTTCGGGTTTTCAATCTAGCGGGCTTCTTTTTTGCACGTGCTCTAATTTTTTCCTAGGCCGCCCTTGCGGGTTTTCAACCTAGCGAGCGATTTTTTTTATTTTTTTTTTTAATGGTCTTTGTTTATTAAGCGTAGAACCTCTTGAGCTTGTCGAGGTTGACTTCCTTTGGCAGCTGGTCACCATCTAAATCCATGAGCCGGACTGCACCACCGCTTAGTATCTTTTTGACCACGTACGGACCGATCCATCGGGGTCCCCATTTCCCCAGGGGATTCATGGCATTAGGAGGATGTTGTCTTATGACCAAATCTCCCACATTGATGTTTCGAGGCTTCACTTTTTTGTTGAAAGCTCTTGCCATCCTTTGCTGATATGCCCTCGTGCGTTCGAGTGCTCTTAACCTTTTCTCGTCGAGTAAGGCTAGCTGTTCGTATCGACTTTGCATCCAGTTGACCTCGTTGACTTGATTCTCGAGGAGGACCCGTAGAGATGGGACTTCAAGTTCGATAGGGAGTACGGCTTCAGAACCATAGACCAATGCATAAGGAGTTTCTCCTGTTGCTGACCGTATGGATGTGCGGTAGCCCCACAATGCTAATGGTAGCTTCTCGGGCCAATCCCTTCCTGTTGAGGCCATTTTCTTGACGATGGTCTCGATGGTCTTATTTGCTGCTTCGACTGCACCATTTGCTTGGGGCCGGTAAGGAGATGACTTGTGCTTGGTGATCTTGTATTCTACCAAAAGTGCATCCATTTCCTTCTCGAAGTGAGAGCCGTTGTCGGAAATGATTTCATGAGGCACACCGTTTCGGCACATGATATTAATCTTTACAAATTCGGCCACTTTTTTGGCGTTGAGGGTTCGATAGGCTTGTGCTTCGACCCACTTTGAAAAGTAGTCGACTGCCACTAGGACGAATGACTGCCCATTGCTCCCGGCAGGATGAACTTTACCGATGATGTCTATCCCCCAACAAGAGAAAGGCCAAGGTGTAACCATGTTGTAAGTTGTGAGGGTGGAGCATGTTGCAGATTAGCGTGGAATTGGCACTTGGTACACCTTTTGACTTTCTCGATACAGTCTTGTTCCATAGTGCTCCAATAGTAACCAATGCGAAGTATCTTCTTGACTAGCATAAACCCATTCATGTGGGGTCCACATTCTCCTTCGTGCACTTCACACATTATCTCTTGAGCTTCGGTCTCATTGGCGCATAGGAGATTGATCCCGTCGTGGTGCCTTTTATAGACTCGGTCCCCAATCAGTACGTACCGAGAGGCTAACCTTTGCAGAGCTGCTTGAGACTTCTTATTGATGTTCTCGGGATAAGTGCCGTCTTTGAGGAAGTTCATGATATCCGAATACCACGGAGAGTTTGTTTGAACCTCGTTGATCTCGATACTCATGCAATATGCCGGACTGTTCCTTCGAGCAATTTTGAAAGGCTTCACCATTTTCCCTTTGGGCATTTCAACTAATGAAGCTATAGTGGCCAGTGCATCGGCGAAGCGATTCTTATCCCTTGGCAGGTAGTTGAAAGTGATCTCTTGGAATTGTTCAACCAGTTCTTCAAGGTGCTGACCATATTGTTGGAGAGTCGGGTCTTGGGTTCGCCATTTACCCGATTGTTGATTGATAAGGAGCAAAGAGTCGCCGAACACTTCTAGTTCCGTGAAGTTTCTTTCGAGAGCTTCTTCGAGCCCTGCTATGCACGCTTCGTACTCGGCAATGTTGTTGGTAGCTTTGAATTCCAGGCGTATGGCAATGGGAGTGTAGATGTCTTTTGGATCGACAAGCAATACCCCTATACCAAAACCGTGTTTATTGGCGGCGCCATCGAAAAAAAGTTGCCACTTGTCTTCCTCGGTTGCAGTACAAATTAAATGCTAGTCGGGGAACTGTATATCTTCCCCCTTTACTTCGTCACACGGGAATTCGGCAAGCTGGTCACTGAACACTTTCCCCCTGACGGATTTTAGTGTGACGTAAGTGATATCATAGCCGGCGAGCATGAAGTACCATTTGGCTATTCTTGTTGACATGAAAGGCTTCTCGAAGATGTAGCGGAGCGGGTCCACCTTTGCTACTAGCTTGATCGGAAAAGCTTCCATATAGTGTTTGAGATTTTGAGTGACCCAAACCAATGCTGCACATGACTTCTCTAAGACAGAGTAGTTCTTTTCGCCTCCTTGGAATCGGCGACTGACAAAATAAATGGCGTTCTCCTTTGTGGACTCTTGTTGCTCTTGTGCTAACATAGCCCCTAGGGCTTCATTATTGACAGTGAGATAAAGCAATAGAGGTTTCTCCTTGTGCGGCGGAACTAGAATAGGAGGGCACGTCAAGTAATGCTTTACTTGATCGAAGGCTTCTTGGCACGCGTCGGTCAATTCTAGAGCCACATTCTTCTTGAGTAGCTTGAAGATTGGCTCGCACATGGAAGTGAGTTGGTGCACAAACCGACTGATGTATTGTAGTCTGCCTATGAAACCTTTAATCTCTTTCTGCGTCTTTGGAGGAGGCATGTCAATGATTGCCTTGATTTTGGAGGGGTCTACTTCGATTCCCCTTTCAGTGACCATATAACCAAGAACTTTGCCTCGGATAACCCCGAATGTGCACTTTGCAGGGTTGAGCCTCATCTTGTGTTGACGAAGCCTTTCGAAGAACTTGCGGAGATCGATTAAATGTTGACCATCGGCCCCTTTGGAGTGAATGATCATGTCGTCCACATAGACCTCGATTTCTTTGTGAATCATATCGTGGAACAAGTCTGTCACGGCTCTTTGGTAGGAAGCCCCAGCATTTCTTAACCCAAATGGCATGACTGCGTAGCAAAAGGTACCCCACGGTGTTGTGAAGGCTGTCTTATGTTGATCTTCCTCGGCCATAAGAATCTGATTCTACCCAGCGAACCCATCCACGAATGAGCGAACCTCGTAGGCAGCAGTGGAGTCGACTAGCATGTCGATATTAGGGAGTGGAAAATCATCCTTGGGGAAGCTTTGTTTAAATCCGGAAGTCTACACAAACTCGAACCTTGCCGTTCGCCTTCCTGACTGTCACAATGTTGGCTAACCATGTCGGATACTCGATGACCTTGATGAAACCCACACTGAGGAGCTTGTCAATCTCTTCTTTGACCTGCAGAGACCATTCTGTCTTGATCTTTCTGAGCTTCTGTTTTACTGGCCTGGCATCTTCTCTGATCGGAATCCTGTGCTCCGCTACCTTTCTGTCTAAACCCGGCATGTCTTTGTATGACCATGCGAACACATCCACGAACTCCCGTAGTAATGCAGTCAATCTGTCTCTGTCGTCCCCCTTAAAGAAGCTTCAAATCTTAGTTTCTTTTGGCTCTTCTTCGGTACCCAGATTAACAACATGCAATTCTTCGTCAGCCTTTGGACCATTCTCACCACGACTACGGACTTGTTGAGCAAGTTCATTTAAGTATGTTATGTTTTCGTGGTCTATTTCATCATAATTTGAATCGTTATTAACTTGTTCGTTAAATTCATTATTAGTTAATTCATCATTTATGATGTTTGCAATCTCAGGGTACTCAGAAATATCAAATTTTTCATTAGCAAAGAAAGGAAACACACGCTCGGCTATGGCCTCCAAATCCTCTTGGGTGAGGGTATTAGAGACACTCTCGGACTCGAAAGTAAGTGTGAGATGCTCTTCCTTTGTTGCTGTGCGGGGTATGCAACCCATTTCTTGGACTAAGAATTCCTCGGATACCACGGGCCCTTTTGTTGAATACCAATTGTTGATCGGCTCGGAGCTTGGCGGGATCTCACTGATAGTCTCGTTCATGATGACGGTGTCATGGATGGCGTTAACTTGGCATTCATTCATCATGGCAAGCTCTTCAAACATGGAGGCTAAATCTGTCAGTTCTTCCCCCACGGTGATTTCTATCTCGGACTCTATAGTCATCTTCCTCCCCCACCATTCACGGGGCGACATGGGAGTTGGTTCTCTTTTGGATATCTGGATCTCACAATCGGAGAAGATTTCGAGGCCGGGCTTTTTGACACCTTTATTGTTAACCCACGACTCGGGAAAGATCATGTATGGAACGTCTTCCCCTTGGCGGACAAAATAACCATTCAACGTCTTGCGGAAAGGCCTTAGATTAGGGACTTCATAACGACGGCCTTCTTTACGAGCTAGGGCCTTTTCGTTCTTGATCGCTTGCTCTTGTTTCAAGTCTTCTTTGGAAGGCTCATACCCCAAACCGAAGGTGTTCTTGACAAATGGGACTTGCACGAGATGTAGGATTCCTTGTTGATATTTCCCTAAGCCTAAACCAGGGAAGTAGTCCATATTCCTCATCATGCGGAGGACTTTGTGATTGTTGGGGGTCCATGATCCGTTTCCCCCTTCTTTGTCAATGGCGTTGATTGAGACGCCGGAGAGAGTGGAGTCTGGTAGACCATGCTGAACTTGGTGGACGGGCTCACCTTTTCTGTGGATAGTGATGTTTTTAGCCATTACGGTCACTATTTCGTCACCATTTCGGATCTTGACACATTGGTGGAGAGTTGACGGTACGGCATTAGCACTGTGAATTCATGGTCGACCCAAAAGTAAGTTGAACGAGGCCGGGATATCAAGCACTTGGAATGGAACGGACATGATCATGCTCCCAAACTCAATGTCTATTTCGATCATACCCATGACTGTACGGGCGGTGCTGTCATAACCTCGGATTACTTGAGTAGAAGGCTTCAAATCAGAATCCTTAAGCCCCAGTATGCCCATGATCCTACCAGGCATGAGATTGAGTGCGGAACCACCGTCCACTAAGACTCTTGAGACGGGCCTCCCCTTGCTCGTACCTTGAGGTAAATAGCTTCGTTGTGGTTGGAACCAAACGGTGGAAGGTCCATATCGGCAAAGGTGATGACGTTGCTAAAATGAATGTGACCAATCATTGCCGTGAGGTCCTTGGGAGTAGTATCGGGAGAAACTGATGTATCATCGAGATTGCGGATGACGAGATCTTTGTGTTTCTTCGAGGATGCAATGAGGTCCCAAATAGAGATGTTGGCTTGAGTTTTCTTGAGTTGGACAAGTAGAGGATCTTCGGGAGTGTTGTGAGCTTGCGGCCTTTGAGAAGAGGAGCTCGGTGCGGAAGTGGAAGGGTTGCTTGCTATGACTTGACCGGATCGAGTTAGCATGTTGACGTTCCCATCTTGCTTCTTTTTCCTATTCTCTAGTACTTCCCTCATTACCTCATCGTAAGTCACTACATAACAAGAATTGTCAAGTTTATTCATAACATTGGGGCCCCCATTCACAATTGGGATTGAATGGGTGGTCCCCTCGAGTTCTCCTATCTCTATTACATTGACATGCTCGTCATTAGTCACTACAAATTCTTTCTTATCTATGAGATCTTGAATGACATTGCGGAGAACGAAGCTGTTGGTCCCAGAAGGGCAACAAGGGTATGAAATTTGCTAGAGGGGGGGGGGGGTGAATAGCGATTTAAAATTATTTTCAAACCCTTTTGCAAAGCAATGGCAAATGCGCACGACTCTTAAATTGGCTAAGTATAGCGCGCAGCAAGAGTGTGAAATGCACAGCGGAAGTCTTAAAGCAGTCACTTATGCGCAGGGAGTATGCGCAGAAGTGTAAAAACGCACGCACTAAGTTTTAGCTTAAAGATAGGCGCAAGATGGAACTAAGGCAAAAAGCTCACAAACACAATTATGTCAAAGCAATACAATCTACAAAGATCAAACAAAACAATACATGAGTATAGCTTAAAATGTAGAATGAAAAGCACAAACAATAGACACGCTATTTGGAGAGGTTCGATCGGGAAAAGATCTACGTCCTCTACCAAGATGGTTAGTCTTGGATTTCTAATGGAGATCTTATTATGAGAGAGTTACAGATTACAACGATTTAGAACAAACTATCTCAAAGATCTATAATATATGAATGAACAAAAATCCTAGACAATAACCAGTGTTTCTCTAGAAGTATGATCGATAAGATCGGAACTTCAAGAGGTGAGTGTGTGTCAGAAATCTGGGCTCTTTGAATCTATAAGATGGAGAGCACAAGATTCTGGTGTTATAAAGGCTTTATAGGATCTGGGCTTGGATTGAGTATGAAGGTGAGAAGGTTGTTCTAGAGAATTCTGGAAATGAGCAAGCAATCTTCAAATCTTCAAACTTTCTCTTTGGAAGCAATTCTTTAGCAATTCACAAGCAACTTGGAAAATGAGGATGAGCTTGCTATTTATAGCTGAGCTCCAAGAAATAGCCGTTGGGGAGCAGAGCAAGGACGATGTGCTGTCGCAATGTGATTGGCGCGCGCCTGTCCTTTATAGCCGTTGGAGACAGCATGTTGACAGATTTCAAACTTCTTCTAGAAGGATGACAGCTGTCTTTATATTTGAAATTCAAACTAGAGGCGCGTCTCCATCTACGTGTATGCTGAGTGTATTTGATTTGTCGTTTGTCCACATCAGCATTTTGGCTCATTCGAAAGCGTAGCTTGAGATGACGCTTTCCAAGTTATACAAAGGTAGGTCAAGAGATGAAAGAATAAACCAAGGTAGGTCTTTCGTGCGCATGATGCTCATGCGCATAGGATGCGCAGAAGGTGATGCGCTGCGCATGGAAGGATGCGCACCAAATTTGGCTTTTTGCTCTTTTGACCTTGAATCCAAAGCTTCAGCCCTAACCTCTAAGCCTAGTCTATAAAGAGGACTTAGCTAAAAATTGAAGTTATAAAAACTTCTTACATAGGGTCCTAAAGTCCTTAAAATACACTTAGGTGATGGTATCAATCAATTCTAACAAAGTAGGAGGGTTAAGTGATAAGCATACCCAACAATCTCCCCCTAAATGATTGATGCCATTACCTACTATAACAAAGGCAATTCATTGTACTTGATAATAACATGTCCATAAGAATAGAAAATGATAAATCATGTCTCAAGTCAATGTACACACTAGCCAATGCTATAGATTTCTAGTCTATCCATAAGAAATTAACTTACAATATAGGAATGACAGAAATATCACTCAGAGCATACAAATGATATGAGTTTAAGTTTAGTATGCGTTTAAACTGAGTGTTTAAATATCATGCAATTAAATATGAGCTGTTAAGGATATGCGCATGAAGTTTATAAGATATGCAATGTTCCACAAACGAACAGTTTGAATTGAACAAGGTTTTGTGAAAGTGCAATGATGCTTTCTTCTCATTAAAACTTGAAAGGTAAGAGTTACAGAGTACAAGTTTTACAATGGAAGAAAAATCAAAAAGGCAAAAAAAATCTTTTGCGCATCAAAAACTTACAATTGCGCAGCAAAACAAAAAGATTACAAAGTCTAGTCTATATGAATTCGCTACAGTGCTTCGCGCATCTCATGCTGTAAGCTGTTAAACTTGTTTATCAACTCAATCTTCAGTTGCTGAAACTTGGCGTTGTATTCCACCACTAGATTCACATGAGTTCTCATACCGTCACGCATCAGCGCATTATCTCTTTGGATGTCTTCAGAAATTCTGTTAAAGCAATTTTCAAACGCCCCCATCTGATTTCCAAAAGATTGAAGGGACGCAGCCATGGAGTCCTGAATTTCTTTCTGCGCATCAACCAAAGTCTTGGTTAGTTCAACCTGAACCGTGTTCTGACTGGCTTGCATATCTAGCATAGCCTGGTTCATTTTTCCATTAAAAGTATCACTGAACTGAACTAAGCAGTCAGTTATATGAGATTTGAGCGCATCAATGGAGGAAAAGCTGGAGGCAGTAGGCGCAAAATTGTCAATAGACTTGATGACTTTAGTAGACTCAATCTGAATGATTTCTGTGATGGTTTTGGATAAGGAAAACAAAGCTTCATTTAACCCATGCACAGAGGGAATCTTAGTGAGCGCAGTAGAGATTATGTCGAAGTCATGCTGGATATCTTGGCGCAGAAGATCAAAATCTTAAGAGGGCGCAGCACCAGAACCTGAGGGAGGCATAGCTTCAGAACTGGTTGCCTTTGTTACAGAACTCTCCCCCTTAATGGCACAATCAATAGCCTGGAGGAAAGTGTTTGCGCATCGAGCCGTGCAGACTGCGCATCCAGTTGCTCTTGAATCTTAGTTTGCACAGTGACCACCTGAAAGTGCTGGGTTTGCGCAGCAAATTGATTAGCCTGGATAGTCTGGAGCATGGCCAAGATTTGACGCATGTCAGTTGATGAACTTGAGGGATCTGAGGGAGCAGTTGCTGGAGTTACAGCCGGAATAATTGGAGAAGTCTGTGATGCTCCAGTGGTTGCACAGGAGTGACAGCAGCAGCAGGAGGCTCTGGCGCATGAACAGGAGAGTGATGCGCATGGATAGGAGAACGATGGACCTCATAATCTTCTGAGCTCGAGTCTCCGCCATCTTCAACTATAGGCGCATCCTCACAAACAGTAGGATCAGGGGCATCATGAGCAAAGCCTTCACCATCAATAAAGACTGGTGGGGCTTGCTGCGCAACAGCAGCAAGTCTTGCTTCCCTTGCTATATCACGCTCAGATTTTTCAGAGCGCGGACGAGAATGCCTTGGAGAATCTGATTCAATATCAGATAAATCTTCCACAGTACGGTTTGAGGCACGTTTCTTGGTAGCAACCTTTTTAACCCGGCGCTTGGGAGTACACTTCTTTGCAGAAAGTGGGACTTCATCCTCACTAGAAGTATTATTGCGCATGGGCTTTGCAGTCTCCTTTTGCTTCTCCCCCTGAGATTGAGCAGCCTTGGAAGTTTCAGTGAATTTGGAAGGGCTGATGAGAGGATCATTGAAAGCACCTTCAAATTCATCTTCTTGAGGCGCAGGAGGAGTAGAGGCTCGATTTGACTTGGGAGTTGTAGGAGGCGCAGCATCAACATCAGCTTCTACTTGGACGTCTTCATCAGACTCATCTAGTAGGGTTCTTGATTTCTTTGCCTTCTTCTCCTTCTTGTTGATTTTCTTCTTAACGGGCGCAGCAGCCTTGGATTTTCCTTTTACTTCAGGAGCAGGAGCCTTGGTCTTCTTTGCTTTCTTAGGAGGCTCAGGGTCCGAAGTAGCCTTGCGCTTCGGAGTTTGCGCAGTAGGCTCTTTAATTGATATCCCAGGCGCAACAGTAGATTTGCTGGCCTTCTTCTTCTTGCGCAAAGGCGCATCAGCAGTAATGCCTTTGCCTTTCTCCTTGTCGCCTACTTTGCTTGGGACCGGCTCAAAGAAGGATTCAATTTCTGATTCAGATTCAGAGGAGGAAGCTTCAAAAAGTTCACCACTGGAGACAGGAGGAGATCCTTGATCTTCAGGGTGAATGTCCTCAAAAACTTCAATGGGATCAGCAGCCCAGAACATGCAGTAATCAAAATTGTTAACTTCATGGCGAAAATTGTGGAGAAACACACGAGTATAAGTGCGCGATGAGGTCACATCAACTTTGAGAGAGGGGTCTTCATCAACTAGCTTGCGCACAGAAGGGAAACGCATGAAGATAGTAGTAAGAATTCTGCAGTGCGTTTTGTA
The DNA here is from genome assembly GCA_026119855.1 of Campanula takesimana. NCBI lineage: Eukaryota > Viridiplantae > Streptophyta > Magnoliopsida > Asterales > Campanulaceae > Campanula > Campanula takesimana. The sequence goes on from JAOWBW010000485.1 coordinate 951,686, forward strand.
CTTGGCTGGTCTCTTTGGATCTGCAGATTTCTTCTTATATACGCGTAGGCAGCGCACTAGCTCTTCAAAGATAATCTCAGCCCAGCTTAATTTCTTCTTCTTGAAGATTGCAGCGCAGCACATCCATTGCTTGCTGATGAATGTGGACTTGTTCCCATTCTTGCAATTTATTGTATCGCCAATCAAAGTGCAGAGATGGAACATCAACTCTCCAAACTCCTTCCTATCATGGTTGTTGTATTGACCAACCAGAGTAGGAATCTTTATCAGCTTCTGCGCAACACCATCTTGCACATCCTGAGGAAGCTTCTTCTTGTTGCACGCAGGCAATCCCATAGTCTGACGAATATGCGCATAGTTGATAGTCACAGAAATCCCACGGATAGAACTTTTTAGGCAGGGCACTGTGATGTCGTCGTATAAGCGCTCGACCTCTTCTGCGTTGCTGAAGAATTCGTCAATGTAAGAAGGGAGAATGAAGGATTGTCCTTTGGTGAAGAGAGGAAGAATGCCCGACGTGTCCATGATTTCGATCATATAACGTCCAGGCGCATCGAGCTTCAAGTCCTCTACATCGAGTTCCCATCCAGGGATAAAGTAGTTTAGATTCTGCGCAAAACAAAAATGAAGAATTAGATCTGGTCATGGGCATGGAGAGAAGTACATGCGCATGAGCTATATGCATAGCGCATGAACTAGACTCCATACTTAGAAAGATAATAAATGAAAAGGGTAAAAATGTCCAAAACAAACAATTTTAAACCAAACGCCTAAAAAGGGCGCGAAACGCAAAAACACAATCAAGAATCATATCAAGGCTTGTCATATGACTATTTATCAAGAACACGAAAACATGTATTGAATACACGAAGAACACGAAGAACATAAAAATGTCAAAGTGCTCAAAATGCATAAAAAGCACATCAAAATGTTCGTAATGAAAAATCACACACAAACAAGTAAACCATAACAACAATATCATAAACATACAACCAAGATCTGAGAAAAACAGAAGATGAATTCGAAAAGACAAAATAAATAAATTCAAACAGAAATCCACTCAATCGATCATTGATCGTAAAACAAATTACATAAATGAAAAGCTGAGAGTAAAACGAACACACAGCATCAAATAATTTGAAAAACGAGCAACGAAACATAGAGAAATCAGAAAGGGGAAAATACAGACCTTCGAACTCCATCAATGGCGGAAAACTAAAAGATTGAGATTGAAGTTCTTACCATTTGTGGATCCTCTTGCTTCTTGGAAGATGAAGTGGATGATTTCTTGGGAGCCATGATATATATATATAGAGAAGATTTCAAGGAAAAGTAGAGATTGAGTGCAGAGAGAGAGAGAGAGAGAGAGATGTCAGAAAGAGGTAAGGCGGTTTGAGGAAAGTTTTTAGCAGAGAAGTGAGGAGAGAGAGAGACGGCGGAGTAGATTTTAATAAAAAAAAAATGCTTACGTCATGCGCGCTGACAACAAGTTGGTGAAAGTCAGGCGAGTGGGGCGCACGCGCAAGTGAGTTGCACGCGCAGATGACGTGGCCCAATGAGGAGCGCGCGTGAAAAGTCCTAGCCGCGCGCGTGTGTAAGTCATTAATGGTCGAAACGAATATTTTCCTATGCCGTCATAATCAGCACACAAAGAGCATTAAATGCGCGTCACTCAATGCCTTTGCATTAAATGAGGTGGGACGTGCGCAGAGGGCAGAAATGTAATTTCCCAAAAAAATTCAAATAAAATGACGAGGGAAAATAATAATTACACAAGTACCCTTGCGAATTATGCTGACTCAACAAGTCAAGGACCTAAGTGAAACTATTAAAAAAAACGTACCTTAGATCCAGGGGTCATGCGCATGATCAATATGCGCAGCTTTAAAGTGCGCAGAGTTTCAAGATAGAAAAACATCAACGGTTTTACCTTATGCGCATAGCTCCGTGCGCTTCTTGTGCGCAGGCGCATGGTGTATGTCTAACTTAGAATTTTATCAACAACAAAGTTATTAGTATTGACAAATCATATTGACAAAATTTAGCTGAGTTCGAGCATACCCATTTCTCCTCTAAGAAAGATGAACCTCTTAGCATCAAGTGCTTTTGTAAGAATGTCGGCGATTTGATAGTCGGTTCCCACGTGTTCTAGATGTATATTCCCTTTTTCCACGTGGTCTTTGAGGAAGTGATATTTAATGTCGATGTGTTTGGTCTTCGAATGCATGACAGGATTTTCAGAAACAGCAATTGTTGAAGTGTTGTCGCAATAAATGGGACAATTATCTTCTTTGATGTCATAGTCACACTAATTGCTGCTTCATCCACAGAATTTGACAGCAACAGCTTCCAGCAGCGATATATTCTGCTTCAGTTGTAGAGACAGAAACTTCCGCTTGCTTCTTACTTGCCCATGACACAAGTCGATATCCGAGGAAATGACAAGTGCCGCTTGTGCTTTTCCTGTCAATTGTGCATGCTGCATAATCCGCATCTGAATAACCTACAAGTTTAAAGTTCGAATCTTTGGTGTACCAAAGTCCAAGGTTAACAGTGCCAGAGAGATATCTTATAATACGTTTCACAGCAATTAAGTGTGCTTCTCTAGGGTCGGATTGATAACGAGCACAAACACAAACACTAAACATAATATCGGACCTACTAGCAGTAAGATAAAGGAGTGAGCCAATCATTCCTCGATAAAGAGTTTGATCAACCTTTTTACCTTTTAAGTCTTTATCAAGTTCGTTGCGGTAGCCATTGGAGTATCGTATGCTTTGGCGTTCTCAAGTCCAAATTTCTTGATTAAGTCCTTTGTATATTTGGCTGATTGATGAATATGCCTTCACTCATTTGCTTGATTTGAAGCCCGAGGAAAAATGTGAGTTCTCCCATCATGCTCATTTCAAACTTGCTCTTCATTAGTTTCTCAAAGCGCTTGCACAACAATTCATTAGTAGAACAAAATAATATCATCAACATAAATTTGAATAAGTAATTTATGACCATTATGTTTGGTAATGAAAAGAGTTGTTTCGATTTTACGCGAGTGAAGCCTTTTTCGATGAGAAACTTTGATAGTGTATCATACCATGCTCTTGGTGCTTGTTTGAGTCCATACAAAGCTTTCTGAAGTTTGTACACATGATTTGGAAATTGTGAATCTTCAAACCCAGGTGGTTGAGCAACATAGACTTGTTCTTGGAGTTCACCATTTAGAAACGCGCTCTTCACGTCCATTTGATATAACTTGAATTTTTGTGAGCGGCATAAGTTAGAAATAATCTGATAGCTTCAAGTCTAGCTACGGGCGCAAAAGTTTCATCGTAATCAATTCCTTCTTCTTGCCTATAGCCTTGTGCAACCAATCTTGCTTTGTTTCTCGTGATGGTTCCATTCTCGTCCATCTTGTTCCTGAACAACCATTTGTACCAATCACTCCATGATCATTTGGTCTTGGAACTAGAGTCCAAACCTTGCATCGTTCAAATTGATTGAGTTCTTCTTGCATAGCAACAACCCAATTAGGATCTTGGAGCGCTTCATCAGCCTTCTTCGGTTCAATTTGAGAGATAAAAGCAGTGTAAGCATCAAAGTTTGTAGCTCTCCTTGTACGAACACCAACTGTAGATCACCGATGATATTAGCAATTGGGTGACCTCTAACTTCACGAATTTCAGGAGGTAAGTTAGGTTGAGTCGTAGAAACTTGAAGGTCTTCAATTGGTACATCTTCACCAGATTCAAAGTCATTGAAATTTGGGGTTGAACTGGCTCAGAATTGAAATTTGGGTTTACACCAGATGCAGCAGTAGAAATAGGCGCGTGAGAGGAATCAAGAGGCGTATCATTTGAGTGAGGCGCAATAGAGGATTCACCAGGCGCATTATACATTGAATTAGGCGCATTTGATGTAGATGGATTTCCTTGTGTTGATAGATTCTGATCTTGAGTGGGCGCAACATAAATAGGAGCACCTGTATCATTTTGCTCAATAGAATCATCAGCAACATTTGGATCCAAATGTGGCTCAATGAGAGAATGTTCATCAAATGTAACATGTACAGATTCAACTATCACTAGTGTAGTTCTATTAAAAACATGAAAAGCTTTAGAGTGTTTGGCATACCCAACAAAAATACCTTCGTCGGCTTTGGCATCGAATTTACCTCTATGTTCGTTTCCGTTGTAGAGGATATAACATTGCAACCAAAGATCTTGAAGAATGAAATGTTGGGAGTTCTACCACGCCAAAGTTCATACGGAGTCTTGTTGTGAAGTTTGTTGATGAGGGAACGATTTTGAGTAAAACATGCAGTGTTGATAGCTTCTTCCCAAAAGTACTTAGGCAATTTAGCTTCAGCTATCATCTTCTTTCCCGCTTCAATCAATGTCCTATTCTTTCTTTCCACTACACCATTTTGTTGTGGAACTCCAGCAGTTGAGAAGTTGTGATCTATCCCATGATCGTCGCAATATCGAGCAACACCGTTGTTCTTGAATTCTGTTTCATTATCGGATCGAACACTAACAATGTCATCTTCTTTTTGGGTTTGGAGCAGTCTGAATAGAGTGGTGAGAATGTCGTAACAATCATCTTTTGAGATCATCATTTCCACCATGTATATCTTGAGAAATCGTCCACCACAACTAAAGTATATTTATTTCTTTTGATGCTTGCAGTGGTAACTGGTCCAAATAGATCAATGTGCAGCAGTTGCAAACATTTTGAAGTTGAGGGATTTGTCTTGCTGGAGAAACTGCTTTGATTGTTTGCCTAGTTGACAAGCTGCGCATTTGTTGTCATGATGATCAGCAACTTTGGGGAGTCCTTTGACAAGATTGTCCCTGCTGAGTTTTGATAGACATTTGAAGTTCAAGTGACTCATGCGCTTGTGCCATAGCCAACTATTCTCGCTTACACTTTTAGTTACAAAACAAAGATTAGTACTAGAGTTCATACTATGGAAATCAATAATATAAATATTGTCTTACGATATCCCGTGAGTAAGATAGCTCCAGTTTTGCCATTCTTAATAAGACATTGCGTTGAAGTGAAATGGCATTCTAATCCTTTGTCGCAGAATTGAGATATGGATAATAAGTTGTGCTTGAGTCCTTCGACGAGTGAGACTCTTTCAATGCACACTTTGTCTTTCTTGAGCTTTCCATATGCTACAACTTGACCTTTGTTATTATCGCAAATGTTACGGAGGGACCTCTTTCTTCATGGACATCTTCTAATAAGGATTCATCTCCAGTCATGTGTCTTGAACACCACTATCGAGAATCCATTCATAATTCTAGCTTTTGAAGATCCAGCCATGAAACAAAGAACCTGAAATATAGACATTTAAGCAGGTCCCCTTTATTCTTTTGGGTCCTAGGGTTAGCAACTTTTGACAACCCACTCTTGCTTGACCTTAGGATTTTTACGTCCTTTGGCATTGGGAGTGAATCGCAAAAGGCATTCCACGGCCTTGTGTCCAGAACAATTACAAATGGAACAATGATGAAAGCCACTAATCACATGAGTTTTCACAAACTCTTTACTTTTCTTAGGGATATCATTCTTCTTGGGTCAGATGAGTCAGCCTTAACAAATCTTTCTTTTGAAATTTTGGAGCGCTTTTTCTAGGAGTGCGCATAGGGCTAGGATGCGCATGGCGGTGAGGCGCATGGCTCCTTGGCGCATAATGATTACTTGTAGAAGGAGCGCTCTTGGTTTCAAGAGGGATTTTGCTAGAGAATGATTCATCTGTAGCTATATCTTTCCCATTGGCTTTCCCAAATTGCTTCATTAGGTAGACATAATGGAATGTTTGTCTCTTGACTTTTTCCTGTCCTTTACCCATTGAATTAGAATGGTTTTCCTGGGATTTTCAAAGTTTGTTGGTTTGTAAATTCACTATTTCTTTCAGCACAGACATCATATTTAAGTTGTCACTAGTTGATGAGAATCCCAAGCCACTTTTATCACCACTGACTTTTTGGACTCAAATATGTTCTCCATAGTAACACGGGAATTGGACCACTCATTTGTAATCTTTTTAAGATCAGTAATTTGAGCAACCAATTCATCGTTTTGAACTTTAAGAAGTGAGTTCTGTTCTGTTAGAAAAGAGTTTTTAACAGTAAGAGGAGTCATGCTCTTTATCTTCTCCTTAAGGAGGGTGAGTTCAGATTAAGTAGAGATTTATCGGTCTTAAGCTGGGAAATTTCATCACATGATAGTGCTAAAGCTTCCTTCATACTATCAAATCTAGTGATTACCTTTTCAGCCTTCTTGAACAATTTTCTTGTTCAACAATCGCTTCATCATCATTGATTTTGGAGATTGGAGCAGTTGGTTCAACCTGTGGTCTAATGTATGCCCCTTTCTCAATTTGTTCCTTGCTCCAAGATCACATCGTGAGAATAGCAGTCCACGATCGTTTTGAGCGGAGTGAGAAATCCTTGTTCGACGAGCTCGCTGATGGTTGGTCCTTTCTTCTTTTTCACTTCTTGAAAACCTGCAGATTTCTTGATAGGTTTATTCAAGCATTCATATCGGAACATCCTTGGAGAAGTCATCATCAGAATCATAAGCATCAACTTCATCATCATTTGCCATCAAACAAACGAGTCCATCATCGGAATCTTCATCGCTCTCATCGGAGTCTGTTTCAATCCAAGTGTTTGCTCATTGCTGGTGCTTCTTCTTCAGCAACCATTCCTTGTGACGAGTGAACTTGGGAGTGAATTTGGGAGTATGGCTGCTCTTCTTCTGCATATATTCAAATTTGGGATCGGGCAGCTTGATGCAAAATGTCCGGGTTTCCTGCAATTAAAACAAACAAGGTCTTCTTTCTTTTTGAATCACTGCTCCTTGAAAACTTTTAGGAGCTTTGCTGGTAGATCCTTGAAATTTGTTGGTTGAGCCGGGTCTTGAGAATTTTCTGAATTTTTGAAATTTCTAAAAATAAAGCGAAGTCTTCATCATCCATGTCTAATAGCTCAGAAGTAGAAATTTTGGGATCGGAGCTTTTCTCATCTTGTACAGGCGCAGGAGTAGGCGTAGGTGTAGGCGCAGCTTCTCTGTGCGCCATCATAGCCATAGATTTTGACTTTCCTTCAGTTTCGCTGATTCGTTGGAGTTTGAGTTCGTAAACTTTGAGATTTGCATATAGTTCCTTAAAGTCCAAACATCTAAAGTTCCAGCGTCTTCAAGGCGCTAGATTTATGTATGTATCTTGATCCAAAAGCTTGTAGAAAATTTACATTCAAATCTTTGTTGGTAAACTTCATGCCAAGTGAAATACATAGATTGATAATTTCACAGAAGCGTTCATAAGTCTGTCTAAGAGTTTCACCGGGGAGTTGAGAGAAATTGTTGAACCTCTTTTGAACTTCGTATTTCTTGTTCTCTTTGCAAACCGTGTCTCCTTCTATATGCTCTTCAATAGCATCCCATAGCTCATTAGCAGTAGCACAATGCATGACTTGTTGTTCATATAGCCGTGCTTAGAGTGCTTAGAAGAATGTTTCTTGCTTTGCCATCATTTGCAACTCTTCTAATTTCTTCCTCGGTCCATTCTTCCCTTGGTTTGAGACTGTAGGTTGGGCAGCGTTGGTGCGAGGATTTGGATTCGCCTTCATCGGAATATAAGGTCCATAAACGACGGTGTCATGGAGCCTTTCATCGATTGAGTTGAGATGAGTCAATATGCTGAATTTCCACACGTCAAATGATCTTCATCAAGACCGGAACGTGAGTGTAGTTTGCAGTTGCCATAGGTTTTGAGTTTGCCATTTAGAATCGGCACCCAAGCTGTTAAGCTTGAAAAACGAAAATGTTTTATAAAGGTGTTTGCTCTGATACCACTTGTTGGTCCAGAAGGGCAACAAGGGTATGAAAATTGCTAGAGGGGGGGGGGGTGAATAGCGATTTAAAATTATTTTCAAACCCTTTTGCAAAGCAATGGCAAATGCGCACGACTCTTAAATTGGCTAAGTATAGCGCGCAGCAAGAGTGTGAATGCACAGCGGAAGTCTTAAAGCAGTCACTTATGCGCAGGGAGTATCGCAGAAGTGTAAAACGCATGCACTAAGTTTTAGCTTAAAGATAGGCGCAAGATGGAACTAAGGCAAAAAGCTCACAAACACAATTATGTCAAAGCAATACAATCTACAAAGATCAAACAAAACAATACATGAGTATAGCTTAAAATGTAGAATGAAAAGCACAAACAATAGACACGCTATTTGGAGAGGTTCGATCGGGAAAAGATCTACTCCTCTACCAAGATGGTTAGTCTTGGATTTCTAATGGAGATCTTATTATGAGAGAGTTACAGATTACAACGATTTAGAACAAACTATCTCAAAGATCTATAATCTATGAATGAACAAAAATCCTAGACAATAACCAGTGTTTCTCTAGAAGTATGATCGATAAGATCGGAACTTCAAGAGTGAGTGTGTGTTAAAAATCTGGGCTCTTTGAATCTATAAGATGGAGAGCACAAGATTCTGGTGTTATAAAAGGCTTTATAGGATCTGGGCTTGGATTGAGTATGAATGTGAAAGTTGTTCTTGAGAATTCTGGAAATGAGCAAGCAATCTTCAAATCTTCAAACTTTCTCTTTGGAAGCAATTCTTTAGCAATTCACAAGCAACTTGGAAAATGAGGATGAGCTTGCTATTTAAGCTGAGCTCCAAGAAATAGCCGTTGGGGAGCAGAGCAAGGACGATGTGCTGTCGCAATGTGATTGGCGCGCCCGTGTCCTTTATAGCCGTTGAGACATCAAGTTGACAGATTTCAAACTTCTTCTAGAAGGATGACACTGTCTTTATATTTGAAATTCAAACTAGAGGCGCGTCTCCTTCTACGTGTATGCTGAGTGTATTTGATTTGTCGTTTGTCCACATCAGCATTTTGGCTCATTCGAAAGCGTAGCTTGAGATGACGCTTTCCAAGTTATACAAAGGTAGGTCAAGAGATGAAAGAATAAACCAAGTAGGCCTTTCGTGCGCATGATGCTCATGCGCATAGGATGCGCAGAAGGTGATGGCGCTGTGCATGGAAGGATGCGCACCAAATTTGGCTTTTTTGCTCTTTGACCTTGATCCAAAGCTTCAGCCCTAACCTCTAAGCCTATCTATAAAGAGGACTTAGCTAAAAATTGAAGTTATAAAAACTTCTTACATAGGGTCCTAAAGTCCTTAAAATACACTTAGGTGATGGTATCAATCAATTCTAAACAAAGTAGGAGGGTTAAGTGATAAGCATACCCAACAGA